>JACEFZ010022328.1:430000-800377 GCA_014155875.1 Cepaea nemoralis | reverse complement strand
CCGCCACACCCCCCCAGAATTTAACGTTAAGTCCCCCCCCCTTCCGGGCCCCCCCCGGGTTATAATGTCTTATAAATAAGGACCAATATAGAATAGGAAGGATATTGCGCCAGGATATTTCTTTGTCGAAAAAAAGAATTTTTTATGATTTATAAATTATATATTTATATATATATATATACGCAAACAGAAGAGAGAATTGATTTGTTTACATGACATTTGTTGATGGGAGAGTTTATTATTCGTAGAGCTCTACGAATAAACAAAGCGTTTATTCGTAGAGCCCTACGAATAAACAAAGCGTTTATTCGCAGGGCCCTACGAATAGACACTTTGTTTATACACAGGGCCCTATGAATCGATACTTTATACTTAGTTGAAGTATGGCTGTTTAAATATCAGGCGAGTTTAAGAATTGTTAACTTGCGTTTCTGTACACTTACTGTTTACAGGCATCCATCTTTGTTTACGTTACTGACCTACTATTTCCTACATAGGTACTTTGATGACATTTTAAAAATTGGTTTGGCATTGATTAAATCTGGACAGATGAATAGGACCTGAAAAATATTTTCCAACGGTACCTCATTCAAGTCTGTACGTTGATTCTAAGCCAAGATATCCAGAATTGTGTGTAAAATTAAGTCATAATTGGAACAAAGAAGCAAATACTCCCATAGCTGAATTTGACTTGCTGCCCAGAAACAACAGTTGTTTACAATGTGTTTAAAACTGCTACAACTTCTTTAGTTTTGAGAAAACCCCATAGCAACTATATATTGTCTTGTTCGGAAAGGCAAGGCCTAACTGCCCAGGTAGAAAATTTTTGATGTTATGCAATATCGAGTCATTAAAATTCAAAATGGCCGCTAATTAATTATTTAATAATGACTGAACTTAGCTAACGAACCTTAAAATGCCAATTATGAATATTTTTCCCTTCAGTTTGATCAAACAAATAAAAAGGCCATGTTGTGATGTTGTAAATATGTTTTGTTACTAATTTAATTTCAAAATGGCTGCCAATTAATTAATTAATAATTAATTTAAAAAATTTAAACTCTGCTAACGAACGTTGAAACACCAATTATGTGTCTCTCAAGTTGGAGTGGGTTCACCTGATAGCGAGGGACACTGGCAATAGGGGAAGCTATCCACATGCAAAATTCAGTTCAGTGCACTATAAGTAATGTGTACGGACTACGCTCGAGCTCAAATCGAGCGAGTGAGCGAAAAAAAAAAAAATATAGAAATTTTTTTTTTTTTAAATTAAATAACTAATGTATTTTGCCCCCTTCAGTTTTATAAAACAAATCAAAAGACCATGTTATGATTTTATAAATATGTTTTATTACTAATGAAAATTTAAAATGGCAGCTAATTAATTATATATATTCCATATCAACTTATGAAACAATGATCTATAAAGCAACAGCAAGTTTTAACACTATTTGTTTCTGCTCTCTAACGATAGCATCTTGCCAACCTGGAAAAGAAAAAGAAACAACAAACTTTTACTAATAGTTATGCTAATTAATAGTAGTAGTATTACTAGTACTAATTAAAAAACTAATACACATGTTCGTTGTCATTAAAACCTTCTGGTGACGTCTGCAAATCTCTTAAGCCTTGTAAACAGATTTCCGTCTCCTTTTGAAAGAAATATTCTTAACGAAGGCAATTTTGTAATCATATATATCTAGTAAAACTAAAAACATCCAATTGCTTTTACATTAATATTTGGTGGATATAATAAGTGGTTTATCTTAATTTGTGATTCGTTGTGGATTATTTTATGAAGGTAAGTGGAAACAAAATATTTCATTTGATTTCTGTAAGCATGTCATCTGTTTGCTATTATAAAACTACTAACTACTAACATATTTGTTTGTTGTAGCAATAATATAATATACAAGACTGCAACTAAAAGAACATGTTTTTTTTAAAACATGAAAACGCTTACTGCATCGAAGTGTCTTTTTCTGTCTCTGTAAAATCTCTGCATCCATGGTCCGGTGAGGAAGCGAGGAAGCGAGGAAGCGATAGTACAGCATAAGCACTTGCAAGTGGAGTTGAACACATGAGTCTGCCAAAACTTCGTAGATCACCTGCGAAATATGAATAAAATTAGTGGAACTGGAGTAAAACAGATTTCTGTCTCCTTTACCTGTGTGAAATGAATGTTACAGAAACATATTTAAAAAACACACACATTTTGTAATCGTGTATATCTAGTAAAACTAAAAACATCTTATCCAATTGCTTTTATATTAATATTTGGTGGATATAATAAATAATAATTAAATAAAGAAAAGACTGCATATAAAACTAAATCATAAACTAATTTTTATAACACATTGTACATTTTAAAGAACATGCCCTAAAACATTTAATTTACCATTTTTTAAAAGTCTTTAATTTTAATAAAAAGTTAATTCGCCGAGAGCGAAATCAACTAAAAATTTCTTCATTGGCATGGTGAAGGAGGTATCCGATGGTGACGCACCCTCTTCCCAGTACCATAACACAATTTTACTCTTCAACTTGTCCTTCCGTTTAACACTTTTAACCACCTCTATATAAACTTTATCTTTTGCATTTTCATACCAGACGTGCCGCAGTAGTGTATTGGATAATGCACCATCATCAATTAGAAACTTCTTTAGCTTCTCTAGGGACTCCTGATCCAGATCCTTAAACAAATGCATGTCGAGTATTGACAACACAGACTTTGTTCGCTCAAATTCTTCAGTGATTAATTTTTCATAGCCCTCTCTCTCCTTCTTGTCCATCTTCTGCAACACTTCTCGCTGAACTTGACTCTTCCTCTCCGACTGTTGCTTTCTCACCCAAGCCCCACAATGAACAGCATAGTCCACCAGGATTTTCTGGAAGTCGTCATCAAATGACTGCAGCCAATCTAACGTTTGGTTCTGCACACCTTTCACTTTACCATCAATAAATCCCAGGGTGGCATTCGGGGCTCTTCGCAGTGCTGAATCACACATGCCCAAGGTCCTTTCAGCATGCATGTTATTCAGCGGGGCAGAAGCAGTATTTGCAATAAGTTCCTCGGATGGATTGGACAAGGGCCCCTCCCGATAAGATTTCAGCTGTTGAGCAAGAGTTTTTATGAAGGCAGTCGCTAAATTCTTAACAACTACAGTAAACCTATCTGTGTTCACTTCCCTTAAATCAGGCTCCACATTCATTCTGCCCCCAAACGCATCCTGTTCTTTGGCATTAAAACCCTCCGGTAACATCTCCAAATCTTGTAAGCCTTGTAAACAGATTTCCGTCTCCTTTACCTGTGTGAAATGAATGTTACAGAATATATTAACAAAAACAATTTTGTAATCATACATATCTAGTAATATTTCACTTCATTCATTTCTAAAAGCATGTCATCTGTTTGCTATTATATAACTACTAACATATTTGTTTTAGCAACTAATATAATATACAAGACTGCATCTAAAGAACATGTGTTTTAAAACATGAAAATACTTACTGCATTGAAATGTTCTTGTTTGTCTGTTTTGTCTCTGTTTCCGTAAAACCTCTGCATCCATGGTCCGGTGAGGAAGTGTGAGTACAGCCCAAGGACTTGCAAGTGGAGTACGACACTTGGGTCTGTCAAACCTTCGTAGATCTCCTGTAAAATATGAATAAAATTAGTGGAACTGGGGTAAAGCTGTGGAAATGTAAACAATATAAAATAACACAAAGTAATGCAGAGGCAGAGAGAGAGAGGGGGGGAGGGGGGAGGGAGATGGAGGAACAGGGAGAGAGAGAGAGGAAGGGAGGGAAAGGGAGAGGGAGTGAGGGGAGGGAGGAAGGGGCAGGGAGAGAGAGGGAGGGGCAGGGAGAGAGAGAGAGGAAGGGAGAGAGAGGGAGAGAGAGGGAGAGGAAGGGAGGGAAAGGGGGGGAGAGAGAGAGAAAGGGAGGGAGAGAGGGGAGAGGGAGGAAGGGGCAGGGAGAGAGGGAGGGAAAGGGAGAGAGAGGAAGAGAAATAAAATTTAAAAAGGGGAGGGGCAGGGGAGAGGTATAAACTATAATTAACACTAAACAGGGTCATATTTATTAATTAATTAATCAGGCTATTTATAATCTATTTTACACAGAGATATAGAAATGGATGGAGAATTAAATTATTACTAATATTAACCTCAAGATGGCTTTAGCAACGAACTTTTAAATAAAGAACTGGTGTAAACAATTTACAATGTCAAGTCCCTTCTGTATAAGGCAAATAAGAAGGCAAGATGGCTGCCGGTTTTTCTGCTAGAGACAGAGTTAAAGTGATCCACTTCAAACAGCTAATTTTAATCGATCCCAATCATTTCAAGTAATGAAATTGTACACAGAGATATAAAACTGGATGGAGAATTCAATTATTACTAATATTAATCATTGTGAGGCTTTAGCAACAAACTGTTAGCTAAAGAACTGGTGTAAACGATGTCAAGTCCCTTCTGTATAAGGCAAATAAGAAGGCAAGATGGCGGCCGGTTTTTCCGAGAGAGACTGAGTGAAGTGATCCACTTCAAACAGCTAATTTTAATCAATCCCAATCATTTCAAGTAATGAAATTGTACACAGAGATATAAAACTGGATGGAGAATTCAATTATTACTAATAGTAATCATTGTGAGGCTTTAGCAATATTCTGTACATGCGTGAACTTACCTCAAAACTTGAAACTACACAGCGATGATAGTTATCAACGAAAAGCTTTCAGGGCACATGTGCGTGAAACTAGGCCGCATGGTACACAATACTGGCCTATTTATAGCCCGTCAAAGTCCCGCGATTTTCGGAATTTAAGAAAAATATGACCCTATTAGGAATCGGGTCAAATTTTCAGGAGCAAGCAACGAGATCGGCAGGTCACGTGATCAAGGTCGCAAATGTCCGATCACGACATTGAACTATAGTACCTACTATTTATGTCCTGATAATTCTGGTCCAAGCTGACAGTAATATGCGTCACCTCAGAGAGACATGATTAGGGTCGTTAGGTAATACAAACACCAGGCTTTCGACTGATTGCCCTCATGAATTAACAAATAAACAAGGAAATGCTACGGATATAAAGTGCAGGAAAACCTGGTACATGTGAAGCGGGTTGAAAAGAGAGAAGAGAGAGATAGATAATGAAGATAGTGTGAGAGACAGAGATATGTGAGATATGAGAACGATGTGTTGAAAGACATAAAAAAGTAATAAAGACAAGAAAGAGAGAGGGGGAGGAGGGAGATAGAGAAGAAGAGAGAGAGATGTCTGTATGCCTCTCTATATGTCCGCCTGTCTGTATGCCTCTCTATTTGTCCACCTGTCTGGATGTCTCTCTACATGCCCGGATGTCTCTCTGTCTGTCCGTCCGTCTGACAGCCTGCGTGATTTCTTGTTCTCTATCAGCCTACTTGTATCTGTCCGTTTGTATATATGTCTATCTGAATCTCTATCTAACAAACTGTCTGTCTGTCTTTCCATATGCATATGTATGTCTGGTTGACTCTCTGTGTGTATGTATGCGTGTGTCTGACTCTCTATCTGTCTGCCAGTTTATATCAGTTGTTTATTTGTCTGTATCTCTGACTGCCCCCCCCCCCCCCCCCTCTCTCTCTCTCTCTCTCTCCTCTCTCCTCTCTCTCTCTCTCTCTCTCTCTCTCGGCCGGTCAACCTGCCTGTTCAGAGTATTGCAGGGAGAGGTTGAAAGAGATGTATGAATTGGCATGGTGGAACACAGATGATCGACGAGCGAGTGTCTGGTTGGATCTAGCTACCCATCTACCTGCGTACCTACTATCCACCTACCTGCCTAGCTACCCACATACCTGCTTACTTAACTACCAACCTGTCTACCTACCCACCCTTCTACCTGCCTACTTAACCACTTTCGTGTCTATGAATATGAAAACTATGAATATTACACAGAATTATCGCAGAATCAACGGAGTACGTGCTTTGTGCTCAATACTTTTGACAACAGCCAGCGGGGAGAGAATGAAGCGGAGGAGAAGAGGTAGGGGAGAGGGGGAAAGGAAAAGGAAGAAGAGGGCTGGAGCCAGAAGGGGTAGAAGGAAAACGGATCGTTTGGGACTCAAAAATGTGTGGGTTGGGTATTGGAATTGCCGTAGTGCAAAGCAACGAGGACCAATACTGGAGAAACTGGTACTAACTAAATTACACTCACTTTAAACAACACAATTCTAAATGAATTGCTGAAAAATTTAAAAAAAACATTGTCGGGCAAGGAAACGAACGATTGACATTTGACTTTCATCCAATTAATTGCTGAACCATTATAAAAAAAAATAAAAAAGGTCCGGAAAGGAAACGAACCTCGAGCTCCCGCCCATCAGGCGGGCGCACTATCAACTATGACACTGACGACACGTTTTCCAATCAACGAAAATGTATAATATAGCCGCAAACTTACGTTAAATCACGTGACCAGCCGTGCCCTACGAATAGACGCTTTGTTTATTCGTAGGGCCCTACGAATAGACACTTTGGTCATCGTTTGTTGATTAATATTTATATTTTATTATAATTTATTGCTCAAATCTAAGTAAAGAATCCGAGTATTAAATACTGTGCAACATTAATAAATCATTTAGTAATGAAAGTTGCTACAAGTAAACTAAACCTACGATGCAGCTGAGGCTTTGCATAGAAATATATATTATACTACTACTGACCCGGCCCGGCTTCGCCCAGGATCTGGCGGGGTTCTATCTATCTATCTATCTGTCTGCTTGTCTGTCTATCTGATCCAGCCCGGCTTCGCCCAGCTCCTGGTGGGGAGCATCTCATTTAATTCATATAAGTAGTCATATAAGCTCCCGTTCCCGACTGTCTGTCCGACCCGGCCCGGCTTCACCCAGTCCCTGGTGGGGAGCATCTCATTTATTAATTCATATAAGTAGTCATATAAGCTCCCGTTCCCGACTATCTGTCTATCTGTCTGTCCGACACGGTCCAACTTCACCCAGGCCCTGGTGGGGAGCATCTCATTTAATTAATATAAGTAGTCATATAAGCTCCCGTTCCCGACTATCTGTCTGTCTGACCCGGCCCGGCTTCACCCAGTCCCTGGTGGGGAGCATCTAATTTAATTCATAAAGTAGTCATATAAGCTCCCGTTCCCGACTATCTGTCTGTCCGACCCGACCCGACTTCGCCCAGGCCCTGGTGGGGAGCATCTCATTTAATTCATATAAGTAGTCATATAAGCTTCCGTTCCCGACTATCTGTCTGTCTATGTTTGGCCCGTTTCCGTTAAAAATATAGATAAGATAGAAGAATAGATAGATTGATAGTAGAAAATATGATTGGAAGAGATCTATCTAAAGTAAAGTTACCAAGATATCAGAACAGCCAATAAATGGTGGGAGGTGGGTTGACTGCAGAGTACTGCAAACGATATGCAACTAACTTTCTCTCACTAAAAAATTACTTTTTTTTTTAACGAACGAAAATCTTTTGCTGACCCGTCCTACATTCTGCCCTTCTTCTCTATTTCCTCTCATACATTCTTTCATTCAACATCTCTTATGAATTCTTTGGAAAAGTAACTTTTAACATGAGCATCATAAATACCCAATGTGGGAAACGCGCCATACAAATGAGAATGTTAAAAAAAATTAATGTGCTGTTGAAGAAAAATAAAAAGATGAGTTAAAAAATTTTCACTGTTTAAATAGATGCATTATTTTTATGAAAATGCCTTAAAGATTATATCATTATTTATTATAACTCATATCCCTGTAAATAACTATAGACAAAGAGTTTATAAATCTTTGAAAACAATGCAACAATCTATATATAAAATAATAGCAATTTTATTAAAAGTTATGCCCCTTGAAATAACTTTTCTTATGTTAAGTCCCCTCGCTATATAGAAATTATAATGTAAATTTAAATATTAAATTTTAGTAAGTAAATAGATGAATATACACTAAAAAAAACTATGACAGTTGGTTGCATGGGAATGAAAAGAAAACATGTAGAAAATTTCATCTCAATCGGATGGACCGTTCGCGAACGCATAAAGAACGGACCCACATACATTGTGTTTTATAGATATAGACTAGCTGACCCGGCCCGGCTTCACCCAGTCCCTGGAGGGGATCTATCTATCTATCAGTCTGTCTGCTTGTTTGTTTGTCTGTCTGTCTGTCTGGCTGACCCGGCCCAGCTTCACCCAGTCCCTGGTGGGGAGCATCTCATTTAATTCATATAAGTAGTCATATAAGCTCCCGTTCCTGACTATCTGTCTGTCTATCTGTCTGACCCGGCCCGGCTTCACCCAGTCCCTGGTGGGGAGCATCTCATTTAATTCATATACGTAGTCATATAAGCTCCCGTTCCCGACTATCTGTCTGTCTGTCTGACCCGGCCCGGCTTCACCCAGTCCCTGGTGGGGAGCATCTCATTTAATTCATAAAGTAGTCATATAAGCTCCCGTTCCCGACTATCCGTCTGTCTGTCTGAGCCGGCCCGGCTTCACCCAGTCCCTGGTGGGGAGCATCTCATTTAATTCATATAAGTAGTCATATAAGCTCCCGTTCCTGACTATCTGTCTGTCTATCTGTCTGACCCGGCCCGGCTTCACCCAGTCCCTGGTGGGGAGCATCTCATTTAATTCATATACGTAGTCATATAAGCTCCCGTTCCCGACTATCTGTCTGTCTCTCTGTCTGACCCGGCCCGGCTTCACCCAGTCCCTGGTGGGGAGCATCTCATTTAATTCATAAAGTAGTCATATAAGCTCCCGTTCCCGACTATCTGTCTGTCTGTCTGTCTGTCTGTCTGTCTGTCTGTCTGTCTGTCTGTCTGTCTGTCTGTCTGAGCCGGCCCGGCTTCACCCATTCCCTGGTGGGGAGCATCTCATTTACTTCATATAAGTAGTCGTCTTGAAATAACTTTTCTAGAGTTAAGTCCCCTTGCTATATAGAAATTATAATGAAAAATGAAATAATAAATTTTAGTAAGTAAGTAGCCGATTTTACACTATAAAACTATGACAGAAAGTTGCACAGAAATGAAAAGAAGACGTGTAGAAAATTTTATCTCAATCGGATGGACCGTTCGCGAACGCATAAAGAACAGACGGACACACATCGCCTTTTATAGATATAGACTAGCTGACCTGGCCCGGCTTTGCCCAGTCCCTGGCGGGGATCTATCTACCTACCTACCTACCTACCTATCTATCTGTCTGTCTACACGTCCGTCCATCCGTCTCTCCCTCCCTCTCTATCTATCTGCCTGCCTGCCCGTCCGTCCGTCTCTCCCTCCGTCTATCCCTCCCTCCCTCCCTCCCTGTCTGTCTGTTCGTCTGCCTGTCTGTCTAATAATTTATTGGTTGCAGTTGAAAATTGTGCTTAATGCTAGGATGGGGAGGAGGAGGAGGAGGATTATAACGCATATGCCTGTAGATAACTGTAGTAAAAAAGGTCCACCTATTTGAGAAATATGCAACAATTTTACATATATAGCAATGCTATTGAAGGTTATGTCCCCTTGCTATATATAAATTATAATGTAAATTAAAATATTAAATTTTATTAAGTAAATAACTGCACCAGAGAGACGAATGGAGACGGATTGTATCTGCAGCAAAGAACCTCAATGGCTCGGAACGCTGAAGAAGAAGAAGAAATAACTGTTTGTACACTAACAAACTATGACAGTTGGCAGCACTGAATGAGAAGAAGACGTGTAGAAAACTTCATCTCAATTGGATGGACCGTTTGCGAACGCATAAACAACATACATACATACATACATTGTCTTTTATATATATAGATAGAATACAGGTAGGGGTATCCCCAATCAAAGAAGAAGTAAGGTGCCTCCTTCCCACCGCTAACCTAGGGGACACCCTTGGGCAAGGTGGAGTACCCATTTAGCCTCCCGATTAGGGTTATGTGAAGCCATGTGTGCAGGTGGTGGATGAGGTTGAAGAGCAGCCGACAGATAGTTGTAAGTTATGGTCTCCATCTTCATGATGGTAGCAGAGGATCTCATTTTTGGGGATACAGTGGCTATGGACATTGACCAGTATGGTCACTGCTAAGAAGGAAAGCAATAGCAAACTACCATCTTTACAGATGCCAAGAAAATTATGTTTTGCGATATCGAAAATCAGAGAAGCGGCGTAAATGGGTGCTCCATAGGAGCAGCCTTGCCCGGTAGCGATCGTCATGTGTACCAGGTGACTCCAGACCGTCAGCAGGCTACTGGGTGTAAACAATCACTATCATTGAAAGTAGGAACTTGGAATGTTAGAACGAATGAACGAACGAACGAACAGACTTTATTTTCAAAGGGTAACAAATTGGGCACGCAGGCCCGTCTTACATTCGGCCCTTCCAATCACTCATCTTTCTTTCATCAACAGTGCATAGGAAAAAAACATTGTCACGTGAATTTTGTAGACATAAACAATGCATATTACTATGTTATGAGACACATCAACCACCCACCCACACATCCCCCATTCACTCCAACTCACCCACCCAACCACACACACATACAATACATTCCCCCACCCATCCACCACATCCCTACACCTACACATCTCCCTGCCCACACACACCTCTCACCCACCACACATCCCATCCACCCACACCCCAAGCACACATACATTCAATAACCCACACATCCCCCACCTACACACATCTCCCCACCCACTCACATATCCTCTACCCATCCCATTTCCCACCAACAATCACTCATCCAATATCCTCCTCCACCCACACACCTCCAACCACTCAACCAAACACATATTCCTCAGCCACTCACACATCTCCCCGTCAACTCACATATTCCGCACCTACCCACACACAAATTCCGCACTCACCCACATAATCTCCCATCTCCCCCAGCCCACTCACAGATCCCGAGCCCACACCTGCAAACATCCCCCACCATCTCCTAACCTGCACACACTCACCCACCCACATATCCTCTACCCACCCACACATCCTCTACCCACCCATCCCCCAACCAACATCCCTTAACCACACACCCTTACTCATATACAATCACCTACCCACACATCCTCTACCCAACCACACATCCTCCACCCAACCACACATCCTCCATCCACCCATTCCCCCAGCCACACATCCCTTAACCACACACCCCTACCCATATACACACACATCCCCACCCACGCACAATCTCCCCACCCATACAAACATCCCTCACACACATCCCCACCCACCAACACATTCCCCATTCACAATCACACACCTCCCATCCACGCACACACAACCCATACATTCATCCCCTCACACATCCCTAGACACACGTACTTATCCCTCAACCACTAACACCCACACATCCCTTACCCACTCATCAACACATACATCTCCTATCTACCCACCCACACTCACACATCCTAACCACCCATCCCCCACCCTCACACACATCCTTCACCCACCCACAAACCCAACCACACCTGCACCCACCCACACAAACATCATTTATCCACACCCAGCTCCCCTCCCACACAATACCACACCCACACACATCCCAAAGACACATCCCTCACCCACACCTATCCACACATCTCTTACCCATCCACACATCCCCCAACTACAATCACCCTCACTACCCACACATACATCCTCCATCCAGCCACACACACCCCCACCCAGCCAGACATATCCCCCACCCACACACACATCTCCAAATCCATCACCGACACCCATCACGCACCCTCCCCCAACCCACACACATCCCCCACACACATTCACCCACACATCTCTCACCCACACACACTCCCCACCCATCCTCCCAAACATCCCACACCCATCCCTCACCCACACACACATCCCCAAACCCACAACCACCCCCACCTGCACACATCTGCCACCCACCACATATCTCCCCACCCACACATATACCCCCACCCATCCATAACCCACCATCAATCATCCACGAACATAACCTCCTCCACCCACTCACCCACAACCACCTAGACAAACACACATCCCCACCCAAAAACACATCTCCCCATACACCCATACATCTCGCATGCACCCACACACAAATCCCACACCCACCCACACACAAATCCCCCACCCACCCACACAAACCCACCCCGCCCACCCACACATCCTGAGCCCACCCACACACATCACGAATCCACCCACACACACATCCCCCGATCCCCCCAATCTACTATTATGATCAAACTCCCACACTTTACACACACATACAGTGACGATTGTCGTGAGCATTGTCGTAAAATTGTAAAGAAAATGGAGAAAAATTGTACATATACATTTTGTAACTTAAAAATTAGTGATGCAATTCAACTCTCTCTCTCTCTCTCTCTCTCTCTCTCTCTCTCTCTCTCTCTCTCTCTCTCTCTCTCTCTCTCTCTCTCTCTCTCTCTCTCTCTCTCTCTCTCTCTCTCTCTCTCTCTCACACACACACACACACTCACTAACGCTCTCACTCACATTACAGTAATGTTATATTATACATGATAAAATCAAGTGTCATACATACAAAATGATAATGTGAAAGATGAAAATACACAAAAAATATGGAATGGCATGTTACAGGACATGCGAGCACTGAATTCTCTCTCTCTCTCTCTCTCTCTCTCTCTCTCTCTCTCTCTCTCTCTCTCTCTCTCTCTCTCTCTCTCTCTCTCTCTCTTACACAGGCACACACACATCCCCCCCCTCCCCACACACACACACATATCCCTCACATACACACCCATACATACATCCTCACATCTAGACAAATACATGATGCCTCACATGATAACTGAAACTAATAAGAACAAACTCCCACACTTTACACACAATTGAGACACTGACGATTGTCGTGAGAATTCTCGCAATTGCAAGAAGTGGAGAAAAAATTGTACATATACATTATGTAGCGTAAAAATTAGTGATGCAATTCAACTCTCTTTTTTTTCTCTCCCTCTCTCTCTCTCTTGCACTTTCTCTCTCTCTCTCTCTCTCTCTCTCTCTCTCTCTCTCTCTCTCTCTCTCTGTCTTGCGCTCTCTCTCTCTGTCTTGCGCTCTCTCTCTCTCTCTCTCTCTCTCTCTCTCTCTCTCTCTCTCTCTCTCTCTCTCTCTCTCTCTCTCTCTCTCTCTATCTCTATCTCTCTCTCTCACTAACTCTCTCACTCACAAAACAGTAATGTTGTATTATACATGATAAAATCAAGTGGCATACAAAATGATAAGATGAGCATTTAAAAAAAAATATGGAATGGCATGTTACAGGACAATCAGGTGGCATTAAACGATACCTCGTAATATGAAAGATGAGAATACATAAAAAATATGGAATAGCATGTTACATGACATGCGTGGGCTCAACTCTCTCTCTCTCTCCTCTCTCTCTCTCTCTCTCTCTCTCTCTCTCTCTCTCTCTCTCTCTCTCTCTCTCTCTCTCTCTCTCTCTCTCTTTACATACACACACTCTCACACTCATTCACTCTCTCTCTCTCTCTCTCTCTCTCTCACTTACACTCACTAACTCTCTCACTTGCTTTACAGTAATTTACATGAATTCATTTTATGCATGTTAAAATCGAGTGCATCAAATTGATAATATGAAGAAAAAAAAAATGAGAATACACAAAACATATGGATCAGCATGTTAGATGACATGCGTGCGCTCAACTCTCTCTCTCTCTCTCTCTCTCTCTCTCTCTCTCTCTCTCTCTCTCTCTCTCTCTCTCTCTCTCTCTCCTCTCTCTCTCTCTCTCTCTCTCTCTCTCTCTTCTCTCTCTCTCTCTCTCTTCTCTCTCACACACATGTACATACACACACCAACACACATCATACCCACGCAATACACACACCTGCACACATCCATATACTTACTCACACGTACTCACATAACACCCAAATATACACTCCCTCGCATACACTGCATGCAAGCACACTTACACATACAAAGATATACAATACATACACGAGCACACACACACACTCATCCATACACACATACACACACGCACATGCATATAAACGCATATAAACACATGAACGCACACCTTAACACACGTACAGACATATACACAGAGTCACACACAGATACACCCATCCAGACATGCACACATACATCACACTTCCTCATGCACTCTCTCATTCAGCCACGCTCTCTCTCTCTCGTTTACACACTCACTCGCTCTCACACTCACTCATTCGCGCACATACACACATACCCACAAATTCTCTCTCACTCACTCACGCTCCCTTACTCACTCATTTACTCGATGACTCTCTAACTCACACTCACTCACTAACTTTCACACTCTATCACACAGACAGGCAGACACACAACACACCCACTCTCTCAGATTCACTCATTCTCTAACAAAATCTCTCACACATATGTCCACACACTCACTCACTTTTAGAACAATGAATGTAGATGGAAAATTGGATAACATCAAACAATAAATGGGAAGAGAGAATATTAACATATTAGGATTGTGTGAGACAAGATGGAAAGGGACAGAGATTAAGACAGGGGAGGATTGTAAGATTATATGTTCTGGAGGAGAGTAAAGGCAAAGAGGGGTAGCAATTATCTTGGATCTGAAAACATCAAAATTTGTTAAAGGCTATTGGGCAGTGTCAGACAGGGTTTTATTGGTAAAACTAATCAGCAGACCTTTTAACATAAATGTCATTCAAATATATACCCCAACAGGAGAAAGCAGTGAAGATAGTAAAGAGGAATTTTATAATGACATGGAGAATGCTTTTAAGAAATGTAAAAATTCAGAAATAAACATCATAATGGGCAACTTCAGTGCGAAAGTAGGGAATCAAGGTGATGGATGCACATTAGGTAAACATGGTTTAGGAAAAATGAGAGAGGATACAGACTTGTAGAGTGGGCAAAAGAACATGAACTGATTGTCGGTAACACCTGGTTTAAGCAACATCACAGAAAATTATGCACATGGAGACTCTGAATAATAAAGAATATTTAGTGGAATCAAGTAGCAGAAATTAAAATGGAAAGTAAAGAGAGCAGTTATGAACAAATAAAGCTGGGAGTAAGACAAGGATGTGTTTTGTTGTAAAATCTCTTCTCTGTCTATAGCAAAATAATAATGAGGGAAGAATACTAATCGGAGGTTATAATATAAACGATCTACGCTTGCAGATGACACAGTATTGATGGTGGAATGTGCAAAAGATCAAAACATTTGGACATTGTAGTAACAGAGAGTGCAAAAAAGGACTCTCCTTGAATATCAAGAAAACAGATATTGATTATATCAATGAAAAAAGTGACACCAAATGTGAGATAACATTAGAAGGCAAATGCTTAACCAAGTTGATAAATGTAAATGCCTGGGGGAATTTATAACATCAGATGGAAGATGCACAACAGAGATTAAGAGCAGAATAGGCCGAGCAAAATCTACATTTCAGAAAATTAAAAGTGTCTTATGCATTAAGTCACTATCATTGAATGTAAGAAAGAGTGCTGAAATGCTATATAGAACCTGTTTCGCTGTAAGACAGTGAATCTTGGAATGTAATGAATAAATTAAGAAGAACTTAGAAGCAACAGAAGCAGTCTGATACACTATTGTGCAGATATATTATTATAATATTTGTGATGAACTTACTGTCGACCTAGAACATAACACTTGTGTTGTTTCATGTGTCTGCTAGGTACGCTATATATCCGGAGACGCAGTCAGCTGTTGAGGGAACATGCCAAGAATGAGGTACTCACTCTGATTATGAAACAAATCATTCAAAGTCATTAGGCCACATTTACTAGAAGATCTGAAGATCTTTAATCAATCAGGTGCCATCTCCCCAATGAAGGTTGGCTGCAATGGATCTCCAACACTGTCTATCTCTCGCCCTGACTGTACATTCTGTCAGACTGATGTTCGTCCATCTCTTGATTTTACCTTCCCACTTGTATCGTTGTCTGCCTCTTGCTCGCTTGCCCTCAACCTTGCCCTCCAGTATGGTTTTATAAGAGTGTTATGTCTCTTAATGTGGCCGAAATATTTCACTTGCGTTTTTTTAATATTTCTTTCATCAACTCACTTTTCATTCCCAGTTTTTCTAGATCCCCTGTATTTTATTGTTTTTGTTTCCATGAAATATGACATATTCTCCTGTATATCCACATCTCCGAGGCCTCTATTCAACTTTTTAGTATATGAAGACTGGCAGCCGAACTGTCCTTCACCTTTGTAGCAAGAGAACGCCTTTCAAAATCGGATTGACCCCATTCTTGTGCCTTCTTGACAACAGAGGGGCTGTGTTTATTTTATTATTTTGTGTGTTTTTAGAAAAAATCTGTGTTGTCCTGTCCTTGAAAAGGATCCTTAGAATAGAAACGTCGGTTGTCTTCTCTATCCTGCAATACTTATTTATTTTATTTCTTCATTATTATACATTTGTTCATTTTTTCTGATATTGGATAATCGCTAATCGTCACTCTTTTTCACCATTATGGAGTCCATTGTAATGTATGTACATTGTGTCTGTGTTTAGACAATTGTGGCTGAGCAACCCAGATCACCATCAGCACTTCTACGGACCAGACAGGAAAACAAATAACTTAGCCAGCCCAGGTGACAGGAGGCTGTTCTCTAGACAGACGTCTGATGTGATGAGGAGAAAGTCATGAGCGGTCTGGATCGCAAACTTAACCTCTGTTCACCAATGAAAATCTTCAGAATTGGCACCTGGAATGTTAGAACTGTGTATAAACTGGAAGAGAATCCACAAGTAGTAGGGAACATTACATATAAGATGAATATTTTGGGATTATGTGAAACAAAATGGAAGGGAGGAGGCAAAAATGTTCAGGTGAAATCTTGCTGTTCTCTGACCATACATAGAATGGCCTTAATACTTTTTAAAGAGACAAGGAAGCATTATTGAAGTGGAAAACGGGGAGTTCTGGAACAATAACAACATTTAGGACATCAATAAACAAAAACAACAGTAAGTAAACGTGAATGTGATTCAGTGTATGTTCCAATAAATCATCAGATGAATCAGTTGCCAGGGAATTTTCCTGGAAACTAGTTAGTTAGTTAGTCGCAGTTCCAACTTCACAGCAACGGGTCATCCCCATTATGCTCCGTTCCTGTGCCAGTGAATATCACACAAAACGCTCCCCACTACCCAATGTGAAAAGTGGAAAAGACAGGAGTCTCGACAAACAACAGCCCGCACAAATACACTGTGCATAATGCCGCCACCAGAATGTCAACACACCAGTCCCCCACGAAACACCCAGTTCATCTCTAATGGAATTGGCAGTCATTTTCCTATCTGAATGTTTCCTAGATGTTCACCCACACAGTCCACGAAAATACAGTTCATCGCTGATGGCAGTGGCAGTCAACCAGAAGCCCAGCAGCCACGCATTTCTGCATAAGGCAAAAACCGGTCAACTCTGGGACATGGCCACCTGCCATCACTCCGAACATGCAGTCATGTTCCAAAAAACCTCAGGCAGATTCAAAAGCATTTTATACGACACTCACAGCTCACAGTGTCGCGCCACGCACTCACTCAGTAGCAGGGCGACGGAACCATCAAGCCTCCTTAGTCGCCTCTTACGACATGCGTGGTAGGCTGCAGTGTTGCTATTCTTTGAGTGTTCCTGGAAATTTCGAAGTATTATGTGTAATCCCCGGGAAGGTGAACCCGGTCAACAAATGCCCCACAGAAGTCGGATGTGTCAGCCTAACGGCGTTAAAACGCAGCTCCGCTGTAAACAGGCACAACGTAAAAAAAACTCTCCGGATAAACCCAGAAGAAGAAGATATGTGATCAAGGAAATGGCAGTATCAACATTTTCATGGGTGACTTGAACGCCAGGATTGGATCGAATAACATACGTTGTTAAGAGATCACGGCGAAACATGGTCTTGGAATAATGAACGGAAATAGAGAATTGTTCATCAATTTTTGCTCACACACCTACAAAATGTGATAGCTCTCTCCATCAATAGAGAATTGTTCATCAATTTTTTGCTCACACACCTACAAAATGTGACAGCTCTCTCACATCAATAGAGAATTGTTCATCAATTTTTGCTCACACACCTACAAAATGTGATAGCTCTCTCACATCAATAGAGAATTGTTCATCAATTTTTGCTCTCACATCAGACCCATAGCAGGCAACTGCTTCAGGACTCGCACAAAATAACAGATATTATCATCAACTTTCTATCCCAGCTAGATATTGTCATCAACTTTCTATCCCAGCTTGATATCATCAAATTTCTGTCCCAGTTAGATATTGTCATCAACTTTCTGTCCCAGCTAGATATTATCATCAACTTTCTGTCCCAGCTAGATATTATCATCAACTTTCTGTCCCAGCTAGATATTATCATCAACTCTCTATCCCAGCTAGATATTGTCATCAACTTTCTGTCCCAGCTAGATATTATCATCAACTTTCTGTCCCAGCTAGATATTATCATCAACTTTCTGTCCCAGCTAGATATTGTCATCAACTTTATGTAGCATTTCATGAAAAAGTGAATAATATGTACATAGTGGTCACTGCAGTAGAGAAACTAGAGACAGCGGATATTGTCTTTGTTTTTCAGGTCCATTTTCTGATGTTTGAATAACTGTTTTAAAAAACCTATTACAGTTGTGTGTTTCGATGTCTGTGTCGTAAGATTGTTTGTCTATTTAAACAGAAAGATGGCACCTCCAGGAAAGAATATCTACGTGTGCGAGCTCAGCTTCTGAATGCACGCTATGGAAGCCCAGCATTTTCTGATCAAGGGTTAGTACTTACGGCGGTTATATTCACTAGTACATTGTATAAAAGTTAGTTGCATATCCTATACAGGACGTCGCAGTCAACACCAGCATGTTTTGCTGTTGTGATCTGTTGACAAGTTTACGTTCAGTAGTTTGCCATTGCAGTAGATTGTATATGTGAACAAATGTGTCTCCAAGTAGTTTCTTGCTATGGGTCTGTGATGTGAAAGATAAATGCAAGAGAGACAAGGACATGCTGGACAAACGGAACAGCCTGGCAAGACGGAATAGCCTGGGAGGACAGGGCTTCTGACTGTAACACATGGACATGCTGGACACAGACGGAACAGCCTGGGAGGACAGGGCTTCTGACTGTAACACATGGGGAATCTCATTGTGGTGAGAGGAGAGACCTACAACAGAGAACAGGATAGCCAGGCTGTGCAGCTAGAGGCATCTAGGCCACGGGAGTGTCATAACCTAGTCAGATATGTCTGAAGGAGGCTATTGTAAATATTGTTGTGTTCATGAACATGTTAGTCAGTGATTGTTTGATGCTATTTTGTGTGTGTGCGTTTGCTCGCTTTGTGAACTCAGTCAGAGCCCAATACACACACTACCACCTCTAGTAGTTGCCACTGCTGGGGAGTGCACTGGACTGATGTTTGCGTGTGATTAGTTTTCCCTATTACCAGTGTCCCACTCCAACTTCTGAGGTACTTGTAATGTATGTCCCCACATTAAGGAGGAGAAGTCAATATTTTAGTCCAATTGTCTGGTGTAGGAGTTGAACCAGCTACCTTGGCATCAGCACACTGGAAGTTTAAAAGCGAACGCTCATATCAATTCGATCATGTGGACCTCTGTTTGTTAGTATTTTGAGTGTTCTGTTTTGTTGTTGGTAATGCACATATTTATCGCTTTCAAATCTCATTCACCGTCTGTTCCCTCTCCCCCTCCCCTCCCCAGGAGCATTAAGAGTAGATCATTTAGTTTAAGGAGCATCGGGAGAAACACTGAGGTAAATACAGTTGTTGTCCGTTTCTTGTTGTTTGTTTGTTAGTTGTGATTGTCAAATGTTTGTTTGTCAGGATGTCAAATGTTTGTCATGGTTGTCAAATGTATGATTGTCAAATGTATGATTGTCAAATGTTTGTTTGTTGTGATAGTTAAATGTTTGTTTGTCATGATTGTCAAATGTTTGTTTGTCATGATTGTCAAATATTTGTTTTTAATGATTGTCAATTGCTTGTTTGTAATGATTGTCAAATGTCAAATGCGTTTGTCAGATGTTTGTTTGTTGTGATTGTCAAATGTTTGTTAGTTGCATTTGCCAGATGTTTGTTTGTTATTGTCAAATGTTTGTTAGTCATGATTGTTAAATGTGTGTTTGTCATGATTGTCAAATGTGTGTTCATCATGATTGTCAAATTTCCAGCTATAACTTACCAGGAACCATAATGGAAGCAAAGTATAGTACCACACTGCAACCTGCCACAAATGTGTAAATGCTGATATCGGAGGCTTGGGCATGTCTCCACCACCTAGAATGTTAGAACTCTGAAAGTCAGAGCCCAGGAGAAACACACAGAAGCCAGTACAGAAGTGGATCAGGGTGGAGAATAATATGAGAACAATTTGGGCGGAGCTGCCTGGGATAGCTTAGGATAAGACAGCTTGAAATCAGTGTGGTAGAGGGTCTATGTCCCGATGGGAGATAACGGGTGAAACAAAGAATAGATATAAATACATGTACAGGCAGTTGTACCGTACTGAATATACAAGAAGAATAGATATAAATACATGGACAGGCAGTTGTACCGTACTGAATATACTAGAAGAATAGATATAAATACATGGACAGGCAGTTGTACCGTACTGAATATACAAGAAGAATAGATATAAATACATGTACAGGCAGTTGTACCGTACTGAATATACAAGAAGAATAGATATAAATACATGTACAGGCAGTTGTACCGTACTGAATATACAAGAAGAATAGATATAAATACATGTACAGGCAGTTGTACCGTACTGAATATACAAGAAGAATAGATATAAATACATGTACAGGCAGTTGTACCGTACTGAATATACAAGAAGAATAGATATAAATACATGTACAGGCAGTTGTACCGTACTGAATATACAAGAAGAATAGATATAAATACATGTACAGGCAGTTGTACCGTACTGAATATACAAGAAGAATAGATATAAATACATGTACAGGCAGTTGTACCGTACTGAATATACAAGAAGAATAGATATAAATACATGGACAGGCAGTTGTACCGTACTGAATATACAAGAAGAATAGATATAAATACATGTACAGGCAGTTGTACCGTACTGAATATACAAGAAGAATAGATATAAATACATGTACAGGCAGTTGTACCGTACTGAATATACAAGAAGAATAGATATAAATACATGTACAGGCAGTTGTACTGTGCTGAATATACAAGAAGAATAAAGACAATCACACACTCACTAATATGTACGGGCTGTTGTACTGTGCTGAATATACAAGAAGAATAAATATAAAGACAATCACACACTCACTAATATGTACGGGCTGTTGTACTGTGTTGAATATACAAAGAGAATAGATATAAAGACAATCACACACTCACTAATATGTACATGCAGTTGTACTGTGCTGAATATACAAGAAGAATAAATATAAAGACAATCACACACTCACTAATATGTACGGGCTGTTGTACTGTGTTGAATATACAAAGAGAATATATATAAAGACAATCACACACTCACTAATATGTACGGGCTGTTGTACTGTGTTGAATATACAAGAAGAATAGATATAAAGACAATCACATACTCACTATTATGTACAGGCTGTTGTACTGTGTTGAATATACAAGAAGAATAGATATAAAGACAATCACACACTCACTAATATGTACAGACTGTTGTACTGTGTTGAATATACAAAGAGAATAGATATAAAGACAATCACACACTCACTAATATGTACGGGCTGTTGTACTGTGTTGAATATACATAGAGAATAGATATAAAGACAATCACACACTCACTAATATGTACGGGCTGTTGTACTGTGTTGAATATACAAGAAGAATAGATATAAAGACAATCACATACTCACTAATATGTACGGTCTGTTGTACTGTGTTGAATATACAAAGAGAATAGATATAAAGACAATCACACACTCACTAATATGTACAGACTGTTGTACTGTGTTGAATATACAAAGAGAATAGATATAAAGACAATCACACACTCACTAATATGTACAGACTGTTGTACTGTGTTGAATATACAAAGAGAATAGATATAAAGACAATCACACACTCACTAATATGTACGGGCTGTTGTACTGTGTTGAATATACAAGAAGAATAGATATAAAGACAATCACATACTCACTATTATGTACAGGCTGTTGTACTGTGTTGAATATACAAGAAGAATAGATATAAAGACAATCACACACTCACTAATATGTACAGGCAGTTGTACTGTGCTGAATATGAAAGCAGCATTCTGTTCTCAACATTGCGAGCATGTGTTTCCCTCAGAGCCTAGAGTCCATGATGGTCGGTGCCAGTGACAGCAGGAAGTTCTACCACCACAGGCGCCACATGAGCACCAGCTCCCTCAAGTATCTCTACGAGGGTCCCATGAAGTACGTCTACGACAGCATCGAGGTGGTGCCTACAAGTGTGGCAGAGGCCAGCAGGTGAGGGTTCCGTCACTCTTCCACATACACATGCAGACAGTGTACATCAGCACGACCACTTACTGGGTTTGAGTGAAATATCCATACACACACACACGCGCGCGCACACACACAGAGAGAGAGAAAGAGAGCGCTCTGACTGTTTCCCAGTGATATACACACACACTATCTGATTTCATGACCATAACTGGTGCACTTTGATGTGTGCACTTGAGAGTTGTACTAGTATAGTCTAGTGCAGTGGTTCTAAACCGGTTGGGAATTCCTCCTAGGGGGGAATTTTAGGGTTTCCAGGGGGAATTAAGATTATTTCAAGATCACATTAATACAAGAACCGATTACTTGATATTGTTTTTCCCTCCATACTTTACAGTTCTGTACTTCTCTCCCTTCTGAAATTCATTTTATAACGTGAGTAGACCCGCAAATCACGTTTTATGTAGACGTCTAGACTTGTTCTAGTAAGTGTTATTAAATTTAGCTTCCATTTTTACGTATACTGTTGTTGTTGTTTTTTTTTGGGGGGGGGGGGGGGGAATTTATAGGGAGGAAATGCGAAAGAGGGGGAATGACGTTCTAAACATATGGTGAAGGGGTGCATGGGTCAAAAAAGGTTTAGAACCACTGGTCTAGTGGATGGTGCACTGCCTAACCAAAACATTGGTTCAGGCTCAGTTCACTGATGAAGGGTATGTTCCAGGCACATTCAACACAGTCCAGTGGCTAGCACACTTGCCTGCCAGTCTGGGTGTCATGTATTTGAATCCCTCTCGAGGCGGGGATTGTTTTTATTGACGTGGGCTCCCTGATCAACCCAGCCAAAAATAGATACCAGGACATTTCTCTCTCTATCTCTACTTGATGTATACACAAGACAAAGTCTTGTCAAAATAATATAAGATCTCTCTCTTTCATGGGGTTGGGGGAAGATAGATATGAAGGGAGTTTGTGTGCCTGACAGATGCCACCCACACAGAAGCCTTCATCAAGTGCCATGCCTTCTACCATGAGCAATCATGCTTCTCATCTTGTGGTCTCCAACAGAAGATTTGAAAGGCTGTCAACAATCTTCTCTCATTGTCCTCCTTTATCACTAATTCCATAAATCTTTCCAGTTGTTACAATCTGTTTCAGTGTTTCTCTCTTCATGTGGCTAAACAATGTTAAAGTATTTGAGACAGAATATTGGAGATAAGGTATTTGAGACAGAATATTAGAAATAGGATATTTGAGACAGAATATTAGATATAGGGTATTTGAGATAGAATATTAGAGATAGGGTGTTTGAGCCAAAATTTCGGAGAAAGATTATTTGAGACAGAATATTAGAGGTAGAGGCTGCAGGGACAAAATGAAGGATGTGCTGGTAGAGTGACACCAAAATGAGCTGTTGAACTTGTCATTAACACAAGAAACACATGGTTGTTGAAGAACATAATTGGTCAAGCTGACTGTCATGGCACTCAGTGATGTGTACTGAAATTCTAGTTTGATTTGCTAGCCAGATTAGTCAGATTGATAACAGTCACTTGCAGTCCACATTTTTGCATAAACATGAGCTCGATGACCTCAGAAATGACTATATTCCACAGAGCTATGGCTGGAGGGAAAAGCTTGTCAGAGAACTATGCTTTCACAGGCATGCACCACATCTTTGACCAGCACTCGGCCGAAGGTACGTTGTATGTGATCTTAGTCAATCCATGCTGTCCTTCTGCTTCCATTGACAGTCTCAGTGTCTCAGTCTCTTGGATTATAATAATTGTGGAATGAATGCTGGCTATATTACCATCAGTGACCTATGATGTCAGTAGTCAGTTAGTTAGTTAGTTAGTTAGTTAGTTGCTTAGTTAGTTAGTCGCAGTTCCAACTTCATGACAAAGGATCAATCCCCATAATGCTTCGTTCCTGTGCCAGTGAATATCACAAAATGCTCCTCACTGTCCCATGTGAAGAGTGGAACAGACAGCAGTCCCAACAAACCAACAGCATGAAACAAGTACATGCATAAGGCCGCTGCCAGAATGCCAACAACAGTCAGCCACGAAAACTACAGTTCATCATCGATGGAAGCGGCAGTCAGTAGAAAAGCAGCAGCTTCACACATATTACTGCCTAATGCAAAACTGACTAGCTCAACAACCGGCATTCTCTGAACACGCAGTTCACAATAAAAACAACCACGGACAGATATAAAAGCACTCCACAGGAAATGCACAGCTCAAAGTGTCACTCCAAGCACTTAACTCAGTAGCTAGGCGACGGAACCATGTACTACCAGTCCAACATGAGGAAAATCTATAAGCAAGCTGTAACCAGAAGCAAAAACACTCCAGAGGCCATAACAACTTGCAATCAAAATGCCAAATGGAAGCAACAGTGGAACAGACCAAGACCAATGTACATGAGTAAACCAGTCCAGTCAAGGAGCCTTGTGCATGCCTGTAGGTGCACTGAGCATATGGGTGCCAGACCTGTATGTGTATAGACCAGTAACATGCTGGAGACTAGACTTCCCCAGACCTATATGTGTATAGACCAGTAACATGCTGGCAGACTTGACTTCCCCAGACCTGTATGTGTATTGACCAGTAACATGCTGGCAGACTTGACTTCCCCAGACCTGTATGTGTATTGACCAGTAACATGCTGGTAGACTTGACTTCCCAGACCTGTATGTGTATAGATCAGTAACATGCTGGCAGACTTGACTTCCCAGACCTGTATGTGTATAGATCAGTAACATGCTGGCAGACTTGACTTCCCCAGACCTGTATGTGTATAGACCAGTAACATGCTGGCAGACTTGACTTCCCCAGACCTGTATGTGTATAGACCAGTAACATGCTGGCAGACCTGTATGTGTATAGACCAGTAACATGCTGGCAGACTTGACTTCCCCAGACCTGTATGTGTATAGACCAGTAACATGCTGGCAGACTTGACTTCCCAGACCTGTATGTGTATAGACCAGTAACATGCTGGCAGACTTGACTTCCCCAGACCTGTATGTGTATAGACCAGTAACATGCTGGCAGACTTGACTTCCCCAGACCTGTATGGTATAGATCAGTAAACATGCTGGCAGACTTGACTTCCCAGACCTGTATGTGTATAGACCAGTAACATGCTGGCAGACTTGACTTCCCCAGACCTGTATGTGTCATAGACAGTAACATGCTGGCAGACTTGCCTTCCCCAGACCTGTATGTGTATAGGACCAGTAACATGCTGGCAGACTTTGACTTCCCCAGACCTGTATGTGTATAGACCAGTAACATGCCTGGCAGACTTGACTTCCCAGACCTGTATGTGTCATTAGACCAGTAACATGCCTGGCAGACTTGACTTCCCCAGACCTGTATGTGTATAGACCAGTAACATGCTGGCAGACTTGACTTCCCCAGACCTGTATGTGTATAGACCAGTAACATGCTGGCAGACTTGACTTCCCCAGACCTGTATGTGTATAGACCCAGTATACATGCTGGACAGACTTGACTTCCCCAGACCTGTATGTGTATAGACCAGTAACATGCTGGCAGACTCGACTTCCCCAGACCTGTATGTGTATAGACCAGTAACATGCCGGCAGACTTGACTCCCCAGACACTGTATGGTATTGACAGTAACATGCTGGCAGACTTGATTCCCCAGACCTGTATGTGTATAGACCAGTAACATGCTGGCAGACTGACTTCCCCAGACCTGTATGTGTATTGACCAGTAACATGCTGGCAGACTTGACTTCCCCAGACCTGTATGTGTATTGACCAGTAACATGCTGGCAGACTTGACTTCCCCAGACCTGTATGTGTATTAGACCAGTAACATGCTGGCAGACTTGACTTCCCCAGACCTGTATGTGTATAGACCAGTAACATGCTGGCAGACTTGACTTCCCCAGACCTGTATGTGTATTGACCAGTAACATGCTGGCAGACTTGACTTCCCCCAGACCTGTATGTGTATAGACCAGTAACATGCTGGCAGACTTGACTTCCCCAGACCTGTATGTGTATAGATCAGTAACATGCTGGCCAGACTTGACTTCCCCAGACCTGTATGTGTATAGACCAGTAACATGCTGGCAGACTTGACTTCCCCAGACCTGTATGTGTATAGACCAGTAACATGCTGGCAGACTTGACTTCCCCAGACCTGTATGTGTATTGACCAGTAATATGCTGGCAGACTTGACTTCCCCAGACCTGTATGTGTATTGACCAGTAACATGCTGGCAGACTTGACTTCCCCAGACCTGTATGTGTATTGACCAGTAACATGCTGGCAGACTAGACTTCCCCAGACCTGTATGTGTATAGACCAGTAACATGCTGGCAGACTTGACTTCCCCAGACCTGTATGTGTATTGACCGGTAACATGCTGGCAGACTTGACTTCCCCAGACCTGTATGTGTATTGACCGGTAACATGCTGGCAGACTTGACTTCCCCAGACCTGTATGTGTATTGACCAGTAACATGCTGGCAGACTTGACTTCCCCAGACCTGTATGTGTATTGACCAGTAACATGCTGGCAGACTTGACTTCCCCAGACCTGTATGTGTATTGACCAGTAACATGCCGGCAGACTTGACTTCCCCAGACCTGTATGTGTATTGACCAGTAACATGCCGGCAGACTTGACTTCCCCAGACCTGTATGTGTATAGACCAGTAACATGCCGGCAGACTTGACTTCCCCAGACATGACATGGTACCTATGTTAGGCTAGGTCTATGAGGGAGCTGAGGTCCATGTGATATGTGTTGTTTGTCCATCAAGAATTCATTTCATCCAGTGAAAGTATGGAGTCGTGTGTGTTGGATGAAGAATGACTTGCGCGATGACTTGGATTAAAGTGAGGAAGAGTTGCGCAATTCGTCGACCTCACTCTCTCGCCTGAGTCCATCTGAATCCAGTGGCAAGACAAGTCAAGACGACTAGAGACGAATACAGGTGCAGTGGATGACCAGGGCGCTCTACGTGCCTTGCCGTGCTCATTACGTTCCACAACGCTTTGCAGGTAAACTGCCGTCTTGCCCGTTGAATCAGGAATGATTTCTTCCACGCAGTCTGCCGAATCCTGTCTTCACATGCTGGGTAGGCATACCCTAGTTTACCGCTTGGTTTGACACCAAATCGGCTACCCAAGCCTGGTTTAGCCAGCCTCTCACAGCTGTTGCCCGGGGGGTGGCCGCTGTCGCATGCTGACAGCTACTAGGAGACACAGGCGCGAGCTGGGTGTCAGGCTTGGACCAGTGGGGATGGGTCCTGAAAAGGACATGAGAGTCATCCTTACCAAAGGTGCTCCAATGCCTGACACCCCGTACCCACCATGTGACATATCTACATGTGCACTCACGCTGATGACCAGCAGGCCGACACCCAGCCCCTGTGTGGGTTCACACTGATGACCAGCAGGCCGACACCCAGCCCCTGTGTGGGTTCACACTGATGACCAGCAGGCCGACACCCAGCCCCTGTGTGGGTTCACACTGATGACCAGCAGGCTGGCAGGCAGACACCCAGCCCCTGTTCTGCCATGGCTAACATCATGGAGATACTTCTGTCCACCAAAGTCTGTACAGAGATGTCGTGAACTCAGAGAGAGCTACCTCTTGTACTGGGGTCATTCTTGTGGATGTCTGAGGGGAACGAATACCAGTTACAAGTCCAGAGGGTTGGCTTCATTGCACTGGGTGTGATCCCATCTGACTCGGTCTGAGATCGGCTAACCACCTGCTGAAAGTGTCATGCAACACATGAACTCGCTACCTTCAGTGACAACACCCAGAGAACTGCACTCCAAAACCCTAATGGCCGAGTCTGAAAACAAACCTAGGAATTTCTGAGCTCAAGGCAGATGGCTGAATCATTTCTCCCTGGAGATTCCTGGAGAGAGGGGAAAGTTAAATAATACACAAACACACAGAATGTATACACACACACACACATGGAGTCGTGTAGTTGATCCTGTCACAAGATCATCATGTGCGTGTTTAATGAATCCTATCTATCCCCATGTGTTAAATAATACACAAACACAGAATGTATACACACACACACACATGGAGTCGTGTAGTTGATCCTGTCACAAGATCATCATGTGCGTGTTTAATGAATCCTATCTATCCCCATGTGGCTGCCTCCAGTGACTCGTGTCAAGTTTGCCAATGACGACAAATCTAGAGTAGCCTGCTCCTCGCTAGATGGCACTCTGTCCATCTGTCAGGTCATACCTCCACCTGCCACAGTCATCTGCATGTTGAGAGGTCATAGTGCAGGGGTCACAGGTAATATGTACTACCAACACATTGTCTGTGTGTCTCTAATGAAACAGTTGTAATTTATGTACACTTTAATTACCTTTTTCATGTGTGTTTTGTATCTTATTTTTCTTGTAAATTAGTTGTTAAGTTTAAATTATAAGTGTAATTGTTATCTCGTCATTCCAGAAATCATCTTCTTGTTGGTTTCGGTTGTAATTTGGTTCTGCCTGTTTCTGCTGGCACATCATCTATATGTTAGTGTGTCAATGGGACATTTAAGGGGAAGCAAAGAATATCATCACTACAACCTACTTCGCATGTGAGGGAGACTAAGAAGGATTCAACCAATTTGATACTGTTACCCTTAAGGAAAGCAAAGAATAGTGTCACACCGTAACCTGCCATACAGGTCATCAGGGGCAACCAAGGAGAGTTTGACGTGGTGCAGGCTTTCCCACTGTATAGAAAAACTAGCTTCAAAAGTCAGCCAGTCATGAGCAAGACACATCGAACTACGTCCCAGCATTAATTAACTGTGTTAGCATTCCCATGTTGTGTGGTAGGAATCCACTGCCTCAGAGTAGTTATATCCATTCCATCCACAGTTGGTGCGTCCAACAGGCCCATCCAGAACAATTGCTTGTTGACCATTCAGCTCTCAAGGGAAGACAGGAGCAGCATTTAAAATCCCCCCACCATTCAAGGAGGTTTCCATAGATGCAGTCAGCACATGATGCTCTGGTTCACACAAGGAATCGGCATGTCCTGCATCTGACTGCTTATTTTCATGTGCATACATTGAGTTGTCTCTCTCTCATCATTGGCTGCTCCTGTAGGCAACCAGCATGATGCAGTCCAGCAGACTTAAGACTGTAATGACCTCCACACAAACGGTGATTCTGTGCCCCCGCATGGTGCCGACAGGCTCTGTGGTGTAATGTACAGTTTGTTTCCAGGATTACAGTCTTGGCTAGTGACTTCTGCATTGGTTTTTTTTTTAAAATAACGGTATATTCAAAACTTTTCCCTCTGTGTTCCTGCAAAGTGGGCCAATTTTGTACATGCACCACACGAACCAGTGCAGGAAGATTGGGTTCGACTTTCCATCTCAAGTATTTATGAAAGCGGCAGTTGTCCTGTCAGAGACCAGCAAGATATCTATTGCCATACACATTCTTCAGGACATTGAATGTAACAGGTTTGGGGCAGTCAGGACTGCCCTTTGGTGGGAGATACTTGTACTTACAATAGGCATGATATCATAGCACTGATTCTCTGCTGAGTAGCGGACTTACAGTGGACATTTACATTGATCTATCACTGAATAGGACTCTTGATTAGTGGACTTGTACACCTATTTGCTCTTCAGTAGCACTCTCAATCAGAGAACATTTAAAGCTATTGGTGTTCAGTAGGGACACAAGAGGAAGAAGAAGAACTGGTAGAATATATTCTTTGTCTTTGGGTGCCAGGTCTGGAGGAGACAACCATCATGCTCTTCAATCCTCTCTGTGGTCTGATATTTTGATGTTGGAGCAGACAGCGATCATGCTCTTCATTCCTCTCTGTCTGATATTTTGATGTTGGAGCAGACAGCGATCATGCTCTTCATTCCTCTCTGTGGTCTGATATTTTGATGTTGGAGCAGACAGCGATCATGCTCTTCAATCCTCTCTGTGGTCTGATATTTTGATGTTGGAGCAGACAGCGATCATGCTCTTCAATCCTCTCTGTCTGATATTTGATGTTGGAGCAGACAGCGATCATGCTCTTCATTCCTCTCTGTCTGATATTTTGATGTTGGAGCAGACAGCGATCATGCTCTTCAATCTCTCTGTCTGATATTTTGATGTTGGAGCAGACAGCGATCATGCTCTTCATTCCTCTCTGTCTGATATTTTGATGTTGGAGCAGACAGCGATCATGCTCTTCAATCCTCTCTGTCTGATATTTGAGTTGGAGCAGACAGCGATCATGCTCTTCATACCTCTCTGTCCTGATATTTTGATGTTGGAGCAGACAGCGATCATGCTCTTTCAATCCTCTCTGTCTGATATTTTGATGTTGGAGCAGACAGCGATCATGCTCCATATCCCTGTCTGATATGTGCATGTTGGAGCAGACAGCGATCTGCTACTCAATCCCTCTGTCTGATATTTATGATGTTGGAGCCGGACAGCGATCATGCTCTTCAATTCCTCGCTGTCTGATATTTTGATGTTGGAGCAGACAGCGATCATGCTCTTTCAATCCTCTCTAGTCTGATAGTTTGAATGTTGGAGCAGACAGCGATCATGCTCTTCCAGTCCTCTCGTCATGTAATTGTGATGGTTGGAAGCAGGAACGCGATCATCGCTCTTTCATTCCTCCTCTGTCTGATATTTTGAGTTGGAGCAGACAGCGATCATGCTCTTCAATTCCTCTCTGTCTGATATTTTGATGTTGGAGCAGACAGCGATCATGCTCTTCATTCCTCTCTGTCTGATATTTTGATGTTGGAGCAGACAGCGATCATGCTCTTCATTCCTCTCTGTCTGATTATTTTGATGTTGGAGCAGACAGCGATCATGCTCTTCAATCCTCTCTGTCTGATATTTTGATGTTGGAGCAGACAGCGATCATGCTCTTCATTCCTCTCTGTCTGATATTTTGAGTTGGAGCAGACAGCGATCATGCCTCTTCAATCCTCTCTGTCTGATATTTTGATGTTGGAGCAGACAGCGATCATGCTCTTCATTCCTCTCTGTCTGATATTTTGATGTTGGAGCAGACAGCGATCATGCTCTTCAATCCTCTCTGTCTGATATTTTGATGTTGGAGCACGACAGCGATCATGCTCTTTCATCCTCTCTGTCTGATATTTTGATGTTGGAGCAGACAGCGATCATGCTCTTCATTCCTCTCCTGTCTGATATTTTGATGTTGGAGCAGACAGCGATCATGCTCTTCAATTCCTCTCTGTCTTGATATTTTGATGTTGGAGCAGACAGCGATCATGCTCTTCATTCCTCTCTGTCTGATATTTTGACTGTTGGAGCAGACAGCGATCATGCTCTTCATTCCTCTCTGTCTGATATTTTGATGTTGGAGCAGACAGCGATCATGCTCTTCATTCCTCTCTGTCTGATATTTTGATGTTGGAAGCAGACAGCGATCATGCTCTTCATTCCTCTGCTGTCTGATATTTTGATGTTGGAGCAGACAGCGATCATGCTCTTCATTCCTCTCTGTCTGATATTTTGATGTTGGAGCAGACAGCGATCATGCTCTTCATTCCTCTCTGTCTGATATTTTGATGTTGGAGCAGACAGCGATCATGCTCTTCAATTCCTCTCTGTCTGATATTTTGATTGTTGGAGCAGACAGCGATCATGCTCTTCATTCCTCTCTGTCTGATATTTTGATGTTGGAGCAGACAGCGATCATGCTCTTCATTCCTCTCTGTCTGATATTTTGATGTTGGAGCAGACAGCGATCATGCTCTTCATTCCTCTCTGTCTGATATTTTGATGTTGGAGCAGACAGCGATCATGCTCTTCATTCCTCTCTGTCTGATATTTTGATGTTGGAGCAGACAGCGATCATGCTCTTCATTCCTCTCTGTCTGATATTTTGATGTTGGAGCAGACAGCGATCATGCTCTTCATTCCTCTCTGTGGTCTGATATTTTGATGTTGGAGCAGACAGCGATCATGCTCTTCATTCCTCTCTGTCTGATATTTTGATGTTGGAGCAGACAGCGATCATGCTCTTCATTCCTCTCTGTCTGATATTTTGATGTTGGAGCAGACAGCGATCATGCTCTTCATTCCTCTCTGTCTGATATTTTGATGTTGGAGCAGACAGCGATCATGCTCTTCATTCCTCTCTGTGGTCTGATATTTTGATGTTGGAGCAGACAGCGATCATGCTCTTCAATCCTCTCTGTCTGATATTTTGATGTTGGAGCAGACAGCGATCATGCTCTTCAATCCTCTCTGTCTGATATTTTGATGTTGGAGCAGACAGCGATCATGCTCTTCAATCCTCTCTGTCTGATATTTTGATGTTGGAGCAGACAGCGATCATGCTCTTCAATCCTCTCTGTCTGATATTTTGATGTTGGAGCAGACAGCGATCATGCTCTTCAATCCTCTCTGTCTGATATTTTGATGTTGGAGCAGACAGCGATCATGCTCTTCAATCCTCTCTGTCTGATATTTTGATGTTGGAGCAGACAGCGATCAAGCTCTTCATTCCTCTCTGTCTGATATTTTGATGTTGGAGCAGACAGCGATCAAGCTCTTCATTCCTCTCTGTCTGATATTTTGATGATGCTGATGATGCTTGTTTTACAGCATGTTGCCCAGCTGTTGAAGCTTTATATTTACATCCTTCCCTGCCTCTATTATCTTGTATTTTCTCCTGTAAGGCTCATCTCTTAATTTCTCTCTTTCTGTTGATATGGACCATACATTTCATTTGTCTTTTCCATATGGTGTTGATGAGTGATCTTGTCAGATCTGCAACAATAAATAATATTGTGAGCATTCCTCTAAATAACCACATTTTCACTATCTCTATTCTCAACATTCCTCTAAATAACCATATTTTCACTATCTCTATTCTCAACATTCCTCTAAATAACCACAGTTTCGCTATCTCTATTCTCAACATTCCTCTAAATAACCACATTTTCACTATCTCTATTTTAAATATTCCTCTAAATAACCACATTTTCAATATCTCTATTCTCAATATTTCTCTAAATAACCACATTTACATTATCTCCAGCTCCATAACCCTTTCATGATGTGTTGTCCTGTATTCTCATCTATACATTGAAATAGGCCACACACAACTTCCCAGTGCTCACTTATTATTTTTACCTGTGAGGTTCTGTTTTATATGATGATGCTCATTCTTGTAAAAGAATCTTAGATATGGCAGTTTTTACCATCTCTCTGTCACATTTTAGGAGAATGTATTCAGTTAGTTAGTTAGTTAGTTTTTCCTCTTGAGCCTAAGGCGGCGCATAGGGCAGAAGTCCTGTCTCTCCATGCCTGGCGGTTCGCCGCTACCTGTTGTAGATCTTGGATATTTACTTGGCCATTGAATGAGCCTTCTCTAATGATGGTTCTACGCAGGGTCTCTCTTGGTCTTCCCCGTTTTCTTTTCCCTACCGGTGACCATATGAGGGCTTGGTAGGGGAGTCTTGACTTGTCCATTCTGAGTACATGGCCGATGTAGTTCCAACGGCGTCTTCTTATGAAATTGGATACTGTATCTTGCTTAGTCTCTTGTCTTATTTGCGAATTGGTTCTGAAGTCTGTCCAGTGGATGTTTAGAAGTCTTCTAAGACATTTGTTCTCAAAATTGTCTAATTTTTTATCTAAAGCTACCGTTGATTTCCAACTTTCACATCCATACGTTAACACTGGAATCACACAAGAGTTGAAGATTTTAAGTTTTGTGTGTTTGCTGAGTGTCTTTGACTTCCAGATGTTTGACAGTTTATTGAAGGCACTAGATGCCAGTGCGATTCTAGATGATATTTCTGGTGTTGAGTCCCCTGTAGATGTCATTTTGCTTCCTAGGTATGTGAAGCTATTGACTTTTTCAAGAACGTAGCTGTTCAATTTGGTGTCATCTGAACTGTTGGTAAGATCAATAGTCTTTGTTTTTGTGGTGTTAATTTGGAGACCAATTTGCCCTGAAACATTTTGGAGGTGGTTTATTTTCTCTTGGGCATCCGGGTGTGTTGAACTCAAAAGTACTATGTCGTCGGCAAAGTCCAGGTCTTCTAGAATTTTGTCAACCCAATGGATACCCATATTTGTGTTGTTTGTGCATTTGCGCATGACCCAGTCAATAGCTATTCCAAAAAGCATCGGTGATAAGACACAACCTTGTTTCACTCCTGTTTCAACTGAGAACCAGTCAGAGTTGCCTGTTTCTGTTCTTACGCAGCAACGTGTCTCTTTGTAGAAAGATTTTATGACGTTGGTATATTTGGTAGGAAAACCATAGATGTTAAGTAGATTCCAAAGTGAAGGACGGTGGATACTGTCGAAGGCTTTTTGAAAGTCGACAAAGTTGGTGATTAATTTCAACTGGAATTCTACGGAGTCTTCAATGATTATTCTGAGGGTGAAAATGTGGTCTATACATGACCGTTTTGGTCTGAAGCCTGCTTGTTCTTCTCTAAGCCTTTCATCTATCGCCTTTTTCAATCTCTCAAGTAACATGCTACAAAAAAGTTTTCCTGGTACTGATAATAGAGTGATACCACGCCAATTATTGCAATCAGACATATCGCCCTTTTTAGGCAGTTTGAAAATTACACCATCTTTCCACTGTTGTGGCGGGGATTGTCTTCAGTATGTTTGGGGATGTATTCAGTAAAAAATGATAATTACAGAGACTGTAATATTAGATGGCTTGTCATCTTGACATTGAAAAGTAACACACACATGGATAAATAACACTAGAGGATGAAGGTTGTGGAGAGACATGATTACCCATGCCAGTCATATGCTAGAACAGGAAGCACCAATGAACCCAGACTCTAATGACACAAAATCATGCCTGTATGTTAATGTTGACATGTTCTGTCATCAGATTTTGTGTGGTCTCTCTCCAACGATGTCATTCTGTCTGTCTCACTGGACGGCACAGCACGGCTATGGGATGTGGCCGCAGGAACTTGCATGAGGGTGATGGTGGATAGCCTGGGCTCTGAGCTGCTGTGTTGTGTGTTCCAGCCACTCAACAACAACATGTTTGTTGTATCCTTGCTACATCACCACGGTTTGTGGCATCTGGACTGAACCACAGACAGATATCCTGACAGAAACACATGAGTGTACATAGTTGCTTGAGCAGTCCAACAGACTACACATTTATGAAATAAAATCCAGCATAGACCAGACAGTTATTTTACAGGATCTTACAATGCATCCCATAATTTATTGGCTATTTGTGATTTACAATCAGTTTTATATTCAGTAGTTTGCCAGTGCTTTCTGGGCTTCTGATGGTCATACAATTGAAATTAATGAAAACCTGCAGCTAACTTGGACCATGGACTTGGTATGTCAGGGAATTGTAAGGATTTACTTTGGACCCTGGACTTGGTATGCCAGGGAATTGTAAGACTGTATTCACTAACCGCTAAGGGACAGACACCGACAGATGAGACAGACAACAGACACTGACAGATGAGACAGACAACACATTTACTAAATAACATCCAGCATAGATGAGGCAGACAACACATTTACTAAATAACATCCAGCATAGATGAGACAGAGAACACATCTTCAAGTTGGGTAGCTAGGTTACCTGTGAAGATGCTTGTGCTGAAACTGGAAGCATCAATCAATCTTTGATGTATTTTGCAGGAGTGTTTGTTGAACATCTGTAGCATACCATGGTTAGATCATTTTTTTTTTTTTAGTTTATGGATCAACATCACGGCACACGGGTGCAACCCATAAGTGCTCCGTTCTCCTCCTAACTCAAACCTGAGTCTGGAGAAACTCAGCTCAGTGCACGAACTCCGTAGCACCGCCGAGGATCCTGAAATACTTTGGGTAGATTTTTAACTCGAAATTTTGCCCGGGCAGCGCCGTTAGGCTACTCTTTTTCGATTTCCAACTGCCAAGGGATTTTTTACGTGCGTAACAATACACACGGGCTTCCGATCTCACTACCCAGAGACCAGGGGAAATTACTGGAAGTCCCGGTGGATTTTTTAAATAAATCCTGGTCCTCACCGGGGCCTGAACCCGGGACCTCCAGCACTCGAGGTGGACACCATACCTCGAGACCACGCAGCCTCGCAGGTTAAATCATTGTTGCTAATTAACCGACTTGTATATGTTGATGAAATCACATGACACACCTGTGTGGAAAATCCTGAGTTTATTTATAGTTGACCTTAACCTTGTGAAGACTGGCAGCAGTCGCAGTCAGGTGCAGGTGATGAACATGTCCACAGGCAAGGGTTATAAGGTAAGGGGTTTGAATCTCGTTCTAGTGTTTGAGGCGGTGTGTGTTCATGTGCTGACAGGCAAAAGTTATACAAGAGGCAAATTATAAGTCTTTAGTCTGACTATGAAGGAATTACAGGAGAAAGTTCTAACTAGGCACACACAAAGCTCCTCATTTATGCACTGAACATGTGAAGTATGCATGTGTTTCTTCACAAAGTTCTGCTGCTCTGGTGAACAGTGCAAAATACCCTACTAATTGAAGCTGTTGCTTCAACAGTTTGTCAAATCAATGGAGAGGTCGGAGGCCAGGGTTGTGATAAAATTCCTGATGTTACAAATCAAATCAAATCAACTTTATTAGGGTCACAAATTGGGCGCGCAGGCCCGTCTTACATTCGGCCCTTCCAATCACTCGTCTTTCGTTCATCAAGAGCATTATACATTTACATAGGAAGAAAAATAAACATTGTGAAATGAATGTAAACATAAACAAGGCTAAACATGGACAAAAATATGTACATAAAAAGTATGTGACGTAAAAGTAGTGATGCCAGCGCGTCCCACACACACACACACACACACCACACACACACACACCACACACACACACACATTCACTCTCCCGCTCACTCATTCACTCTCCCGCTCACTCATTCACTCTCCCGCTCAATCATTCACTATCCTGCTCACTTATTCACTCTCACGCTCACTCATTCACTCACACACACACACACTCTCACTTATTCACTCTCCCGCTCACTCATTCGCTCTCACGCTCACTCATTCACTCTCCCGCTCACTCATTCACCCTCACTCATTCACTCTCCCGCTCACTCATTCACTCTCCTGCTCACTCATTCACCCTCATTCACTCTCACGCTCACTCATTCACCCTCATTCACTCACACACATACACACACTCTCACTCATTCACTCTCCCGCTCACTCATTCGCTCTCACGCTCACTCATTCATTCTCCCGCTCACTCATTCACCCTCACTCATTCACTCTCACGCTCACTCATTCACTCTCACGCTTACAGGGAAAAATAGCCACCAAAGAACACAGGGAGATGCAACCTGTGTTAATGATTCTTGCCCTTTGTATGCTCCAATTTGAAGAAAGAAAAAAAAACTGGTGTCGAAAATTTAAGGGTAGCTGTTCAAATGCTGCAGTTCTGGCAAGATCTTGGAAACAGAGTTCAGAGTGCACTGATAGGAATGCATCTCTTCTGTTGATATACCTCACAAATTCCATTTGTCTGTTGCGTTGTGGTGAGTGATCTGATCACCCACTGGCACCTTGCCGTCTTGACAGACGATAGTTTGTGCTTTAAAAAGGCATAATAACTTTTAACTATGGCGGTAGCGAGTGTGACTGATAAGGCCAATTTGCGCTGTAAATGTCCGTTCACAGTGGGTGCATGTGAACACGTGGTCATTTCCACCATCATGCACCATCTTACGTCTCAAATGCTTGGTGTGTGCCTTTTCTGCAATAATTTTCTCCTTTGACTTTATTCCATTTCTGATATTTGCCCTCCATGCAACACGTTCAGCGGCGACTTGCTCCCAATGTGCATTATCAATGCCTGTATCTCTTACCCATCTGTAATTCACCAAAAAAGATATCCTTTGGTATTCTACCATCATCCATCCTCCTAAGATGTCCTATCCATCTAAGTCTACGAAGACTGAGCATGGAATAAACTGTCACACAACCTGATCTTTCCAATACTTCAGTATTTGTGATTTTGTCTTGCCACTTAATACCAAGAATTCTTCGCAGACACCGCATATGAAAGCTGTTTCTATTTTTATTTTTGTTTGTACCTGGTGCATTGGTTTTACAGCCTGCGATTCAGATTTTGTCCTAGCCCCAAGCACCCATTGAAGCAGTCAGGCTGTGGCGGATCAGCACCCAATTGGCTGGGGGCTGCCCAGCTTGAGGCGGGCGGTAGCTGATCAGTGACACCTATAGGTGTCTCCCACCGTCAGAGGCAACGCGTGGCGCCCCATGTCTACGCCAACTGACAAGGACTTATAACCCGTAACAGTTGCCTCTCGCTTTGATTCCGAGACCAGTTAAGACCAGGGATGGAGTTATTGCCTCTCCATAGCACAAAGCCTGGGCTAAAATATAGAGATCATGTGTTGCCCATGCAGCATGATCCCTCTCTCGGCCTGCCTAGTTCACTCCAGAGGAAAGGTAACACCCCTACATCTGGAACAAGACAAGCTGCAGAAGCTGCCGGATCAGCAAAGCAATGCTCTAACTGTCCGCCTGTCGGAGCTTCGATCCTAGACCAGTCGCCAACCAAGGCTTAGGGCCTGGTCTGCCCTGTCATGACAATTTTGTCTTTAGCTTGCATTTCCTCGCACCAGGGTAAGGCTTGTACCCTCCCAATTGCGCTCTTCCGCCCGAAGCCGTTGGCACAATGTGGGGTGTCGGGTTTGGTAAGCGCCGCCCAACGTTCGGCGCTAACAGAAACCAGTAACACTCTGATCACCCACAGATAGCAATACATCAACATTTGTTGTCTTCTCTGTTGCCTGTGGTTGTGTTGAGTGGTCTGGTCACACCCGCAGATAGCACTGCCTCAACATTTCTTGTCTTCTCTGTTGCCTCAATATTTTCATCACTCATCTCAGAAACCATATCTCCAGTCTCCAGCTCCTTCAGCATTCCATGACTCATTGTCCAACATTCACACCCATACAGTAAAACATTCACACCCATACAGTAAAACATTCACACCCATACAGTAAAACATTCACACCCATACAGTAACACATTCACACCCATCAGTAAAACATTCACACCCATACAGTAAAACATTCACACCCATACAGTAAAACAGGCGACACACAATATTTTCAATAAACAGGTTTTTGTACTTGTCATAATGTTTCTGTTTTTCATACTGTAAGAAAGAGAAATGTGAAATAATGTCCATTCATGGTAACTTGTGCGATTACTTTGTTGATTCACAAATATGTACAGTAGTTTTGACTTGCGTTTTTGATATATCTTGATTCACAAATATGTACAGTAGTTTTGACTTGCGTTTTTGATATATCTTGATTCACAAATATGTACGGTAGTTTTGTCCTGTTGTCTGTGAGCATGGTTTGTGTTTCAGGGCGGCAGCAGTAAAGTCACCGGGCGTGTCAATGCCCTGACATTTGATGGCAGTGGACACATCTTGTGGGCTGGAGACGAGAGGGGCTCTGTCTATTCCTTCACAGTTGACGTAGCCACAGGAAAACTCACCAAGACCCGCAGGTCAGTCAGCCAAAGGTCACAGTGTGGACCAGAGTGGGGTGTATAAATCCCAAAGTTTGGATATGGCATCTGGGAGCTTATAGCGGCCATTCATAAACTTTCCTCCTAGCCTAGGCTTGTCGAGGTATCTTAGTCTTGTTTAGTCTTTCCTCTCCTAGGCTAGGTTTGTAGAGGTACCTTACAGTCTTGTTTAGTCTTTACTCTTCTACCCTGGGATGTAGAGGTACCTTACAGTCTTGTTTAGTCTTTCCTCTTCTACCCTGGGATGTAGAGGTATCATACAGTCTTGTTTAGTCTTTCCTCTTCTACCCTGGGATGTAGAGGTATCATACAGTCTTGTTTAGTCTTTCCTCTTCTACCCTGGGATGTAGAGGTACCTTACAGTCTTGTTTAGTCTTTCCTCTTCTATCCTGGGATGTAGAGGTATCATACAGTCTTGTTTAGTCTTTCCTCTTCTACCCTGGGATGTAGAGGTATCATACAGTCTTGTATAGTCTTTCCTCTTCTACCCTGGGATGTAGAGGTATCATACAGTCTTGTTTAGTCTTTCCTCTTCTACCCTGGGATGTAGAGGTATCATACAGTCTTGTATAGTCTTTCCTCTTCTACCCTGGGATGTAGAGGTATCATACAGTCTTGTATAGTCTTTCCTCTTCTACCCTGGGATGTAGAGGTATCATACAGTCTTGTTTAGTCTTTCCTCTTCTACCCTGGGATGTAGAGGTACCTTACAGTCTTGTATAGTCTTTCCTCTTGTACCCTGGGATGTAGAGATACCTTACAGTCTTGTATAGTTTTTCCTCTTCTACCCTGGGATGTAGAGGTACCTTACAGTCATGTTTAGTCTTTACTCTTCTACCCTGGGATGTAGAGGTACCTTACAGTCTTGTTTAGTCTTTCCTCTTCTACCCTGGGATGTAGAAGTATCTTACAGCCTGGACTTAACATCAGTGGAAGAATCATAAACAAGGTTAGGTATGCTAATGATATCGTGTTATTAGCAGAAAGCGAACAAGAGTTACAAAAACTAGTGGAACAAGTAAACAGGCATAGTGCAGAATGTGGCTTAGATATTAGCATCCAAAAATTGAAAACTGATAATTAGCAGTGGAAAGGAGAGGTCATCAATGAATATCACAGTAAAAGGGTTGATACTGGAACAAGTAACAAGTTTTTCCTATCTTGGACATGTAATAATAGATGATGGCAGACATGAAACAAATCGAAAAGAGAATTGGAATGGCCAAAAATGCTTTCAACAGTAATGAAATCAACATAAAATCAGTATTAACATCTAGAGAGATTAACAACGCATTAAAAATGAGAATTGTCAAATGTTATGTATATTCAATGCTACTGTAAGGCACAGAAGCCTGGACATTGAACAAGCAATTAAAAAGTCGAATAGAGGCCCTGGAGATGTGGATATATAGAAGAATATGTCATATTTCATGGAAACAAAAACAATCAAATACAGAGGTTCTAGAAAAACTGGGAATGAAAAGAGTGTTGATGAAAGAAATAAAAAAGAGGCAAGTGAAATATTTTGGCCACGTTAAAAGACATAACACTCTTAAAAACCATACTGGAGGGAAAGGTTGAAGGCAAGCAAGCAAGAGGTAGACAATGATACAAGTGGGAAGATAACATCAAGAGATGGACAAACAGCAATCTGATAGAATGTACAATCAGGGCGAGAGATAGAATGGTGTTGGAGATCCATTGCAGCTAACCTTCATTGTGGAAATCTGCATAAAAGAAAAATCATAACTGATCTGTGTTATATTTCATGTTTATGATGTATCCACGAATTAGCCAGGATGAGACTGATGTTTCAGTGACAGAATCTGTGTTATATTTCATGTTTATGATGTATCCATGAATTAGCCAGGATGAGACTGATGTTTCAGTGACAGAATCTGTGTTATATTTCATGTTTATGATGTATCCACGAATTAGCCAGGATGAGACTGATGTTTCAGTGACAGAATCTGTGTTATATTTCATGTTTATGATGTATCACGAATTAGCCAGGATGAGACTGATGTTTCAGTGACAGAATCTGTGTTTATATTTCATATTTATGATGTATCCACGAATAGCCAGGATGAGACTGATGTTTCAGTGGACAGAATCTGTGTTATATTTCATATTTATGATGTATCCACGAATTAGCCAGGATGAGACTGATGTTTCAGTGACAGAATCTGTGTTATATTTCATATTTATGATGTATCCACGAATTAGCCAGGATGAGACTGATGTTTCAGTGACAGAATCTGTGTTATATTTCATGTTTATGATGTATCCACGAATTAGCCAGGATGAGACTGATGTTTCAGTGACAGAATCTGTGTTATATTTCATATTTATGATGTATCCACGAATTAGCCAGGATGAGACTGATGTTTCAGTGACAGAATCTGTGTTATATTTCATGTTTATGATGCATTCACGAATTAGCCAGGATGAGACTGATGTTTCAGTGACAGAATCTGTGTTATATTTCATATTTATGATGTATCCACGAATTAGCCAGGATGAGACTGATGTTTCAGTGACAGAATCTGTGTTATATTTCATGTTTATGATGTATCCACGAATTAGCCAGGATGAGACTGATGTTTCAGTGACAGAATCTGTGTTATATTTCATGTTTATGATGCATTCACGAATTAGCCAGGATGAGACTGATGAATCAGTGACAGAATCTGTGTTATATTTCATGTTTATGATGTATCCATGAATTAGCCAGGATGAGACTGATGAATCAGTGACAGAATCTGTGTTATATTTCATGTTTATGATGTATCCATGAATTAGCCAGGATGAGACTGATGAATCAGTGACAGAATCTGTGTTATATTTCATATTTATGATGTATCCACGAATTAGCCAGGATGAGACTGATGTTTCAGTGACAGAATCTGTGTTATATTTCATGTTTATGATGTATCCATGAATTAGCCAGGATGAGACTGATGAATCAGTGACAGAATCTGTGTTATATTTCATATTTATGATGTATCCACGAATTAGCCAGGATGAGACTGATGTTTCAGTGACAGAATCTGTGTTATATTTCATGTTTATGATGTATCCATGAATTAGCCAGGATGAGACTGATGAATCAGTGACAGAATCTGTGTTATATTTCATTTTATGATGTATCCACTGAATTAGCCAGGATGAGACTGATGTAATCAGTGACAGAATCTGTGTTATATTTCATGTTTATGATGTATCCATGAATTAGCCAGGATGAGACTGATGAATCAGTGACAGAATCTGTGTTATATTTCATATTTATGATGTATCCACGAATTAGCCAGGATGAGACTGATGTTTCAGTGACAGAATCTGTGTTATATTCATGTTTATGATGTATCCATGAATTAGCCAGGATGAGACTGATGAATCAGTGACAGAATCTGTGTTATATTTCATATTTATGATGTATCCACGAATTAGCCAGGATGAGACTGATGTTTCAGTGACAGAATCTGTGTTATATTTCATGTTTATGATGTATCCACGAATTAGCCAGGATGAGACTGATGAATCAGTGACAGAATCTGTGTTATATTTCATGTTTATGATGTATCCACGAATTAGCCAGGATGAGACTGATGAATCAGTGACAGAATCTGTGTTATATTTCATATTTATGATGTATCACGAATTAGCCAGGATGAGACTGATGTTTCAGTGACAGAATCTGTGTTATATTCATGTTTATGATGTATCCACGAATTAGCCAGGATGAGACTGATGTTTCAGTGACAGAATCTGTGTTATATTTCATGTTTATGATGCATCCACGAATTAGCCAGGATGAGACTGATGTTTCAGTGACAGAATCTGTGTTATATTTCATGTTTATGATGTATCCACGAATTAGCCAGGATGAGACTGATGTTCAGTGACAGAATCTGTGTATATTTCATGTTTATGATGCATCCACGAATTAGCCAGGATGAGACTGATGTTTCAGTGACAGAATCTGTGTTATATTTCATGTTTATGATGTATCCACGAATTAGCCAGGATGAGACTGATGTTTCAGTGACAGAAATCAAGTTATAAGTTCAGATAGACTACAGCCATTGTGTTGTCCTTCATGTGAAGGGACCTGTCCATCATTTGTGTTGTTATCTGCTACTCTTAACAGTTTAATCATACCACACTGTGGACACCCACCACAGCAGAGTGTCGGGCAGCTGAGGCCCCATGCTGGGGGGCAGACACGCTGGACAGGGAGTTCACCTCCTGCATGCCAAGTAGGACCAGTACTAGTCAGGAGGCCAGAGGGAGACTCTGCCCAGTTTATCCAGTGATCTTGTACCATATATATAGATATATATATATATATAGAGAGAGAGATATAAACCTGCTAACATCTGCTGTCTACGGCTGACACTTGTGCTGTATATTGTCTGCAGGATGACGGTGTCCGAGGGTCATCCCATCACTAGTCTGTCAGCTCGAGCCTGGATCAGCAGAGAGGCCAGAGACCCCTGCCTGTTGGTCAACTGTTGCATCAACTCTCTATGCTTGTTTAGGTACATTGAAGTAAACTGAATGTATCATTTCTGTTCATTGATGTACATGGAGTACAATGAGTATATCATCTTTGGTGTTAGAAGTGCAATAAATATATATCCCTTTTTCATAGAAGTACCTTGAACATATCCACTTGATCATAGAAGTACATTGAATATCATCTTTTCTCATACAAGTATACTGAATATATCATCTAGGTTCATAGAAGTACAATGAATATATCATCTGGGTTCATAGAAGTATACAGAATATATCATCTGGGTTCATAGAAGTACAATGAATATATCAATCATCTGGGTTCATAGAAGTGTACAGAATATATCATCTGGGTTCATAAAGTATACAGAATATATCATCTGGGTTCATAGAAGTATACAGAATATATCATCCGGGTTCATAGAAGTCTACAGAATATATCATCTGGGTTCATAGAAGTCTACATGATATATCATCTGGGTTCATAAAGTAAGATGTGTATAAGAGACAAGTATACTGAATATATCATCTGGGTTCATAGAAGTATACAGAATATATCATCTGGGTTCATAGAAGTATACAGAATATATCATCTGGGTTCATAGAAGTCTACATGATATATCATCTGGGTTCATACAAGTATACTGAATATATCATCTGGGTTCATAGAAGTATACAGAATATATCATCTGGGTTCATAAAGTATACAGAATATATCATCCAGGTTCATAGAAGTATACAGGATATATCATCCGGGTTCATAGAAGTATACAGAATATATCATCTGGGTTCATAAAGTATACAGAATATATCATCTGGGTTCATAGAAGTATACAGAATATATCATCCGGGTTCATAGAAGTATACAGAATATATCATCTGGGTTCATAAAGTATACAGAATATATCATCTGGGTTCATAGAAGTATACAGAATATATCATCTGGGTTTATAAAGTATACCGAATATATCATCCGGGTTCATAGAAGTATACAGAATATATCATCTGGGTTCATAAAGTATACAGAATATATCATCTGGGTTCATAGAAGTATACAGAATATATCATCCGGGTTCATAGAAGTATACAGACTATATCATCTGGGTTCATAGAAGTATACAGAATATATCATCCGGGTTCATAGAAGTATACAGAATATATCATCTGGGTTCATAGAAGTATACAGAATATATCATCTGGGTTCATAGAAGTATACAGAATATATCATCTGGGTTCATAGAAGTATACAGAATATATCATCTGGCTTCATAGAAGTATACAGAATATATCACCTGGGTTCATAAAGTATACAGAATATATCATCTGGGTTCATAGAAGTATACAGAATATATCATCTGGGTTCATAAAGTATACAGAATATATCACCTGGGTTCATAAAGTATACAGAATATATCATCTGGGTTCATAGAAGTATACAGAATATATCATCTGGGTTCATAAAGTATACAGAATATATCATCTGGGTTCATAGAAGTATACAGAATATATCATCTGGGTTCATAGAAGTATACAGAATATATCATCTGGGTTCATAGAAGTATACAGAATATATCATCTGGGTTCATAGAAGTATACAGAATATATCATCCGGGTTCATAGAAGTATACAGAATATATCATCTGGCTTCATAGAAGTATACAGAATATATCATCTGGCTTCATAGAAGTATACAGAATATATCATCTGGGTTCATAGAAGTATACAGAATATATCATCTGGGTTCATAGAAGTATACAGAATATATCATCTGGCTTCATAGAAGTATACAGAATATATCATCTGGCTTCATAGAAGTATACAGAATATATCACCTGGGTTCATACAAGTATACTGAATATATCATCCGGGTTCATAAAGTATACAGAATATATCATCTGGGTTCATAGAAGTATACAGAATATATCATCTGGGTTCATAGAAGTATACAGAATATATCATCTGGCTTCATAGAAGTATACAGATATATCATCTGGTTCATAGAAGTATACAGAATATATCATCGGGGTTCATAGAAGTATACAGAATATATCATCTGGCTTCATAGAAGTATACAGAATATATCATCTGGTTCATAGAAGTATACAGAATATATCACCTGGGTTCATACAAGTATACTGATATATCACCTGGGTTCATAAAGTATACAGAATATATCATCTGGTTCAGAGAGTATACAGAATATATCATCTGGGTTCATAGAAGTATACAGAATATATCATCTGGGTTCATAGAAGATACAGAATATATCATCTGGGTTCATAGAAGTATACAGAATATATCATCTGGCTTCATAGAAGTATACAGAATATATCATCTGGGTTCATAAAGTATACAGGAATATATCATCTGGGTTCATAGAAGTATACAGAATATATCATCTGGGTTCATAAAGTATACAGAATATATCATCTGGGTTCATAGAAGTATACAGAATATATCATCTGGCTTCATAGAAGTCTACATGATATATATCTGGGTTCATAGAAGTATACAGAATATATCATCTGGGTTTATAGAAGTATACAGAATATATCATCTGGCTTCATAGAAGTATACAGAATATATATCTGGGTTCATAGAAGTATTACATGAATATATCATCCTGGGTTCATAGAAGTATACAGAATATATCACCTGGGTTCATACAAGTATACTGAATATATCACCTGGGTTCATAAAGTATACAGAATATATCATCTGGGTTCATAGAAGTATACAGAATATATCATCTGGGTTCATAGAAGTATACAGAATATATCATCTGGGTTCATAGAAGTATACAGAATATATCATCTGGGTTCATAGAAGTATACAGAATATATCATCTGGCTTCATAGAAGTATACAGAATATATCATCTGGGTTCATAAAGTATACAGAATATATCATCTGGGTTCATAGAAGTATACAGAATATATCATCTGGGTTCATAAAGTATACAGAATATATCATCTGGGTTCATAGAAGTATACAGAATATATCATCTGGCTTCATAGAAGTCTACATGATATATATCTGGGTTCATAGAAGTATACAGAATATATCATCTGGGTTTATAGAAGTATACAGAATATATCATCTGGGTTCATAGAAGTATACAGAATATATCATCTGGGTTCATACAAGTATACTGAATATATCACCGGGTTTCATAGAAGTATACAGCATATATCCTCTTCGGTTCATACAAGTATACAGAATATATCATCTGGGTTCATAGAAGTATACAGAATATCTCATCTGGGTTCTCGAAGTATACAGAATAATCATCCTGGCTTCATAGAAGTCTACAGAACTATATCCTGGGTTCATACACGTATACTGAATATATCATCTGGTTCATAAAGTCTACAGGACTCTATCCATCTGGGCTTCATATAAGTATACAGCATATATCATCCGGTTCATAGAAGTATACAGAATATATCATCTGGGTTCATAAGTATACAGACTATATCCTCTGGGTTCCTAGAAGTATACAGCATATATCATCGGGTTCATAGAAGTATACAGATATATCCTCCTGGGTTCCTAGAAGTATACAGAATATATCATTGGGTTCATCGAAGTTCTACAGAATCTATCATCTGGTTCATAGAAGCTACAGACTATATCATCTGGGTCATAAAGTATACAGAATATATCATCCGGGTTCATAAAGTATACAGAATATATCATCTGGGTTCATAGAAGTATACAGAATATATCATCCGGGTTCATAGAAGTATACAGAATATATCATCTGGGTTCATAGAAGTATACAGAATATATCATCTGGGTTCATAGAAGTATACAGAATATATCATCTGGGTTCATAAAGTATACAGAATATATCATCTGGGTTCATAGAAGTATACAGAATATATCATCTGGCTTCATAGAAGTATACAGAATATATCATCTGGCTTCATAGAAGTATACAGAATATATCATCCGGGTTCATAGAAGTATACATGATATATCATCTGGGTTCATAAAGTATACAGAATATATCATCCGGGTTCATAGAAGTATACAGATATATCATCTGGGTTCATAGAAGTATACAGAATATATCATCTGGGTTCATAAAGTATACAGAATATATCACCTGGGTTCATAAAGTATACAGAATATATCATCTGGGTTTATAGAAGTATACAGAATATATCATCTGGGTTCATAAAGTATACAGAATATATCATCTGGGTTCATAAAGTATACAGAATATATCTCGGGTTCATAGAAGTATACGAATATATCATCTGGGTTCATAAAGTATACAGAATATATCATCTGGGTTCATAGAAGTATACAGAATATATCATCCGGGTTCATAGAAGTATACAGAATATATCATCTGGGTTCATAAAGTATACAGAATATATCATCTGGGTTCATAAAGTATACAGAATATATCATCTGGGTTCATAAAGTATACAGAATATATCATCGGTTCATAAAGTATACAGATATATCATCTGGGTTCATAGAAGTATACAGAATATATCATCTGGTTCATAGAAGTATACGAATATATCATCTGGTTCATAAAGTATACAGAATATATCATCTGGGTTCATAAAGTATACAGAATATATCATCGGGTTCATAGAAGTATACAGAATATATCATCTGGGTTCATAAAGTATACAGAATATATTCATCTGTGGTTCATAGAAGTATACAGAATATATCATCTCGGCTTTCATAGTAGTTATACAGAATATATCATCTGGGATTCATAAAGTATACAGAATATATCATCTGGGCTTCATTAGAAGTATACAGAACATCTCATCCTGGGTTCATAGACGTATACAGGAATATATCATCTTGGGCTCCTAGAAGTATACTGGAATATATCATCTGGGTTCCATGAGAAGTTATACAGAATATATCATTCCTAGGTTCCATAAGTATACAGAATATATCATCAGGGTTCATAGAAGTATACAGAACTATACTCATCTGGGTTCATAGAAGTATCCAGAATATATCATCCGGGCGTTCATTAGACGTCTACATGAATCATTCATCCTGGCCTTGTTCATAGAAGTATACAGAATCTATCAATTCGGCTTCATAGAATGTATACAGAACTATATCATCTGGGTGCATTAGAAGTATACCAGAATTATGACTCATTCCTAGGGTTCATATGAAGTAGTCCATGATCTATCATCTGGCTTCATAGATAGTAATTACAGAATATATCATTCTGGGTCATACAGTACAGTATATATCATTCCGGTTCCAGATATACAGACTATATCATCTGGGTTTCATAGACGTATACAGCATATATTCATCCTAGGCTCAGTTAGAAGTATACATGAATATATCATCTGGGTTCATAGAAGTATACAGAATATATCATCTGGGTTCATAGAAGTATACAGAATATATCATCTGGGTTCATAGAAGTATACAGAATATATCATCTGGGTTCATAGAAGTATACAGAATATATCATCTGGGTTCATAAAGTATACAGAATATATCATCTGGGTTCATAGAAGTATACAGAATATATCATCTGGTTCATAAAGTATACAGAATATATCATCTGGGTTCATAAAGTATACAGAATATATCATCCGGTTCATAGAAGTTACAGATATATCATCTGGGTTCATAAAGTATACAGAATATATCATCTGGTTCATAGAAGTATACAGAATATATCATCTGGGTTCATAAAGTATACAGAATATATCATCCGGGTTCATAGAAGTATACAGAATATATCATCCGGGTTCATAGAAGTATACAGAATATATCATCTGGGTTCATAGAAGTATACAGAATATATCATCTGGGTTCATAAAGTATACAGAATATATCATCTGGGTTCATAGAAGTATACAGAATATATCATCTGGGTTCATAAAGTATACAGAATATATCATCTGTGTTCATAGAAGTATACAGAATATATCATCCGGGTTCATAGTAGTATACAGAATATATCATCTGGATTCATAAAGTATACAGAATATATCATCTGGGTTCATAGAAGTATACAGAATATATCATCTGGGTTCATAAAGTATACAGAATATATCATCTGGGTTCATAAAGTATACAGAATATATCATCCGGGTTCATAGAAGTATACAGAATATATCATCTGGGTTCATAGAAGTATACAGAATATATCATCTGGGTTCATAGAAGTATACAGAATATATCATCTGGGTTCATAGAGAATATATCAGGTTCATAAAGTATACAGAATATAAGTATAGAAGATATATATCATCTAGGTTCATAAAGTATACAGAATATATCATCTGGGTTCATAGAAGTATACAGAATATATCATCTGGGTTCATAGAAGTATACAGAATATATCATCTGGGTTCATAGAAGTATACAGAATATATCATCTGGGTTCATAAAGTATACAGAATATATCATCTGGGTTCATAGAAGTATACAGAATATATCATCTGGGTTCATAGAAGTATACAGAATATATCATCTGGGTTCATAGAAGTATACAGAATATATCATCTGGGTTCATAGAAGTATACAGAATATATCATCTGGGTTCATAAAGTATACAGAATATATCATCTGGCTTCATAGAAGTATACAGAATATATCATCCGTGTTCATAGAAGTATACAGAATATATCATCTGGGTTCATAAAGTATACAGAATATATCATCTGGGTTCATAGAAGTATACAGAATATATCATCTGGGTTCATAGAAGTATACAGAATATATCATCTGGGTTCATAGAAGTATACAGAATATATCATCCGGGTTCATAGAAGTATACATGATATATCATCTGGGCATAAGTATCTATATCAGCATAGAGTATACAGATATATCATCTGGGTTCATAAAGTATACAGAATATATCATCTGGGTTCATAAAGTATACAGAATATATCATCTGGTTCATAAAGTATACAGAATATATCATCTGGGTTCATAAAGTATACAGAATATATCATCTGGGTTCATAAAGTATACAGAATATATCATCTGGGTTCATAGAAGTATACAGAATATATCATCTGGGTTCATAAAGTATACAGAATAATCATCGGGTTCATAGAAGTATACAGAATATATCATCCGGGTTCAAAAGAGAATATATCATCCGGGTTCATAGAAGTATACAGAATATATCATCTGGGTTCATAGAAAGAATATATCATCGGGTTCATAGAAGTATACAGAATATATCATCTGGGTTCATAAAGTATACAGAATATATCATCTGGGTTCATAGAAGTATACAGAATATATCATCTGGGTTCATAGAAGTATACAGAATATATCATCTGGGTTCATAGAAGTATACAGAATATATCATCGGGTTCATAGAAGTATACAGAATATATCATCTGGGTTCATAAAGTATACGAATATATCATGGTTCATAGAAGTATACAGAATATATCATCTGGCTTCATAGAAGTATACAGAATATATCATCTGGGTTCATAGAAGTATACAGAATATATCATCCGGGTTCATAGAAGTATACATGATATATCATCTGGGTTCATAAAGTATACAGAATATATCATCCAGGTTCATAGAAGTATACAGATATATCATCTGGGTTCATATAAGTATACAGAATATATCATCTGGGTCATAAAGTATACAGAATATATCATCCAGGTTCATAAAGTATACAGAATATATCATCTGGGTTCATATAAGTATACAGAATATATCATCTGGGTTCATAAAGTATACAGAATATATCATCCGGGTTCATAGAAGTATACAGAATATATCATCTGGGTTCATAAAGTATACAGAATATATCATCCGGGTTCATAGAAGTATACAGAATATATCATCCGGGTTCATAGAGAATATATCATCCGGGTTCATAGAAGTATACAGAATATATCATCCGGGTTCATAGAGAATATATCATCCAGGTTCATAGAAGTATACAGAATATATCATCTGGGTTCATAAAGTATACAGAATATATCATCTGGGTTCATAGAAGTATACAGAATATATCATCTGGGTTCATAGAAGTATACAGAATATATCATCTGGGTTCATAGAAGTATACAGAATATATCATCCGGGTTCATAGAAGTATACATGATATATCATCTGGGTTCATAAAGTATACAGAATATATCATCCAGGTTCATAGAAGTATACAGATATATCATCTGGGTTCATATAAGTATACAGAATATATCATCTGGGTTCATAAAGTATACAGAATATATCATCCAGGTTCATAAAGTATACAGAATATATCATCTGGGTTCATATAAGTATACAGAATATATCATCTGGGTTCATAAAGTATACAGAATATATCATCCGGGTTCATAGAAGTATACAGAATATATCATCTGGGTTCATAAAGTATACAGAATATATCATCCGGGTTCATAGAAGTATACAGAATATATCATCCGGGTTCATAGAGAATATATCATCCGGGTTCATAGAAGTATACAGAATATATCATCTGGCTTCATAGAAGTCTACATGATATATCATCTGGGTTCATAAAGTATACAGAATATATCATCTGGCTTCATAGAAGTATACAGAATATATCATCTGGGTTCATAAAGTATACAGAATATATCATCCGTGTTCATAGAAGTATACAGAATATATCATCTGGGTTCATAGAAGTATACAGAATATATCATCTGGCTTCATAGAAGTATACAGAATATATCATCTGGGTTCATAAAGTATACAGAATATATCATCTGGCTTCATAGAAGTATACAGAATATATCATCCGTGTTCATAGAAGTATACAGAATATATCATCTGGCTTCATAGAAGTATACAGAATATATCATCTGGGTTCATAAAGTATACAGAATATATCATCCGTGTTCATAGAAGTATACAGAATATATCATCTGGGTTCATAGAAGTATACAGAATATATCATCCGTGTTCATAGAAGTATACAGAATATATCATCTGGCTTCATAGAAGTATACAGAATATATCATCTGGGTTCATAGAAGTATACAGAATATATCATCTGGGTTCATAGAAGTATACAGAATATATCATCCGTGTTCATAGAAGTATACAGAATATATCATCTGGCTTCATAGAAGTATACAGAATATATCATCTGGGTTCATAAAGTATACAGAATATATCATCTGGCTTCATAGAAGTATACAGAATATATCATCTGGGTTCATAAAGTATACAGAATATATCATCCGTGTTCATAGAAGTATACAGAATATATCATCTGGCTTCATAGAAGTATACAGAATATATCATCTGGGTTCATAAAGTATACAGAATATATCATCCGTGTTCATAGAAGTATACAGAATATATCATCTGGGTTCATAGAAGTATACAGAATATATCATCTGGCTTCATAGAAGTATACATGATATATCATCTGGGTTCATACAAGTATACTGAATATATCATCTGGGTTCATACAAGTGCTTTGGTAGTGCAGAGGCTGGGATGTTTGCCTTCTGGCCTGGAGATAATGGGTTCGAAATGGCATTAGCTGGATTTTGAAAACATCAAATTGACGTGGGTTCAGTCTGACCCACCCAAAAGGGCGTGTTTATTGAATATATCATCTAGGCTCATAGAGAGACATTGAATTTGTTTTAAATGTGATAACAAGAAGCTGCTTTTGTACATGTAGACATGCATGTACATAAACATCATATTTCAGTGTTGTTGTCAGATGTGTACCACTAAAGAGTGTCATATTTCAGTGTTGTTGGCAGATTTCTACCACTCAGATGTACCACTAAAGGGTGGCATAGTTCAGTGTTGTTGGCAGATGTGTACCACTAAAGAGTGTTATATTTCAGTGTTGTTAGCAACTGTACCACTAAAGAGTGTCATGTTTCAGTGTTGTTGGCAGATGTGTACCACTAAAGAGTGTCATATTTCAATATTGTTGGCAACTGTACCACTAAAGAGTGTCATATTTCAGTGTTGTTGGCAAATGTACCACTAAAGAGTGTCATATTTCAGTGTTGTTGGCAAATATACCACTAAAGAGTGTCATATTTCAGTGTTGTTGGCAAATGTACCACTAAAGAGTGTTATGTTTCAGGATTGTGTCTGAAGACGGAGCTCTTCAACTGAAGAAATCATTTCCCATCAAACAGCGGACATCATTAATCAAAAGCACATTCTGTCCTTTAATGTCATTCCGACAGGGAGCTTGCGTCAGTGAGTATCATTACACTCTTGTTGTGCAAATATCCGTGCTTGTTATCATCATGTCTTTCATAAAACATCCCTGCTAGCCCTTCATCAACATGTGTTGTGCAAACATCTGTGCACAATTTTTGTGGAAATATCTCTGCTAGCCATTCATCTACATGTGTTGTGGAAATATCCTCGCTATTCACCAACATTATTCATCTGTCCTCTCCTGCTCTACTATATTGATGTTGTTTACAGTCTAGTTGTAATTTATCACAGAGGATTTCTAAAACTACCGGCAGTGACATGGGTTCACATCATCATTAAGGGCCATGCCAACTGACATTTGCTTATTGACATCTGGCAATCTCCCATGCCGACTGACATTTGCTTATTGACATCTGGCAATCTCCAACAGCATGCATCAATTCATGGTCTGACACTTGTCCATGCCAGGGTGACAGGCTGTCCAGAACCTTCTCTTGCTGTCTTCCTCATCCCTGTTTCCATAAAACTTTCAGGTTGTCACAATGTGTTCTAGTTTCTCCCTTCTTATAGTGTGCCCAGAAAATGCCAACTGCCTCTTTTTCTGATGTTTATGATGAGTTTGTCTATTAGTCTCCTTCAAAACCTGTAGTGTGCTCATTTTGCCTTCCGAAGATATTTTCAGTATTGTTCTGTAAAAGCACGTCTCTGAGGCCCCAAGGGATTAGTTGCTTGTTTAATCATTTCAGAAATGAAACTCTCAAATTTCACCGTAGACTTGTTTCTGCACTCACTCGCTTTGAACTCAAGCTTAGTCCATACACACGACTTCTAATAGCACAGGACTGAATTTTGCATGTGGGTTAGCTTTCCCAATTACCAGTGTCCCTCGTCATCAGGCAAACCCACTCTGACTTCAGAGGTAACTGTCGACTAATGTCACTCTTCTTTGTGACAGAGGCACCAGCGTGGGGTTACCTAGACTGGCCATTCTGTAGTGTGATCTTGTGACAGAGGCACCAATGTGGGGTTACCTAGACTGGCCGTTCTGTAGTGTGATCTTGTGACAGAGGCACCAGCGTGGGGTTACCTAGACTGGCCGTTCTGTAGTGTGATCTTGTGACAGAGGCACCAGCTGTGGGGTTACCTAGACTGGCCGTTCTGTAGTGTGATCTTGTGACAGAGGCACCAGCTGGGGTTACCTAGACTGGCCGTTCTGTAGTGTGATCTTGTGACAGAGGCACCAGCGTGGGGTTACCTAGACTGGCCGTTCTGTAGTGTGATCTTGTGACAGAGGCACCAGCGTGGGGTTACCTAGACTGGCCGTTCTGTAGTGTGATCTTGTGACAGAGGCACCAGCGTGGGGTTACCTAGACTGGCCGTTCTGTAGTGTGATCTTGTGACAGAGGCACCAGCGTGGGGTTACCTAGACTGGCCGTTCTGTAGTGTGATCTTGTGCAAGTTGTAGAAGTTGAATAGAGTTTACACCCTGGCCATAGAGACAACACTGAATGTTGGAGCAGAGACAAAGAGCAGAGTACAGTGGTGGAGATACACATGTTAGTGGCAGAGAGACTTGCATGCTGGAGAGAGAGACAGCGAGAGAGCAGAGTACAGTGATGGAGATACACATATTAGAGAAGAGAGACTTGCATGCTGGAGAGAGAGACAGCGAGAGAGCAGAATACAGCGATGGAGATACACATATTAGAGAAGAGAGACTTGCATGCTGGAGAGAGAAACAGCGAGAGAGCAGAATACAGCGATGGAGATACACATATTAGAGAAGAGAGACTTGCATGCTGGAGAGAGAGACAGCGAGAGAGCAGAGTACAGTGATGGAGATACACATATTAGAGAAGAGAGACTTGCATGCTGGAGAGAGAGACAGCGAGAGAGCAGAATACAGCGATGGAGATACACATATTAGAGAAGAGAGACTTGCATGCTGGAGAGAGAAACAGCGAGAGAGCAGAATACAGCGATGGAGATACACATATTAGAGAAGAGAGACTTGCATGCTGGAGAGAGAGACAGCGAGAGAGCAGAATACAGCGATGGAGATACACATATTAGAGAAGAGAGACTTGCATGCTGGAGAGAGAGAGAGAGAGAGCAGAATACAGTGATGGAGATACACATATTAGAGAAGAGAGACTTGCATGCTGGAGAGAGAGACAGCGAGAGAGCAGAATACAGTGATGGAGATACACATATTAGAGAAGAGAGACTTGCATGCTGGAGAGAGAGAGAGAGAGAGCAGAATACAGCGATGGAGATACACATATTAGAGAAGAGAGACTTGCATGCTGGAGAGAGAGACAGCGAGAGAGCAGAATACAGTGATGGAGATACACATATTAGAGAAGAGAGACTTGCATGCTGGAGAGAGAGAGAGAGAGAGCAGAATACAGCGATGGAGATACACATATTAGAGAAGAGAGACTTGCATGCTGGAGAGAGAGACAGCGAGAGAGCAGAATACAGCGATGGAGATACACATATTAGAGAAGAGAGACTTGCATGCTGGAGAGAGAGACAGCGAGAGAGCAGAATACAGTGATGGAGATACACATATTAGAGAAGGGAGACTTGCATGCTGGAGAAGCTGAAGCCCATGAAAGTCTTGCTAGCCCTGCACTGTTATTTCATCATCATCATCCTGTGCTGTCTCCCTGGTGAAGGTTGACAGGAATCAGCTGCTTCTGTCATGGGCTTTCATTGTACTCTCTGCTAGGCTGTACCCTAGCCATATCTGGATGTTGTCTGTCCTGTTGTTGCATGTTTGTGTGTGAGAGAGAGACAGAAAGACAGACACAGAGACAGAGAAAGAGATGGAGAGAGAGAAGGATCCCTGTCAACATCATGAGGTGTTCAGGGTATGTGGTGCTAGTCACATGTGTTTAGACCAATTGGCCTGGATGGCTGATGTGACCAGTGTCTCACCTGCCAGCTTGACTTCCCATGACATTTCCTGGTTCCCATCTTAGGCTGGGTCCACCTGGGAGCCCGGGAACATCCCCACCTTGAGGGGAACATCCCCACCTTGAGGGGAACAGCCCCACCTTGAGGGGAACAGCCCCACCTTGAGGGGAGTTCCAGCACATGACCACCAGGTGGGCAGGCAAATGTGGTGCCACTGCTGAACTCATGGAAGTTTATTGAATATATCATGTTTGGTATGTAACACATTGCCACTGATGCCTTGTTCAGTTTCAGGCAGTGAGGACATGTGTGTGTATTTCTTCGATGTGACCAAGGAAACGAAGCCGTGTGTAAACAAGTTGTTGGGACATTCAGCCCCGGTCATTGATGTGTCCTTCAACTGTGATGAAAGCTTACTGGCCTCCTGTGATGCCAATGGTATGGTGATCATCTGGAAGAGAGAAGGGAAACAAGGAACATTGTAGATATTACAGGTTGGGATGTTGCTGGGGTGCACTGTGCATCCGGAGGTTGCTCTGGCACCTGGCTGCACAAGGATAGACAGCTTGTATGTGTCAGTTCGCATCCTGGTCATGCGGGGCATGTGCAGACCACACAGAGTCGCTGGAGAAGCAAGTCGGTGTTGCAGTGTATTCACAAACATTCCACACCTGGATGGTGGTGTCTGGCAGCTGGATGTCTGGTTACATAACTATATTGTCAGGTGTCTGCTGGCTCCTGGGCCACGCCTGGCATGTCTGGGGTTCTATGTTTTGAGGTCACAACTCTGTCTGTCTGTCTGTCTGTCTATCTGTCTGTCTGTGTCTATGTCTGTCCTTGACTTGTCTTTTTACTACTGGATGTCCGGTCACATAACAATATTGTCAGGTGTTTTTTTTAATTTAAAAAAAAAATAAAAAATGTAACAATTTAAAAATTGTTTTTAGTTAAAAATAAATAAAAATAACAAGAAAGACAATAATAATGGTAAATTATCTCCAACGACAACTAAATGTTTTGCATATCCTTTACAGGACATCGCTGTCAACAGCAGCATCTTTCAGATGTCTGTTGATTTCTTGGCAAAATTACGCTCAGTAGTTTGCCATTGCTTTCTGAGCGGCCGGCTCAGTTATCCCGTAAGTCACCAGCGGGGGACAAACCGCTCCCAGTTCTCACCCGCTACGAGACTCTGTATGATAAACAGGATTATGGAGAAAGTGGTGTAACCCCTCGGCCAGAGAGACCGGCCCAACGACAACTAGCAAAAAAAAACATTCCCATATGTATGGCACGTTACACCTTCCTTGGGTATTTATAATGCCCATGTTAAACATTACCTCAGTGAGTCATGTATTATTGATTATTTTTCATACGTTTTAATGCTTATTGTTCTTTTGTTGTCACAGATTTGCTTCATAAGTGATGTTGAATGAAAGAATGTATGGGAGGAAATAGAAAAGAAGGGCAGAATGTCAGAGGGACTTGCGTGCCCAATTCTAAACCCTTTGAAAATACAGATTTTTGTTCGTTCGTTCGTTCCTTATGTCTATGTCTGTCTCTCTCATGTCTGTCAGTCTGCCTCTATTTCTGTCTGTCTCTATGTCTATTTGTCTGTGTCTGACTCTATGTCTGTCTGTCTCTCTCAGTGCATGGGAAGGAGAGTGTATGCATCTGTGTATGAGAGGGAGAGTGTATTTGTATTTTATTGAGTGGATGGTGTGTAAATGACGTAAGTATGTACGCAGGTATATATGTATATATATTTATCCATGTATGTGTGTCTGTCTGCCTGCCTGTCTCATAACATGATAATATGCATTGTTTATGTTCACAACATTATGTGACAATGTTTATTTTTACCCTATGTGAATTTAACATGCACTATAGATATTGATGTACAAAAGATGAGTGATTGGGAGGGTCAAATTTAATGAAAATAAAGTTTGTTTGTTCGTTCTTTCGCCCTCTTTCTATCTGTCTGCCTCTTAACAAACCGTATGCAAATGGACTTTCCTAAAACAAAATCTATGTTAATAGCAACCAGACAAAGACTTCACATTCTAAACTCACAGAGAACTCTTCAGCTGCACATTGGTAGCACGCCTATAGAAAGTGTAACCGAGCACAAGGCACTGGGTCTTATCATTGATAGAAATCTAACCTTTAATTCCCATTTCACACTCTCGTTAAACAAATAGCCAAAAAAGTATACCAACTTGCCAAAATTAATTATTTTCTTGAAGAAAATACAAGAAAGATGTGCTATACTTCCCACATACAAACACATATTGATTATTGCTCCACAATCTGGGATGGATGCACCAAATCAATAACAAAATGCCTTTATTCACTCCAGAAAAGGGCAGTGGGTTTAATTAATGGTAAAAAGCTTACTGACAATTCTAACCTACATGACTTTTTCAGTCCATTCATTCATTCAGTAGCATGCCCTTTGCAGAACCTCGCTCCCATAACAGCCTTCCGGAAAACCTCTCGATCATAAGCAAGATGTCCCGCGTTTGATACACCCATCTGGAGATTATCCGCCACATCCTGTACCCATCTTCTCTTTGGCCTTCAGTTAATGCCACTCCACAAATGCTTACTTTTTAATAAGGCCAAACTAATTCACAAAATCCTTTTTCAAAATGCTCCATACTACCTTTGACCATTGTTTAAATTCAACACAAGACAGCAAACAGCTAAACATACTTCATGTCCCTAAACCTAGGATAGACTTATACAAAACAAGCTTAGCATACTCTGCTGCTCAGTTGTAGAACAATCTTCCACAAGAAATCAAAGACACCACCAATCACTATATATATACAGCTGCAACCTGTTTGACCACTATCTCAGTACAGACTACAATAAAAAAAAAAAAAAAAAAAAAAAAAAAAGACAACACCAAATATAATAATAATAATTATCTCAAATGACAACACTAGTATAATAAACATTCCCATATGTATGGTATGTTACACCTACTTTCATCATCATCATCATCATCATCATCATCATCACACCATCATTATAATGGCCATGTTAAAAATTGCTTAAGTGAGTCATGTATTATTGATTATTGTCCATGTGTTTTAATGCATATTGTTCTGTTGTTGTCTAAGATTAGCTTCATAAGAGATGTATGAATTAAATAACCTATGAGAGGACATAGATCAGAAGGGCAGAATGTGCCCAATTCTTTAAAAAATAAAACCTTTGAAAATAAAGTTTGTACACTTGTTCATTAATTCTCTGTGTGTGTGTGCGTGCGTGCGTGCATGTGCGTGTGTGTTTGTGTATTTGAATTATTATGTAACGAAAAAACAAGACTGAGCTCTACACTCCGTGGTAGAAGAGGAATAACAGAACAAGATATTAGAGGTATCTCTTACACCTTGGAGTAGAAGAGTATTAATGGAACAAGATATTAGAGGTATCTATCTCTACACCCTGGGGTAGAAGAGGCTTAACGGAACAAGATATTAGAGGTATCTCTACACCCTGGAGTAGAAGAGGAATAACGGAACAAGATATTAGAGGTATCTCTCTCTACACCCTGGAGTAGAAGAGGAATAATGGAACAAGATATTAGAGGTATCTCTCTCTACACCCTGGAATAGAAGAGGAATAATGGAACAAGATATTAGAGGTATCTCCACGCCTTGATTGATTGATTGATTTAGGAACTGACATCACAGCATTCGTGGCATTCCCATAAGCGCTCAGTCCCTATCCCCAGCAGCCAGCGAAGAGTTCCAACACCAATAGTACCAGTAGCAATCTGATTATATGTCCGTCTCGCCTTTCCTCTGAGCGTCGGCCAGATTCCCTTGTCACTCCTCGCTGCCTCATTCTTGTCAGACCATGGTGATCCATTTGCTCCTCCGAGGTGTACACGTGCTCCCACAAAGCCGCAACCACGTCTGCCTTATCATGTATCAATACCTCACCAAGTTTTGCAGAGCCAGCCAATCTGTCTGCCTGTTCATTCCCCAGCATACCCCGGAGAAAATATCCAGACGAAGCTTGCCTGTCCTCACCCTACTTAGCATGCTTTCTGAGTCAGCTACAATCACGATGTGTGTGTTTGTGTATTGTATTCTCCATCCATCGGAAAGCTGCACTGACTGCCTCCACCTCCATTCTTAAACTAGATGTGGTATCATATGCCAGGCTCTTCTGCACCTAACGTTGACCATTAGCCTTTGCCAAGAAACTCCAGGCACTTCTACTACCTCTTAACGCCGAACCATCTGTGTAGATAATCACATCACCCGGTCGAGCATTATCCTGAATTAGTTGCTGGATTTCCACTTCCGTGGCCTCTGCCTAATGTTCTCCAAGGGGCACACCTGTCTGATTGTATCCTCCGCCTGAGCCATCCATGATTTCCCTCTTATCAGTCTCTGACCCTTAACAGATCATGCAACGGGTGATCTGTGTCTGCAGTTATCTTGCTCGTATACACGTTAAAAAGAGCACCGGTGAGATTGCAGATCCATGTGGCCGCCCCGGGGTTAAAATATGTGGCTCTGAGGCTCTCAACGCCTTGAGGTAGAAGGGTAATAATTATGAGGGGAAATGTATCTAATTATCCGTCTTCTCTTTGTCTGTTGTCAATGAATAAAGTCAAGCATATTTGACACTTTAGGATTGTGGACACTTTGTGAGAAGACTTCTAAACATCCCACTGGACAGACTTCAGAACCAATTCGCAAATAAGACAAGAGACTAAGCAAGATACAGTATCCAATTTCATAAGAAGACGCCGTTAGAACTACATCGGTCATGTACTCAGAATGGACAAGACAAGACTCCCCTACCAAGCCCTCATATGGTCACCAGTAGGGAAAAGAAAACGGGGAAGACCAAGAGAGACCCTGCGTAGAACCATCATTAGAGAAGGCTCATTCAATGGCCAAGTAAATATCCAAGATCTACAACAGGTAGCAGCGAACCGCCAAGCATGGAAAGACAGGACTTCTGCCCTATGCGCCGCCTTAGGCTCAAGAGGAAAGACTAACTAAAACTAATGCAGCTGTACAGAACAGAGTTACAAACAATACAAGGACGTTGCGGTGACTAGCCTTCATCAGCAAACAAATACATACACAAAACACAACATATAATCACAGAGAAGACCCTCCAGTGACTACATTAAGGCCTATGCACGGAATATGTTTTTTGTCGGAAGTTGAAAATGAGAAAGAGTAGGCGAAAAGACCACTCGGCCGGCTGCTTTTAAATCTTCGACAACCTACCCACAAGATAACAGTTATACTTTGTGTTGCTGCTGGAAAACATACTGGGATTTCTGCGCACGCGTTGCATTAAAATGCTTCCTATGCGATCCTCACAGTTATCTGATGATATTCTCTCATAGTGGTCTATATTTCGTCAACTGTGTTCAGCTTAGCATTAGACTGTGCCCCAGTCTTCCAGCGTGCTTGTGTGGTGTAGTACTTGTGTGGTGTGGTACTTGTGTGGTGTGGTGTAGTACTTGTGTGGTGCGGTACTTGTGTGGTGTGGTGTTTGTGTGGTGCGGTACTTGTGTGGTGCGGTGTTTGTGTAGTGCGGTACTTGTGTGGTGTGGTACTTGTGTGGTGTTTGTGTGGTGCGGTACTTGTGTGGTGTGGTACTTGTGTGGTGCGGTACTTGTGTGGTGTGGTACTTGTGTGGTGTGGTACTTGTGTGGTGTGGTACTTGTGTGGTGTGGTACGTGTGTGGTGTAGTACTTGTGTGGTGTGGTACTTGTGTGGTCTGGTACTTGTGTGGTCTGGTACTTGTGTGGTATGGTACTTGTGTGGTGTGGTACTTGTGTGGTGTGGTACTTGTGTGGTGTGGTGTTTGTGTGGTGCGGTACTTGTGTGGTGTGGTACTTGTGTGGTATGGTACTTGTGCGGTGCGGTACTTGTGTGGTGTGGTACTTGTGTGGTGTGGTACTTGTGTGGTGTGGTGCTACTACTTCTAGTGCACAGGACTAATTTTTGCTTGTGCATTAGCTGTCCCTATTGGCAGTGTCCCTCGCCATCAGGTGAACCCACTCTGGCTGCAGAGGCATTTGTAATTTACGTCCGCAAGTTGATTAAGGACGAGGAGTCAACATTTTAGGCCAGCTGACCTGTGGATGGATCGAACCCGCTACCTCGCCATCAGCGCATCGGACGTTTAAGGACGAGCGCTCTTACCCAGCCGACCATCTTGACTTCCTGGTGTAGTTTTATGTGTCTTTTTCCACATGGTTCCTGAAACAAACTCGAGGGGATCGACTTCGTTGCACCGGGTTTTATGCCATATGGCTCGGTCTTTTTCCTCAGGACGACGGCCTGCTGAAAGCGTCGTACATACATGCCATGAACTCGTAGCTCCAGCGACTGCCCCCAGGAGTCTCCGAAAGACAGCCCGGAATCAAACCCACAACCTTCGGAGCGCGAGGCAGACGGTTTGGCTCGTGGTTCTTAACGTCGGTTACTTTCTGCAGTAGATCTCCGATCCAACAACTGACAGCAAACAATGATGTACAGAGTAAATGCAACCAGAGGAGGCAGACGATAGACACAGAAAATAGTAGTCCATGGGATATAGTCCGCGGTTTATGTTTCATCTGGACACCTCAAGGATTCCAGAGGGGACAAAGATAAGATTGTGTTCTGGGGCGCTCTCTCACTTTGAACTCAAGCGTAGTCCATACACACGACTTCTATTAGTGCTGGACTGAATTTCCGTGTGGACTAGCTTTCTATATTAACAGTGCACCTCGCCATCAGGCAAACCCACTCCGACTTCAGAGGTACTTGAAAGTTACGTCCCCAAGTCAAGGACGAGAGGTCAACAGTTTAGTCCAACCGTTCGGCGCAGGGGTTAAATCTCCTTACCTCGTCATCAGCACACCGGATGTTTAAGACCAAGCATTCTTATCCATTCGGCCATGCCGGCCTTCACAAAATGAGATGATCTCCCGTTTCATATGTTGTTTTAATAGTTGTCTATTTTGTCCAAAGCTTTGACAGTTTGTTAATGTGATCTTTTCTGTCAGTTTATTTTTTGTATCGTGCAATAACACACACACACTCACTAATACGTGTATATAATTACTCAAATTAATGATTAACTCAAGTTAACGATTTGAAATAAATAAATTTAGTGACAACTGTAACTTGCACGCACACACTTGCACACACACACACACACAATTGCCTTTGAAAGAAACAAACCATCTTGTAAAACGGTATTGTTTAGTTTATTCCTCTCATAACAACTCACAACAAACAATCATAGGGGAAAAAAAAACACATGCGCAAAAACATGACGTTTGTTCACAAGCAACATTTGATCTTGTCATAAATTACTCACAAATACATCATAATATACTTTTACCTCTCACAAATACATTCGCAATTCACTTTTACCATTCACAGATACATCATAATACAATTTTACCATTCACATAACACTAAGCAAAGAATAACATTTACAATATAAAATATTGCATAAATAAGTATTGTAAAAACTACCCGTTTCATTCTATGCGTAGTTAATAATACTTGTAATATCACAGCCATTAAAACATCCGAATTTGTAACTAAAATTGTCATTAAATTTCTTAATGTGTAACAACAGTTCAATTAGTCATTTGCAAATAAAGCTATTTAACATGATTGATTGATTGATTGATTTAGGAACCGACATCACAGCTATTTAACATGGTGATTTGCAACTGAAGTTATATTTCTAATCAACTTCCTCAACAGTGGGACCTTGGGATCCTGAACCCTGATGTCCAAAGTTGCCAGATGAAGGTCCATTCTGTCCCTGGGAGTGAAGTTTGGCCATCACAGATGAACTGGTCAACTGGATCTCTTTCAACCGGTCTTCAAACTCCTCCTTATCAGCCAGGGAGTTATTGTCTAACCATTTTAGAGTGTCATTACAGGCATTGAGGAACCGTGTCTTTGTCGGAGGATGATAATTTGTCTCCTGCCGCGTCTACGGCCTGTTTGCACGCTGAAGACGTAGTTCTCCAACTGGTTTCTGGCTGTTACACGTTCCCTTTGTTTCTCATCGTCTTCTTTGTACTTCTCCGCCTCCGCCAGCATTCTGTCAATTTCTGCCTGGCTGAGACGACCTTTGTCGTTCTTAATTGTAATATTGTTGGACTTTCCTGTACTTTTGTCCATGGCGGTTACGTTTAGGATTCCATTGGCATCAATGTCAAAAGTGACCTCAATCTGTGGCACGCCTCGTGGTGCTGGTGGAATGCCAGTTAAGTGGAACTGTCCCAGGAGGTTGTTGTCTTTTGTCATGGTGCGTTCACCTTCGTAGACCTGAATGTCAACCCCGGGTTGGTTGTCTGAGTATGTGGTGAACACCTGGGATGTTTTGGTGGGGATGGTGGTGCCACGCTTGACTAGAGGTGTCATAACTCCACCGGCTGTCTCAATGCCCAGAGATAAGGGAGCTACATCCACCAGCAGAACATCTTTGATTGTCTCGCTTGTGTCCCCTGTTAGAATAGCAGCCTGGACTGCAGCACCGTACGCCACAGCCTCGTCTGGGTTGATGGATTTGTTCAGTTCCTTGCCATTGAAGAAATCACAAAGAAGTTTCTGAATCTTAGGAATACGAGTCGAACCACCAACCAAGACAACTTCACAGATTTTACTTTTATCTAGTTTCGCGTCTCTTAATGCCGACTCAACTGGTTCGAGTGTAGATCTAAACAGGTCACCACAAAGTTCCTCAAACCGTGCTCTGGTCACCTTGGTGTAAAAGTCAATGCCCTCGTACAGTGAGTCAATCTCTACGGAAGCTTCAGTGCTGCTGGACAAGGTTCTCTTAGCTCTCTCACAGGCTGTGCGTAGACGTCGGATAGCTCTGGGGTTGGTGTTCAGATCTTTGTTGTGTTTTCTCTTAAATTCTTGAACCAGGTGGTTGACCATGCGGTTATCAAAGTCTTCACCTCCAAGATGGGTGTCACCGGCTGTGGCTTTGACTTCAAACAGAGAACCTTCATCAATTGTCAGAATACTGACATCAAAAGTGCCACCACCCAAGTCAAAGATGAGCACATTCTTCTCCCCCTTCTGTCCTTTATCAAGTCCATAAGCAAGAGCTGCTGCGGTTGGTTCATTGATGATTCGCAGCACGTTCAGTCCGGCTATAGCCCCAGCATCTTTGGTGGCTTGTCTCTGGGAGTCGTTGAAATAAGCGGGCACTGTGATTACAGCATCTGTGACTTTCTGTCCTAGGAATGCCTCAGCTGTCTCTTTCATCTTCACCAGCACCATGGAGCTGATTTCCTCAGGAGAAAACACCTTCCGCTCCCCTTTGTACTCGGCTTGGATCTTTGGTTTCCCTCCAACATCCAGCACTGTGAACGGCCAGTGTTTCATGTCACTCTGAACTGTTTTGTCCGTGAACTTGCGTCCGATCAACCGCTTGGCGTCAAAGATGGTATTGTTTGGGTTCAAGGCTGCCTGGTTCTTGGCGGCATCCCCAACCAAACGCTCGGTGTCGGTGAAGGCCACGTAGCTGGGAGTTGTTCTGTTGCCCTGGTCATTGGCGATGATCTCCACCTTGCCATGTTGGAACACACCCACACAGGAGTAGGTCGTGCCAAGGTCAATACCAATTGCAGGCGATTTGTTTGCTTTAGCCATCTGAAAAATAAAATAAATACACAATCACGTAAATATATTGCCATAAAACGATGAACAATTCTAAATTGTTATAATGAAAATAAAATACAGAGAAAAGAAGTGGAAGTGGATAAGAATTAATTGTTGCTAATGTCACATGAAAGTCAAAGATTATTTAGAAAATGCAGTTGGAAATAGAACTGCTAGCAAGAGAAGCCGGTCTCCGTGGCGATGGCGTTGCGGACGCGATTCGTAATGCCGCTTACCCGCGTCCGAAACACAGCGGTGACCGATTTGGCAGTAGACCTTGTCACGCTGGTTTTAACGTGTTGGTATGGGAGCCGGTCGTTCAGAAAGCAATGGAAGACTACTGAACGTAAAAACTTGCCAAGACATCAACAGCAGCAGTAAATGCTGGTGTTGACTGCATCGTCCTGTAAAGGATATGCAACTTTACAAAAATTGCAAGAGAACAATGAACAGCAACCAGCTGTTGCAGAAATACAGGAGTGGATATCACAAATCAGATATTTAGGAAACAGGAGCAGTCTTTAAATAAAAATGGAAACACTTTCACGTGAACAAAAACCAGATGACAAATGCTAGAAAGAAGCCAGAAGTCAGCTGAAAGGCAAAAATATTGCACCTCTGGCGTCAACAGACGTGGGTTAAAAATACATGAGGCAGGGAACTGGCAGAAAATAAAGAGTCTTGCTGGGGAAATGTTGTGAGAGCGATGTTATGCAGAAGACCTGATGCATGAGAAAAAGACTGGAAGAATTAATGAGAAGAAATACTTTCAAAATGTAATTGCAGAAATCAAACGCTAATGGATGTACAAAACATGTAATGGTTAACACAGTTAAAAGTGGACAATATTATCTTGGGCGCTGGGTTGTCTTCTGCCGTAATCCCCCCCCCCCCCCCACATGGAACATAAGCCCTCAAGCAAGTCATCCCAGGCCCTTCTGTCCTTGGTTATCTCTGTCACCTGCTTCCAAGTCCTCTTGATAGTATCCTTCCGTCTCTGATTGTCTTCGCCGTTTGTGTTTAGGTCTCTTTGGAAGGCAGACGGTCTAGTTATGCTGTTGCTGTATTGTTGCAATGTGTGCCCTGTCCGGCACCAGCATCGTTTCCTCGGCTCTTGACTTGCTGCCATTTGTGAACGTCTCTCTGTCAGCTTCACGTCGGTGATAATTGCTATACAATTATTATAGTCCTACTCTACCCAGGCAGCAGTAGGTGTATCATAAATGTTTGTAATAGATATTAGTAGTTCTACAATAACCTGCTTATAATTACTGATAATTTATAATATAGAACTACAATTAAATAAATGTTATCACAACAGTTTGACTTACCTCAAAACTCTAAGGTCTCCTGGAGTTGTGTAGTTGATGTGTATAAACAAATTAATTATGGCAGTTCGCTGGCTGATGTAACGCTTGTGTCGATCTTGTCGAAAATGTGCTGTTCGTAAACACGTTAGCAGTAGAATTCAGCTTCCAATCGCTTGTTCAGTAAGTTGATTCGTGTTGAATCTTTCTGCCGGAGCCCCTGCATGCCACGCTTATTTATACCATCCCACACAGAGCCCCGAGAACAACCATTACCACTCTACAACAACCCAGGAGACACAGGAACTCTCTAGCAAGTTCTGGAGTGCTATTTTCGGCTACATCAACAATGGTTTACTATTTTGAACACGTTGATTGGATAATATTTTTAGTTACCGCGATACACCCTAGTTTATGACATTCAAGGGGGTTTCTCGAAATTGTCAGATCTTTCGGGGGTATTCTCTTCACTACGGGGATACGATGTCAGGCTTTGGCAGTACCTTTCTACACACAGAAATGAACATCAGTGGTAAACATTGGGAACAATGGAATAATACACAAAAAAAGAGAGATAAAATAGCAAATATTCGTAAACACTCATTGCAATTATGAATTAACTGAAGAAAGAAGACTCACCAAGCATACATTGATCATTGACAGCTATATTGGCCAAACCTGTAATCCAACGTCCCTCTAGTCACCTACATTCGGCCTGAAGAAACAACTATACTTCGAATATGACCAACGACACTGCTTCTTATTTCGTTCGCTCGAAATACATTGTGTATATCCACAAAGTTGTTTCTTGTATAAACTTCACTTTCTTTGTTATTTCAAATTTACTCAGTGGAATGTAATTTTGCTTACATTGTTTTTTCCCCTCTAAACTCCAGGTATCTTTATCTGTTTTCCATTACTTCAGCCCCAGAAGAGACATTTTTATTTATGTTTATCTTTAAACTCAAGCGTAGTACATACACACTACTTCTAGTAGTTTTTCGCATATCCTTTACAGATAAAACCACTATGGAGACAGAAATATATGTTAATGAGGAAAAATTGGAGGTGGTGGAAAATTGTAAATATCTTGGGTCATTGATTACCAACAACGGTGACACAATGAAAGAAATTAAACGGCGACTATCAATTGCTTTTCAAAGACTAAAACAACTGAATAAATTATGGAATGGGACAGACAGAACTACAAAAATTAGATTTTTAAGAGCATGCATCTTTCCCATTGCAACATACGCCTGTGAGACCTGGACACTTACTAAACAAGCTGAACAGCGCATAAATGCCCTTGAATATAAATGTTATAGACGAGTTCTAAGAATATCTTGGGTAAAGAAAAGAACAAATGCATCCATACTTCAAGAGTTGAATATTGAGGAGGGATGGCTATTAAAGACGATAAAACAAAGAAAATTGAAGTATTTTGGTCACTTGAAATGTCACGAAAGTTTGGAGAGAACAATAATGGAGGGGTATATGCCTGGGAAGAGAAGAAGAGGAAGGCCAAAGAGAAGATGGGTGCAGGATGTGGCGGTGGATCTCCAGATGGGTGTATCGGACGCGGGACATCTTGCTTATGATCGAGAGGTTTTCCGGAAGGTTGTTATGGGAGCGAGGTTCTGCAAAGGACATGCTACTGAATGAATATCCTTTACAGGGCATCGCTGTCAACATTAGCATCTTTCAGCTGATTGATGATTTCTTGGCAAGATTACGCTCAGTAGCTTGCCTTTGCTTTCTGAGCAACCGGCTCACATACCCAGCAAGTTACCGACGCGGTTAGAACCGCTACCGATTCTTAAGCACGTCACGTTACTCACGAGAGTATACGGGATTGCGGAGAAAGTCGCTAACACCTTAGCCGGGGAGACCGGCACTTCTAGTAGTGCTAGACTGAATTTTGCGTGTGGATTAGCTTAAGCTATTATCAGTATCCTTCGACATCAGGCGAACCCACTCCGCCTTCAGAGGTGCTTGTAACTGTCGTCCCCAAGTCAAGGACGATGTATCAACATTTTAGTCCAGCTGTTCGGTGTAGAGGTTCAACCCCTAACCTCGGCATCAGCACACCGGATGTTTAAGAACACGCGTTCTTATCCATTCGGCCATGCTGACCTACAAAAGAAATAAATAGGGCCGTTCCCAGCCTCACGTAAACAATTCTGTGACAGGATCACATTTCGGATATTGGGGGTGGGGGGGGGGGGGGGGGTGAGATAGAATTAAAGAATATAATAAAATTCAATCCAATCCAATATTTGAAAAAACAAAAAAATTTTCGGCCCCGTTCAACCGCCCGATAACCAACCAACTCTAGGGTGTTCTCTACTCCTCTGTAAAGCTGCATTGCTTTGTGTTATTTTACATTTCCACAGCTTTACCGTAGTTCCACTAAATTGTATTCAACTCTAGGGTAGGAGGTTAACCATATATTTGGAAAATCCCCCGCCATATAATGGTGTCTTCTGTAACCATGTCAACACCCACGTGAACTCACGCCATGGAATGCGGACAATAATCGTATACTTGCATGAGACATACATTCACTGTGTATTCATCTATACCATTGCTGTAGTTTAGAGCAGTTTTCGTCTTTTTGATTCAAAGTATAATTGTTCTCAATGCCAGAAATGCTTCCTATCATGTCAGGCAGGGTCTGCTGTCTCCAGGCAGGGGATGCTGCCTCCAGGCTGGGAACCTGTGGTCTTTAGACAGGGGCTGCTGTCTCCAGGCTGGGAACCTGTGGTCTCCATGCAGGGGTCACTGTCTCCAGGCTGGGAACAAGTGGTTTCCAGGCAGGGGCCACTGTCTCCAGGCTGGGAATCTGTGGTCTCCACACTGTCTCCAGGCTGGGAAACCTGTTGTCTCCAGGCAGGGGCTACTGTCCTCCAGGCTGGGAACCTGTGGTCTCCAGGCAGGGGTCACTGTCTCCAGGCTGGGAACCTGTGCTCTCCACACTGTCTCCAGGCTGGGAACCTGTGGTCTCCAGGCAGGGGCTGATGTCTCCAGGCTGGGAACCTGTGGTCTCCACACTGGGAACCGGTGGTCTCCAGGCTGGGAACCCGTGGTCAGTGTTAACTGATGAAGTGCCATGCGATGATTAATCCTCTTGAGCATCTTCCCTTATCTGCCATGGGATTATATACAATAGTTTTCCATAAACAACTGCCTTTAATTTTATACGTCATACAACATGCCTGCTATCATACTAACAACCTTTAAGTCACAATGCGACACGCCCCCCTACTTCACATCCATGTTTGTTTGGTCCAAACCAACTTGTTTGGTACTGAAACTGTTCATGGCTGTGGTTGTTGATATGTGTAAGATCTTTCAAGACATCCACCTCACCCAGGTGGATGGTGGGAGGGGCGGGGACAATGCTCCAACATACTCTAATGGTTTGTCCTTGTACTGTTACCCTGGCAGATCTGTTCTCAAGATAGTGACTGATACACCTGTTCATATCCACATAAACCTGCATTTTTCGCACTTTTAATCGACTGTTTTTCTAAATCTATCTAGATCTCAAGTGTGCTCCTTTTTTTTCTCTTAGAAGACATTGCCATGTAGCGTCGAAGCCAAGGGACGATAATGTAGAATAAGATACGGAAATTGTGGCAAACAGAACATGAAAGAGTTAACCAAAAAGCGACAAAATACGCAAGTTGCTAGATGACGTCACAGCGTACTACGTCACCAAACTCAGGTTTTGGGATGAACATGGAGACGGTCGTCAAAGTAACAACTCTGAAATATCAACACCAATATCCAACTGAAGGACATAATAGACATGCTATTTAATATTACAGGCAGATAAGGAAACCAGGGCACAGTCTGCAATCCAGAGAATGATCGGAACATGAACGTTTTATGCAGCGAAAGTGAGGAAAGTGTACTGCACCAGAACTTGTCGATTGATTGTCAAACAGAGATTATGGCATCAGCACACCTAGCTCGGCGTAAGTAGTTTTTCGTCATTGATCAAACTAAAGGATGGAATCGGACTTGACAATAACATTGCATATTTACTAATAATTATTTATTCTATTTCACCGGCCCTCCCATTAACATGGGAACGGTGACATTGTGAGACTGTTCGGACGATTGCCACCAATAAAGTTATATATATATTCGACGTGGAACGCGAGCTTTGCTGAACTCATTTTTTGTTAATATTGATTTTGGCTTCTGTTGATCTGCGATGGTGTTTGACTGGACGGCGAGCGTAATAATAATAATATAATAAGAGAGAAACATCACAGTAGACATGGGAGGGGGGGGGGGGGGGCTCGTCCGGGAAGTGCTCATCTACACAGATGGATCTGTTGTAAAGCAGCAGAGAAGTGCGTGGGCATTTACAGCCCGTTCAGCAGGCCGAACCGTTCAAGAATCCAGTGGTGCCCACTCCATGACCAACATAATGATGGAAGTGATGGCAGTATCACATGCTTTCATATGGCTAGAATCACAGCATTATACCAACGTGTGTGTATTAAGTGATTCAATGAGCATGATTCGGAAGGTCGATGCAGGATCTGTGCGTAGACAGTGGACTGAGTCGCTGCAGAAGTCTGTTGTCCGTAAAGTCACCTTCACCTTCATCCCGGGACATGCGGGAGTCGAGGGAAATGAACGAGCTGATAAACTGGCTGTCTCTGCACTCCCTGAATATGGCCAGCCCATGGATAGCGCAGATGTTATTAACGTCCTTAAAGACATGTCGAAAACAGAGACTTTGATGTCAGTGAATCCACATCACTGTCCAGGATGAAAGACTTGGGAGTAAGAATTGGCATGGCCAGACACAAGAGGTACATCGGGAAAATGAGGGGCCTCGTCAACCAACACAGAACTGGCACTATTAGCCACTGAACGCTGATGCATATGCTGGGGGGGGGGGGGGGGGAGAAGGATCTGAGCACCTATTGACCTGTCCGGAGTGCAATGAAGATACCACAACTGATAACTGACAGACAACAGCAAACACAACATTGTAAAACTACTGACAGACAACAGCAATCACAGTATTGTAAAACTATTGACAGACAACAGCAATCACAGCATTGTAAAACTATTGACAGACAACAGCAAACACAACATTGTAAAACTATTGACAGACAACAGCAATCACAGCCTTGTAAAACTACTGACATACAACAGCAATCACAGCATTGTAAAACTACTGACATACAACAACAAACACAACATTGTAAAACTACTGACAGACAACAACAAACGCAACATTGTAAAACTATTGACAGACAACAGCAATTACAGCCTTGTAAAACTACTGACAGACAACGGCAAATACAACATTATAAAACTCTCCAGCAAGTCAAGTACTGGTGTTTAATGGGAGAACAGCGTATAAAATAGACAGGACAAATCCAAATGCAGTGTCAGAATAAAAAGTGCACTAATAATTATGTCAGGGTTATATAAAAGCTTAAATGACACATGGCTGCTAGATATGGAACTAATTCATATTTATGCAAGCCCATTACATATTTGTGTGGTGATTCTGGTTAATATAACAACAAAAATTAACAAGTGGTTTATAATACGTCACAGAAGTACCTGTGAGTTGGAATGTAGGACACAGAGGACAGCTTCTCAAATATTGGAATGTGGTGATATACAGAATACAGTTTTCAAATATTGGAATGTACTGATACAAAGAAGAGCTTTTTAAATATTGGAATGTATTATTACAGAGACCAGCTTCTTAAATATTGGAATGTGGTGATATACAGAATATATTTTTCAAATATTGGAATGTGGTGATATACAGAATATATTTTTCAAAAAGTGAAATGCATTGATACAGAGAACAGCTTCTCAAGCATTTGACTATAATCTCAATGAAAATAATTTCTCAAACATTGAAGTGTAATGATATGGAGGATATATTTTGCAAATAATTTAAAAGAGGGTAGTTTCACAAGTCCTTCCCCACACAAGTATAGTTTCTCTCTCACATTGAAATGATACAGGGAGTAGTTTCTCTTGCACTAAAATGTAATGTTGGGAAATAGTTTCTCACACATTGAAATGTAACCTTCTTCTTCTTCAACTTTGTTGTTGTTTTTAAATTCTTCCAACAAAACATAGGTTTGCATGACTGTTTCACATTTTAATAGGTGCGATAAAGAGGACAGTTTATCACTCATTGAAATATAATGATAATGGAAATACTTCCTCACATATTTATTCTTCTGTGATCAACATTAGCTATGCGTGGTGTATGGCATCCATTGTAGTGTGTAGATATCCACTTTCTAGTCCCTTGTGACTGAAGCCAATACCTTCTAACTTTGACGGTTGAGGTTTCTTTTCTGGATTCTTCCTCGCATAGGAAGATTGCCTTCCCAGGCTTGTGGGCCTCACAGCTGAGCCAAAAATATGTGCACCAGAGGCTAAAAATGTGTGGAACACTAAATGTGAGAGAAGCTGAAATAGTGAAACAACAGAGACTGCAAAACTAGACACAAGAGAAGCTGAAATAGTGAAATAACAGAGATTATAAAACAAGACATGACAGAAGCTGAAATATTGAAACAACACAGACTGTAGAACAAGTCATGACAGAAGCTGAAATAGTGAAACAACACAGATTATCAAACTAGGCTGAGCTACTGAAACAACACATATTACAGAACATATTGTATAATTCATTTATAGATGTAGTTGTCAAGATATATACAAACAATATAAGGTAATCAATATACATAAATCATACATTTGTAGCATTTGACAGAATAAAGCTTCAGTTAATAACACTTGAAAGTAAAATACAATTCTGTTCATCCTTTCTCAAATATAAATGCTTGTGGGGATAAACAACAGAAGTGGCAGTAAAGATAGGGTTCTCATCTCATCATCTCTCTCATCTCATCATGTTCCTCTTGTACGAGGGTAATTCAGAAAGTTATGCACCACAATTATTATCTCTTTAACTGTTAATAACATACAAGTGAAATTTAATCACAATATTCATGCACATGTGCAGCAAACACTTCTACTTCTCAACATAATCCCCATAAAGTTTAGCGGCTTTACGCCATCTTGAAACAAGAGCATGTATCCCAGATCTGTAGCACATTTTGTCCTGTTTTCATTTCTTCACCACAGTAATCACTCCCATTTCAACGGTTTTGTGTGGCGGTTAGAACTGGTGTACAGAGGTGCAATTTGGTATACACCTTCAAGAGATTATAAACTTAAATTGATGCAAATTTAATGCATCTATCTTTACTATTAGCTGAGATAATAATTGTGATGCATAACTTTCTGATCTACCCTCGTAGCTTGTGGTGTCGAGATAGGGGTAACTAGCTTCATAAACATGAGGACACATGGCAGCTGGCCAAACACAATATAAACAGACGCACAATGTGACACATTCAGGTGGAATGTGAGGGATTCACTAGATGCATTGTGGACAGGAGTCCTCATTGAATATTTATTTGTCTTAATGTATATTGCTATTTTAATTTATTTTATAATGATTTTACCATTATTTTTGTGGTTTGAAGACTGGTTGTCATAATGTTATTTCTGGCTGTGTTCTAGTAAAACTAACCTACAGTTATGTCTAGTTACTGGTGCGATATGATTTTTCTTCTTTATTTTCTAAATGAGTGCACTGGAAACTCAGTGTGTAGTGTCAGCAGGAATATCAACAGGTTTACAAACACAAGAGTGAACAAGCATGGCTCAATCTGAGACTGTCAAACTACCAACTTTTCTGTGTTGGATGATCACCCTAGAAATCTTGCCGTAAAACTACCAACTGTTTGGGTTTGATGATAACAGCAGAAATCATAGCATACCTAATATTTTATTTTCATGACATTAAAACTGAACGTGCCAGATTTTTCAGAGCTGAAATAGTGATTTTAGATAACTATTGTTGTGAATCTGTCATCTCACCTGAGAAGATACATTGTATTCAAGCACATTTTGGCGCTAGCTGATCTGAACTGTTGTGCTAGTTACCAAGGAGAAATAGAAAAATAATATTGGCAGTGTTTTTTTATTAACTTTGTAATTACAAGATAAGTTAGTTGCATATACTTTACAGGACATCGCAGCCAACCCCAGAATTGTTGGGCTGTTTGTGATTTCTTGGCAAGTTTATGATCAGTAGTTTGCTATTGGTTTCTGAATAACTGGCATCATACCATTGTATAAAAACCAATGCTAGGCAGTCTGCTGGCAAATTGCCCACAATGTTTTGAGCCCAGTATGCAGGATTCTGAATTGCGTCCATGACCCATTCACCACAGCACTAACTGCTGTTCCTCCATTTCTGGATGTGATCTTCCCACTTGTTCCATTGTCTACCTCTTGCTGTTGGTCCATCTCTTGATATTATCTTCCCACTTGTATCACTGTCTACCTCTTGCTCACTTGCTTTCAACCTTATCCTCCAGTATGGTTTTTACAAGAGTGTTATGTCTTTTATGACTTTTGTTCAGTAAATTCAATTACAAGTACTTCATAGAAATTATCCCAACACAAATTAAAGAAATCAGTGTTGGTGCAAAAATAGACACATGGATTATTTTAGATTTAACTCATATTTACTGTGTTTTAAATCATAAAAGATGGTTTCTTAAAATGTACAACTGAAAGACAGACCAGTAAAAATTTAAGACTGGGAAATAAAGAAAGAATGAAATAAAACGAACATTTCTATTAGCTCTTTCAGTCACAGCAGCTGCTCAATGAGGAAGTGACGATAACAAAAACACAAATATATGACCTTTACATGGGCCAAGTATATTACCTTAATCTGGGCCAAGTATACATACGGTGTGCAGGACAAGTATCTTGTCAGCTTTTGTTCGGTAAATTCTGACTAAATAAAGGAAGTAAAATCACACATCGGTTGTTCATTGGTTGAAGAGTAGCCAATCACACACAATGTGTTGTTTGGGATAGAAAAGAGTAAATCTGTATATGAAGCTGTTTGTGCTGTCTGTTGGGGAACAGCAGAAATTGGAGACAGCATCATAACCAACAATTAAGTGCCCATTACAGTGGGGAAAACACTGCAACAATAACATCATACAGCCACATTCACAAATGCTGCACCTCTCTCTTTGGTAACTAAATGATAACTTATCTCAAACGACAACTAGCCAAAAAACATTCCCTTATGTATGGCACGTTACACCCTCCTTAGGTATTTATAATGCCCACGTTAAACACTGCCTCAGTGAGTCATTTGTTATTATTTTTCATGCGTTTTAATGCTATTGTTCTTTTGTTGTCAAAATTTGCTTCATAGGTGATGTTGAATGAAAGAATGTATGAGAGGAAATAGTGAAGAAGGGCAGAATGTCAGACGGACCTGCGTACCCAATTCTTAACCCTTTGAAAATAAAGACTTTCGTTCGTTCATTCTCTCTCTCTCTCTCTCTCTCTCTCTCTCTCTCTCTCTCTCTTAAACACGTGCTTCCTGACCTGTTTATTTTGTCTCTAACGGTAATCTCATAGAGAAGACTTTACTGCACAATGGGATAAAAAAAATTATCAGTCTTTAAACAGAAAACGTATACATTTGAAATGTTAAACAACATTTGGCACCAGCTCAGACAAGAAAATACCTTGTCCAGACTTTGAAACAGGCACATGAAGGTTGCATGTGTGTCCAGACTTATCCATTTAACTGCTCTGTCTTAAGAAAACAGGTACATGATGGTTACATGTGTGTTCAAACTTATGAATTTAACATGCTCTATCTTAATAAAACAAAGCGGCCAAAAATGACAACACAGAAGTTACAAAAAATAAGTTGCACAATTTATTGTCTGGCATATTTTGCTGCATTTCATCAGGTGCATATTGCAGAATGATATATCATGTGAAGGGAATGATGAATCATAATTTGGCTTCAATATGTAACACACCAGTTTCTGATACTGTTAGGTGTTTCACTGTTACTGACAAGATAAGGTGTTTCACTGTTACTGACAAGACAAGGTGTTTCACTGTTACTGACAAGACAAAGTGGTTCACTGTTACTGACATGACAAGGTGTTTCACTGTTACTGACATGACAAGGTGTTTCACGGTTACTGACAAGACAAAGTGGTTCACTGTTACTGACAAGACAAGGTGTTTCACTGTTACTGACATGACAAGGTGTTTCACAGTTACAGACAAGACAAGGTGTTTCACTGTTACTGACAAGACAAGGTGTTTCACTGTTACTGACAAGACAAAGTGGTTCACTGTTACTGACATGACAAGGTGTTTCACGGTTACTGACATGACAAGGTGTTTCACAGTTACTGACAAGACAAGGTGTTTCACTGTTACTGACAAGACAAGGTGTTTCACTGTTACTGACAAGACAAAGTGGTTCACTGTTACTGACATGACTAGGTGTTTCACGGTTACTGACAAGACAAAGTGGTTCACTGTTACTGACATGACAAGGTGTTTCACTGTTACTGACAAGACAAGGTGTTTCACTGTTACTGACAAGACAAGGTGTTTCACTGTTACTGACATGACAAGGTGTTTCACGGTTACTGACAAGAAACCGTGTTTCACTGTTACTGACAAGACAAGATGTTTCACGGTTACAGACAAGACAAGGTGTTTCACTGTTACTGACAAGACAAAGTGGTTCACTGTTACTGACAAGACAAGATGTTTCACGGTTACAGACAAGACAAGGTGTTTCACGGTTACTGACAAGACAAAGTGGTTCACTGTTACTGACATGACAAGGTGTTTCACTGTTACTGACAAGACAAGGTGTTTCACTGTTACTGACATGACAAGGTGTTTCACGGTTACTGACAAGACAAGGTGTTTCACTGTTACTGACAAGACAAGGTGTTTCACTGTTACTGACATGACAAGGTGTTTCACGGTTACTGACAAGACAAGGTGTTTCACTGTTACTGACAAGACAAGGTGTTTCACTGTTACTGACATGACAAGGTGTTTCACGGTTACTGACAAGACAAGGTGTTTCACTGTTACTGACAAGACAAGGTGTTTCACGGTTACTGACAAGACAAGGTGTTTCACTGTTACTGACAAGACAAGGTGTTTCACTGTTACTGACATGACAAGGTGTTTCACGGTTACTGACAAGACAAGGTGTTTCACTGTTACTGACAAGACAAGGTGTTTCACTGTTACTGACAAGACAAGGTGTTTCACTGTTACTGACATGACAAGGTGTTTCACTGTTACTGACAAGACAAGGTGTTTCACTGTTACTGACAAGACAAGGTGTTTCGTATAATCAATCCATCAATCAGGCGCCGTCTCCACAATGAAGGTTGGCTGCAATAGATCTCCAACACTGTCTGTCTCTCGCCCTGACTGTACATTCTGTCAGGCTGATGTTCGTCCATCTCTTGATGTTATCCTCCCACTTGTATCGTTGTCTGCCTCTTGCTCACTTGCCTTCAACCTTACCTTCCAATATGGTTTTTATAAGAGTGTTATATCTTTTAACATGGCTAAAATATTTCACTTGTCTCTTTTTATTTCTTTCATCAACTCTCTTTTTTCATATAATGTATCTGACAAATAATAAATGATTACTCAAAAACATTGATGCCCAAGCAATTAAGCATCTAACATCAGAGTTATGCAGACGGAAGGATTTTACAGTGACTCTGCAATTACCGTGGGGATAACTTTACTATGTGTTTAGTTTAGTTTTTAGTTTAGTTAGTTTAGTTTAGTCGACGGATCAACATCACGGCACACGGGTGCAACCCATAAGTGCTCCGTTCTCCTCCTAACTCAAACCTGAGTCTGGAGAAACTCAGCTCAGTGCACGAACTCCGTAGCACCGACGAGGATCCTGAAATACTTTGGGTAGTTTTTTAACTCGAAATTTTGCCCGGGCAGCGCCGTTAGGCTACTCTTTTTCGATTTCCAACTGCCAACAATACGCAACAATACACACGGGCGTCCGATCTCACTACCCAGAGACCAGGGGCAATTTATTACTAGAAGTCCATGAGAAAAAAATCCCGACATCACCGGGGCTTGAACCCGGGACCTCCAGCACTCGAGGCGGACACCATACCTCGAGACCATGCAGCCCTATGTGTTATTTCAGCCAAACTATGATTCATCTTTTATTTCATGTGATAGATAACTCTGCAATATATACTTGATGAGATGCAACAAGATCTTCTCTTGCTAGAAATATGTTTTCATCTTCAAAGATGGCATTGTTTTGTTGGATTCTAGCTGTATCTTGTTGCACAATATTTCCCTACAGATTTGTTCAGCACCGGTGTCCTCCGGTAGGTGTGTATCCATTCACATGTGCCTCAGCATGCACATCTAGAAAATATAAACGACAAACAGAAAGCAATATACTGAATATATAAATAAACATAACGCCAAATATCTGGTACATGAATGTAAAAGTATTTGCAATATATAGAAATTTTAAAAAGCACAAAATATAGCATACATTGGTTTTAATATAATACATTGCATAAATAAATGCTAAAATTTAAATATATCTATATAAGTATATTTAAAAAATAGACATAAGTTGAAGTGATTGTTGCTATGTGCTTCCCAACTCCATGCAACCTGGTATGTATCTATATTTACAACTTGACTGGCCGGTGGTTACAACTTTGATACAAAACATCATTTATGCCATTGTAATCTGTCAGTGGGTGACTGGTGCTTGTGCACATCTCTGAGGCTAAACAAGTGCAATTAATAGTTTTATACATTGTGAAACAATTGCCAGCATTTTTCGTGTACAAAGGCCATCTGCACTCATCTAGTAACATCTTATTATCTCTGGCAGAAGTAGGTAAAATTCTTTATATCATCTGCTTGATCACGCTGTATTGCCATATCACGGACTGCCATATCAAGCTGGTAAAAACATTATCAATAACAACATCATTGAACAACCATCAACAAATACAAAGATTGAGCTATTTTAAGTGACAAATTTGGATATTGGTAGCAAAGATCAACAACTGAACATGAAAAAATGTCAAGAACCGAGATCAACAGATACAATGACTGAGCTATCATCAGTGATAAAAGGGGTGTCAAGAGCCAAGATCAATAACTGGTGTCCCTATGGCCATCATACCATCTCTCACTGCCTTAGACCCCTGCATGACCCAGGCAATAGTTCCATCTAAAATTCTAAAGAGATAACATAACCATATAACAATTATTCACATCATAGGCACCCACGATGTTGCATAGCCTGAGACCCAGGCACCATGGTAACCACCAAAGAAGTATAGTGTCTCCGTCTACCTCCAATCCCATACTGGATGCAGTCATATAACATATACACTATTGTGTTCTGCAAAGGTTTATATGGTATCTAGCCGAGAGTATGAAATCTGGTGGAGAGTCTTAAATTTAATGAATTTCTTGAACAAACATGAGCGGCTGGCTTGAGTGGCTACAATGCCTGACTCTCCTTCAGCAGACCTGGGTTCAATCCCTCAGTAAGGTGTGGGATGTTTGTCTGTCGGGGGCAAAAAGAAAATCCTAACCTGCACAGTTCGTGGCGACTGCACTAGCCAGGCGGCCTTAATTCCTCAGGCTCAAAGACCCCTCTGCCATACACTGCAAGGTACTATATTGGCAGTAAATGACAGTTGATAGAACAAACATTTGCATATTAAAATATAGCACTCATCTGATTTAAAACAATCTTAGACCATTTTTTCACCATTATTGACGTCTGATGAGAGGATTTGTACACTGAGGTATACAGGATGCCTGCCCCCGTTTCCTGGCAGTACACAGACCAGGTTTTCTTCGTGATATCTCCAATAAACAATCCACCAGGGTGACAGTCTGCCTCTCTAGATACAAGTGACTGACAGTCTAACCACACAGCCACCCACTCAACTGATGAGCATTAGGGAAGTAAAGGGTGTATTTTTAATGACTGTGCAGTGTTTGAAAATATTGCCGGTCCAAGTTTTGTATTTACTTATTATGTTGCATGAACTTTACAGAGGGTGAATACAAAACGAGAACCGGCAATATTTTCAAACACAACACAGTCATTAAAAATACACCCTATACAAGCAAATTAAATGTTACAGCATTAATTCATGAAACAAATAATTGCAGAAATTTCTCAATCTTGTTCGATAAAAATATATGACATTTTTCAAAATAGTTTTGAGAGTCAATTAAAATTGGAGAATTAAAATTGCAGGTAAACAAAACATAGTTTTATGAGTCAATTAAAATCAAGAGTGGTAAATAGATGATGCACATCAAGGAATGTAAATGAAGTCCCCCACTCTGCAGCATTTTGCAAATGTTCATTAAATTGTTGCTACCTAGAACATCCTTGAACTTCATGTAAAGGATAGGGAAATATTTATCAGTTGTATGATCCTTTCTAAATGTTTGTTCCTTAGTGAACATTTTTTAGTAACAATGTCATTGACATGACAAGATGTATCACAGAAACATCTGCTACAAACACTGGTAATGTGGTTTAAACAGTCATGCTCACAAATAAACAACAATACAACAGAAGTACCTGGCAGCACTGACAAGCTTTACATTTGCTCTATAAACGATATTAAAAAACAGTATACACAATTAAATATGTATTATTTGATAAAAAAGTATATAGTTTGCTAAAAACAATATTTGAAACATGTTTAGCTGTTACATAGTCAGACAGTCAAGATGGCTGAACTTATGTTGACTGTGACATCAAACCGTGATCATACCAAAGTTCAAACAGTATCATTATTTTTGTCACTAAGGTAGTTATGATAATAATAAGAAAAATGTACAATACAAGAAATAGCTAAACTGAAAGAAGTTATCACACTTTCTTAGGATTTTGGCTATAACAGGAGATTACAAATACAACAGAAATTTTATAAAATATTTGCTGATGTACAATAAAAACAATCAAACATGAGAATCAAATAAATTACACAGCAGCAGTGTTTATGGAATCACAAGAGGATAACAACTGACACGCTCCACCAAACATGTGACCAAAAGATGTGAAATGAAAGTGTATACATTACATATGGCCAAACAGGCCAATAAGTACATTAATGGGAACATAAATACTCTCACAGCACAGTTACTATTTTGATGACAATGTGGAAAAAGAGACAAAAAATGTCAAAAACTTTCCACTTTAGTTTGTTTAGGGACAGTAATAACTCAAGTATTTCTTCGGATGACGAGTTAGTTCATGACTTCTCATTTATAACAGACAACATGAATAAAAACAATGAAAGAATTTCCTGGATTTTGAGATGACAAGAGAAGGTGATTTTATAGGAGAATGCTGACAATTCTCTTGACAGCCAAGATGAGTATTCTAAATGTTCTGAAAGACAACTTACCACTAATACATCATTTTTTTGGGCTACAGTATGGAGGAGTGAAAATTTGGAATTGTGACGTGTGGAAAGAGAACGAACGAACGAACGAACTTTATTTTAAAAGGGTTAAGAATTGGGCACGCAGGCCCAATACACAGGAAGATAGTGAGAGATTCTTGACAGCCATTTGTGAAGGCAAGAAAAGATTTCAGCACACAAATTCTGTTGCAGACCACATGATGTGGACAAGCATGCCAGTCGGCAAGGCACTTGATGATGATGAGAGATGACAATGACACAGTTCATCATATTTAAGTAGCACTGGTTGGAGAGTTTTCGTTTAAGCATGTGGATTATGTACAGAAATTGTCAAAGAATATAACTGGCATCACAGCTAAGTAAATTAAGTAGACAATGGTAGGATTCACTCAGCAATTGGTCTCTGACATGACAAGCAGACAGTTAGAGCATTGCTTTGATGATCCGGCAGCTTCTGGAGCTTGTCTTGTTCCAGATGTATTGGTGTTATCTTTCCTCTGGAGTAAACTAGGCTGGCTGAGAGAGGGATCATCCTGCATGGGCAACACATGGTCTCTGGAGTAAACTAGGCTGGCTGAGAGAGGGATCATGCTGCATGGGCAACACATGGTCTCTGGAGTAAACTAGGCTGGCCGAGAGAGGGATCATGCTGCATGGGCAACACATGGTCTCTGGAGTAAACTAGGCTGGCCGAGAGAGGGATCATGCTGCATGGGCAACACATGGTCTCTGGAGTAAACTAGGCTGGCCGAGAGAGGGATCATGCTGCATGGGCAACACATGGTCTCTGGAGTAAACTAGGCAGGCCGAGAGAGGGATCATGCTGCATGGGCAACACATGGTCTCTGGAGTAAACTAGGCTGGCTGAGAGAGGGATCATGCTGCATGGACAACACATGGTCTCTGGAGTAAACTAGGCTGGCTGAGAGAGGGATCATGCTGCATGGGCAACACATGGTCTCTGGAGTAAACTAGGCTGGCTGAGAGAGGGATCATGCTGCATGGGCAACACATGGTCTACACTTTCGCCCAGGGATCATGCTGCATGGGCAACACATGGTCTCTGGAGTAAACTAGGCTGGCTGAGAGAGGGATCATGCTGCATGGGCAACACATGGTCTCTGGAGTAAACTAGGCTGGCTGAGAGAGGGATCATGCTGCATGGGCAACACATGGTCTCTGGAGTAAACTAGGCTGGCTGAGAGAGGGATCATGCTGCATGGGCAACACATGGTCTCTGGAGTAAACTAGGCTGGCCGAGAGAGGGATCATGCTGCATGGGCAACACATGGTCTCTGGAGTAAACTAGACAGGCTGAGAGAGGGATCATGCTGCATGGACAACACATGGTCTCTGGAGTAAACTAGGCAGGCTGAGAGAGGGATCATGCTGCATGGGCAACACATGGTCTCTGGAGTAAACTAGGCTGGCTGAGAGAGGGATCATGCTGCATGGGCAACACATGGTCTCTGGAGTAAACTAGGCTGGCCGAGAGAGGGATCATGCTGCATGGACAACACATGGTCTCTGGAGTAAACTAGGCTGGCTGAGAGAGGGATCATGCTGCATGGGCAACACATGGTCTCTGGAGTAAACTAGGCTGGCTGAGAGAGGGATCATGCTGCATGGGCAACACATGGTCTCTGGAGTAAACTAGGCTGGCTGAGAGAGGGATCATGCTGCATGGGCAACACATGGTCTCTGGAGTAAACTAGGCTGGCTGAGAGAGGGATCATGCTGCATGGGCAACACATGGTCTACACTTTCGCCCAGATGCTGTGCTATGAAGAGGTTGTTATGCCTTGTATGAATCACAATGTAACAAACTATCATCTGTCAAGACGCCAGGTGCTTGTAGTAGGATTAACAGGCCAGATAGTTCATGTGAATGTCCGAAAACATGAACAAGTTGGACAAGTTACTATCACAGACTCAACACGGGGCTGTAGCTAGCACGATTACACATTTTATGTTAATATTTTATGTATATTTGAATATTATATGTCCTTCATAATTTAATACATTCATAAATTATGATACCTAGCCTGTTTTAAGTGATTTAGTTTGCAATGAAGAAATTCCTCTACGGTTAAAATAAGCTTCTCTTTCTTCTGCCCTGTATCCCTCATTGGGACAAAGGTCTTCAACCAAACCATGTCCAGCCGTCCTGTCTTGTACTATCTCCTGTAGCTTCTCCATGTCCTCCTAACACAGGTCCTCCCAACACAGGTCCTCATCCAAACCAGGCCCAGCCATCCTATCTGTGGCTATCTCCTGTAGCTCCCTACATGTCCTGCCTGTATTATTCATCTCTGTAATGCTCTTCTCCGTGTGTTATTAGGTCTCACGCTATTCTGACTGTCTTGTGGGTTCCAGGCAAGAGAGTGTCTAGTTATATTGTCCTCAGGTTTTCTCACAGTGTGTCCTGATGCCAGGGTCTTTTCCACACCTCTTGGTTCCCTGGGATTTGTTTAGTTCTCTCCATGAGCTCTACATTGGTGAATCTGTCATACCTTTCTGTCCCCACTATATTGTCCCCACTATACTGCTCCCACGATACTGTTCCCACTATACTGCTCCCACTATACTGTCCCCACTATACTGCCCCCACTATACTGTTCCCACTATACTGTCCCCACTATACTGTCCCCACTATACTGTTCCCACTATACTGTTCCCACTATACTGCTCCCACTATACTGTCCCCACTATACTGTCCCCACTATACTGTCCCCACTATACTGTCCCCACTATACTGTTCCCACTATACTGTCCCCACTATACTGTTCCCACTATACTGTTCCCACTGCGCAGGCTCTAGCTAGTGAATGTTTGTGGATTAGTCATTCTTGTAGTTGTTCTCTGTGTTTCTGACCTATACAATATTCTATACAATATTCTATACAATATTACAGATTTAAGTGCTCAGTTTAACTTCCTTTGACTCCCACAAATTTCCTAGTGCTGTGAAAGCTCTAGACAACCTACACACACAAATAATAATAATAAGCAATTAATAATAATTAACTAAAGAAGTCTTAAGCAATAAAGATAGAACTGCTTAGAAATTTAAAATTGCATTTTCATGACATTTACATTTGGTAGGTAACTTAGATGACCTGCAGCTGGTCACAGAAACCCCTGACAGCAATGTTTCATAGAATAAATATAATTTGTGAACAAACACCGTTAGATATTTGAAATTATAAAGCCATTCATCTGGCAGTGCTTGTAAAGGCATGCTGTTGTTGCTTTCAGATACTGATGATCCTTCTCTGGTTTGCCAAATCTCAGGCCGTGCATCACAAATATTTATCATTTGACTTTCCAAGGCAAAGAAACTGAAATTCACCCCAGAAAAATTACGGTGAAAAAAAAAATTGAATCTACCAATCCCAACAAGTATCAATCAATCAACCAATCGTCATCTTCATGTTGAAGGTCAGCTGTACTGAGCCTCCATATAATGCACTCTCACGTTGAAGGTCACCTGTACTGAGCCTCCATGGTGCACTCTCATGTTGAAGGTCGGCTGTACTGAACCTCCATGGTGCACTCTCATGAGCTTCTTCCAATCTATCTCTTGATGTTGTCCGCCCACCTGTAACATTGTTTTCCTCTTGCATGCTTCCCCTCCTCCCTTTCCTCCAGATCATCCTTAAATAATGAGCTGTGTCTTTTTATATTGCTGAAGTACCTGAATTGTGTGACCTTAATCTCATTAATAGATGCACAAATAATAAAAATGTGTCAGAAGACAAAAACAAACAAGAACCTTCTTTGTATACATACAAGTTGCAGTCCAAGAATATCAACACGAATAAAACAGGCAAATTAAATGCTTAACAGCAGTTAGTAAAAATCACTGTAATATCAACAGAGACACTCAAATCAACACACTACATTTTTCTGTGACACTGCTGACAGACAAACACCAGACATCTCTCCATCTGTAACACTCCTGATAGACAGACACCAGACATCTCTCCATAAAAGCAAATGCTATCATAAAAATGTTGAAAAGCAACTGCGTGATTCATTATTTGAGGGAGGTAAATAAAACTGCTGCCTCTATAGAAATCTTCTCAAAGTGGAATCAATTTCAGTCAACAAGAGTTGATCCATTATGTCTGTTTTAGCAACGAGAGCACTTGTGATACAACAGAAAGGCAGAAACAGATGACCCAATATTATGAACAAATTTAAAACACTCCTCACTTCTAGAGGCAACAAGGGATTCATTTACACATAAAACTTACTTCAAACTAACACAGAAGTTAGCATAATTTTGGCACCATTCTTTCAAAAATCAATAAGTGATTTTTCTGCTTGTTCAGCAGATGTCACGTTTGCATCTCTATTTGGCTTCTGCAGGTCTGCTAGCAGGTCACCTTCTTGTGCGTGTGATACCACAGCCTGAGAGGTCAAGTCAAGACCCAAGAGATCATCCTGTGGTTCTGATACCACAGCCTGAGAGGTCAAGTCAAGACCCAAGAGATCATCCTGTGGTTCTGAAGCTCCTGCTGCTGAAGCTTCTGTACTGGCTTGCTTTCCAAGGTTCTCTACTGGCATGGAAAGGCTGGAAGTATCTGTCTTCTGCGTTAACTGGCTATCCAACAATTCAAAGAATATGCTTGGTTGCACATCATGGCTGCCAGATTCCTTCAGGAATGAAAAAAATAATATTTGCATATGAAGTTCAACTAAACATACATAATTTTATACAAATAACAGCAAAGGTAGACACAGTGTCATAAATTGTCTCTGGGGCATGAAGTGTTTGACCTTGATGTATGCCAAGTCCTGCCCAGAGAAATTTTTGACACCCACGTCTGAGAATGGGTCGACCTTAGAGACCCACAGCTCAGAGGTCAAAGTATGGCATTACTGAGGTTTGATACCATGCCCTGTGTTGATCAAGATCTGCACTCAGCCTCTCAATATGATAATATGATGATTATAATATGGAATAAAGCTATGATAATATGATGATTTCTCATATGGAATAAAGCTATGATAATATGATGATTCTCATATGGAATAAAGCTATGATAATATGATGATTCTCATATAGAATAAAGCTATGATAATAATGTACACGTCTGTTGATCATGAATCAGGCTCAGCATTTCCATGTCACAGTCCAAGAGTTGGTCATGTATTGTGTTGAGTATGTCCATGTCATAGTCCAAGAGTTGGTCATGTATTGTGTTGAGTATGTCCATGTTATAGTCCAAGAGTTGGTCATGAATTGTGTTGAGTATGTCCATGTTATAGTCCAAGAGTTGATCATGTATTGTGTTGAGTATGTCCATGTCATAGTCCAAGAGTTGGTCATGAATTGTATTGAGTATGTCCATGTTATAGTCCAAGAGTTGGTCATTAATTGTGTTGAGTATGTCCATGTTATAGTCCAAGAGTTGGTCATGTATTGTGTTGAGTATGTCCATGTTATAGTCCAAGAGTTGGTCATGAATTGTGTTGAGTATGTCCATGTTATAGTCCAAGAGTTGGTCATGTATTGTGTTGAGTATGTCCATGTTATAGTCCAAGAGTTGGTCATGAATTATGTAGAGTATGTCCATGTTATAGTCCAAGAGCTGGTCATGTATTGTGTTGAGTATGTCCATGTTATAGTCCAAGAGTTGGTCATGTATTGTGTTGAGTATGTCCATGTTATAGTCCAAGAGTTGGTCATGTATTGTGTTGAGTATGTCCATGTTATAGTCCAAGAGTTGGTCATTAATTGTGTTGAGTATGTTCATGTTATAGTTCAATGGTCATCTATTGTGTTGAGTATGTCCATGTTATATTCCAAGTGTTGGTCATGTATTGTGTTGAGTATGCCCATGTTATAGTCCAAGAGTTGGTCATGAATTGTGTTGAGTATGTCCATGTCATAGTCCAAGAGTTGGTCATGTATTGTGTTGAGTAGTCCATATTATAGTCCAAGAGTTGGTCATTAATTGTGTTGAGTATGTCCATGTTATAGTCCAAGAGTTGGTCATGTATTGTGTTGAGTATGTCCATGTCATAGTCCAAGAGTTGGTCATTAATTGTGTTGAGTATGTCCATGTTATATAGTGCAAGAGTTGGTCATTAATTGTGTTGATTATGTCCATGTTGTAGTCCAAGAGTTGGTCATTAACTGTATTGAGTATGTCCATGTTATAGTCCAAGAGTTGGTCATTAATTGTGTTGAGTATGTCCATGTTATAGTCCAAGAGTTGGTCATTAATTGTGTTGAGTATGTCCATGTTATAGTCCAAGAGTTGGTCATGTATTGTGTTGAGTATGTCCATGTTATAGTCCAAGTGTTGAGTATGTCCATGTTATAGTCCAAGAGTTAGTCATGAATTGTGTTGAGTATGTCCATGTTATAGTTCAAGAGTTGGTCATGTATTATGTTGAGTATGTCCATGTTATAGTCCAAGAGTTGGTCATGTATTGTGTTGAGTATGTCCATGTTATAGTCCAAGAGTTGGTCATGCATTATGTTGAGTATGTCCATGTATTGTGTTGAGTATGTCCATGTTATAGTCCAAGAGCTGGTCATGAATTGTGTTGAGTATGTCCATGTTATAGTCCAAGAGTTGGTCATGCATTATGTTGAGTATGTCCATGTCATAGTCCAAGAGTTGGTCATGTATTGTGTTGAGTATGTCCATGTCATAGTCCAAGAGTTGGTCATGTATTGTGTTGAGTATGTCCATGTTATAGTCCAAGAGTTGGTCATGAATTATGTAGAGTATGTCCATGTTATAGTCCAAGAGCTGGTCATGTATTGTGTTGAGTATGTCCATGTTATAGTCCAAGAGTTGGTCATGTATTGTGTTGAGTATGTCCATGTTATAGTCCAAGAGTTGGTCATGTATTGTGTTGAGTATGTCCATGTTATAGTCCAAGAGTTGGTCATGTATTGTGTTGAGTATGTCCATGTTATAGTCCAAGAGTTGGTCATGAATTATGTAGAGTATGTCCATGTTATAGTCCAAGAGCTGGTCATGTATTGTGTTGAGTATGTCCATGTTATAGTCCAAGAGTTGGTCATGTATTGTGTTGAGTATGTCCATGTTATAGTCCAAGAGTTGGTCATGTATTGTGTTGAGTATGTCCATGTTATAGTCCAAGAGTTGGTCATTAATTGTGTTGAGTATGTTCATGTTATAGTTCAATGGTCATCTATTGTGTTGAGTATGTCCATGTTATATTCCAAGTGTTGGTCATGTATTGTGTTGAGTATGCCCATGTTATAGTCCAAGAGTTGGTCATGAATTGTGTTGAGTATGTCCATGTCATAGTCCAAGAGTTGGTCATGAATTGTGTTGAGAATTACCATGTCATAGTTCAATAGTCAATCATGTATTTTGTTGAATATTTCCATGTCATACTTAAAGAGTTGGTCATCTATTGTGTTGAGAGCAGGTCATGCACTGTGTTGAGTATTTATTTCCATCCGCTGAAAACAAAAATAAATGCAGGACAAGGGTCAGATGGTATTCATTACTTCTAAATGTGCTTACCTGTTTTGCATCATCATCTTTCTTTTCACTGACAACAAAAGCTGGATCTGTGGATGTGGCTGCAACAGATGGGAATGTCCCATCTAAGACCTCAAATGATTCCACGTCTGCATCTCTATTTGGCTTCTGCAGGTCTGCTAGCAGGTCACCTTCTTGTGCGTGTGATACCACAGCCTGAGAGGTCAAGTCAAGACCCAAGAGATCATCCTGTGGTTCTGATACCACAGCCTGAGAGGTCAAGTCAAGACCCAAGAGATCATCCTGTGGTTCTGAAGCTCCTGCTGCTGAAGCTTCTGTACTGGCTTGCTTTCCAAGGTTCTCTACTGGCATGGAAAGGCTGGAAGTGTCTGTCTTCTGCGTTAACTGGCTATCCAACAATTCAAAGGATATGCTTGGTTGCACATCACGGCTGCCAGATTCCTTCAGGAATGCAAAAAATAATATTTGCATATGAAGTTCAACTAAACATACATAATTTTATACAAATAACTGCAAAGGTAGACACAGTGTCATAAGTTGTCTCTGGGGCATGAAGTGTTTGACCTTGATATATGCCAAGTCCTGCCCAGAGAAATGTTTGATACCCACGTCTGAGAATGGGTCAACCTTAGAGACCCACAGCTCAGAGGTCAAAGTATGGCATTATTGAGGCTTGAACCCACGCCCGTTGTTGATCAATATATGCACTCAGCATCTCATTATGATGATTCTTATATGGAATAAAGTTATGTTAAATTATGTAGATGACTCTTGTTCATGAATCGGGTTGAGCATTTCCACGTCATATGTCAAGATTTGGTGATGTATTGTGTTATGTCCACGCAATAGATCAAGATTTGATGATGTATTGTTTTATGTCCACGCAATAGATCAAGATTTGATGATGCATTGTGTTATGTCCACGCAATAGATCAAGATTTGATGATGTATTGTGTTATGTCCACGCAATAGATCAAGATTTGATGATGTATTGTGTTATGTCCACGCAATAGATCAAGATTTGATTATGTATTGTGTTATGTCCACGCAATAGATCAAGATTTGATGATGTATTGTGTTATGTCCACGCAATAGATCAAGATTGATGATGCATTGTGTTATGTCCACGCAATAGATCAAGATTTGATGATGTATTGTGTTATGTCCACGCAATAGATCAAGATTTGATGATGCATTGTGTTATGTCCACGCAATAGATCAAGATTTGATGATGTATTGTGTTATGCCCACGCAATAGATCAAGATTTGATGATGCATTGTCTTATGTCCACGCAATAGATCAAGATTTGATGATGTATTGTGTTATGTCCACGCAATAGATTAAGATTTGATTATGTATTGTGTTATGTCCACGCAATAGATCAAGATTTGATGATGTATTGTGTTATGTCCACGCAATAGATCAAGATTTGATGATGTATTGTGTTATGTCTGCGCAATAGATCAAGATTTGATGATGTATTGTGTTATGTCTGCGCAATAGATCAAGATTTGATGATGTATTGTGTTATGTCCACGCAATAGATCAAGATTTGATGACGTATTGTGTTATGTCTGCGCAATAGATCAAGATTTGATGATGTATTGAATTATGTCCACACAATAGATCAAGATTTGATGATGTATTGTGTTATGTCTGCGCAATAGATCAAGATTTGATGATGTATTGTGTTATGTCTGCGCAATAGATCAAGATTTGATGATGTATTGTGTTATGTCCACGCAATAGATCAAGATTTGATGATGCATTGTGTTATGTCCACGCAATAGATCAAGATTTGATGATGCATTGTGTTATTTCCACGCAATAGATCAAGATTTGATGATGTATTGTTTTATGTCCACGCAATAGATCAAGATTTGATGATGCATTGTGTTATGTCCACGCAATAGATCAAGATTTGATGATGTATTGTGTTATGTCTGCGCAATAGATCAAGATTTGATGATGTATTGTGTTATGTCCGCGCAATAGATCAAGATTTGATGATGTATTGTGTTATGTCCATGCAATAGATCAAGATTTGATGATGTATTGTGTTATGTCCACACAATAGATCAAGATTTGATGATGTATTGTGTTATGTCCACGCAATAGATCAAGATTTGATGATGTATTGTGTTATGTCTGCGCAATAGATCAAGATTTGATGATGTATTGAATTATGTCCACACAATAGATCAAGATTTGATGATGTATTGTGTTATGTCTGCGCAATAGATCAAGATTTGATGATGTATTGTGTTATGTCTGCGCAATTGTGTTATGTCCACGCAATAGATCAAGATTTGATGATGTATTGTTTTATGTCCACGCAATAGATCAAGATTTGATGATGCATTGTGTTATGTCCACGCAATAGATCAAGATTTGATGATGTATTGTGTTATGTCTGCGCAATAGATCAAGATTTGATGATGTATTGTGTTATGTCCACGCAATAGATCAAGATTTGATGATGTATTGTGTTATGTCCACGCAATAGATCAAGATTTGATGATGTATTGTGTTATGTCCACACAATAGATCAAGATTTGATGATGTATTGTGTTATGTCCACGCAATAGATCAAGATTTGATGATGTATTGTGTTATGTCCACACAATAGATCAAGATTTGATGATGTATTGTGTTATGTCCACGCAATAGATCAAGATTTGATGATGCATTGTGTTATGTCCACGCAATAGATCAAGATTTGATGATGCATTGTGTTATGTCCACGCAATAGATCAAGATTTGATGATGAATTGTGTTATGTCCATGCAATAGATCAAGATTTGATGATGTATTGTTTTATGTCCACGCAATAGATCAAGATTTGATGATGCATTGTGTTATGTCCACGCAATAGATCAAGATTTGATGATGTATTGTGTTATGTCTGCGCAATAGATCAAGATTTGATGATGCATTGTGTTATGTCCACGCAATAGATCAAGATTTTATGATGTATTGTATTGATTACATCCATGTCATAAATCAAGAGTTGGTCACGTATTGTGTTGATTACATCCATGTCATAAATCAGGAATTGGTCACATATTGTGTTGATTACATCCATGTCATAAATCAAGAATTGGTCACATATTGTGTTGATTACATCCATGTCATAAATCAAGAATTGGTCACGTATTGTGTTGAGTACATCCATGTCATAAATCAAGAATTGGTCACATATTGTGTTGATTACATCCATGTCATAAATCAAGAATTGGTCACGACATCCATGTCATAAATCAAGAATTGGTCATCTATTGTGTTGATTACATCCATGTCATAAATCAAGAATTGGTCACATATTGTGTTGATTACATCCATGTCATAAATCAAGAATTGGTCACATATTGTGTTGATTACATCCATGTCATAAATCAAGAATTCGTCACATATGTCATAAATCAAGAGTTGGTCACGTATTGTGTTGATTACATACATGTCATAAATCAAGAGTTGGTCACATATTGTGTTGATTACATCCATGTCATAAATCAAGAATTGGTCACATATTGTGTTGATTACATCCATGTCATAAATCAAGAATTGGTCACATATTGTGTTGATTACATCCATGTCATAAATCAAGAATTGGTCACATATTGTGTTGATTACATCCATGTCATAAATCAAGAATTGGTCATGTATTGTGTTGATTACATCCATGTCATAAATCAAGAGTTGGTCATCTATTGTGTTGAGTATGTCCATGTTATAGTCCAAGAGTTGGTCATCTCTTGTGTTGAGTATGTCCATGTTATAGTCCAAGAGTTGGTCATTAATTGTGTTGAGTATGTCCATGTTATAGTCCAAGAGTTGGTCATGAATTTTTTGTGTATGTCCATGTCATAGTCCAAGAGTTGGTCATGTATTGTGTTGAGTATGTCCATGTTATAGTCCAAGAGTTGGTCATGAATTATTTAGAGTATGTCCATGTTATAGTCCAAGAGCTGGTCATGTATTGTGTTGAGTATGTCCATGTTATAGTCCAAGAGTTGGTCATGTATTGTGTTGAGTATGTCCATGTTATAGTCCAAGAGTTGGTCATGTATTGTGTTGAGTATGTCCATGTTATAGTCCAAGAGTTGGTCATGTATTGTGTTGAGTATGTCCATGTTATAGTCCAAGAGTTGGTCATGAATTATGTAGAGTATGTCCATGTTATAGTCCAAGAGCTGGTCATGTATTGTGTTGAGTATGTCCATGTTATAGTCCAAGAGTTGGTCATGTATTGTGTTGAGTATGTCCATGTTATAGTCCAAGAGTTGGTCATGTATTGTGTTGAGTATGTCCATGTTATAGTCCAAGAGTTGGTCATTAATTGTGTTGAGTATGTTCATGTTATAGTTCAATGGTCATCTATTGTGTTGAGTATGTCCATGTTATATTCCAAGTGTTGGTCATGTATTGTGTTGAGTATGCCCATGTTATAGTCCAAGAGTTGGTCATGAATTGTGTTGAGTATGTCCATGTCATAGTCCCAAGAGTTGGTCATGAATTGTGTTGAGAATTACCATGTCATAGTTCAATAGTCAATCATGTATTTTGTTGAATATTTCCATGTCATACTTAAAGAGTTGGTCATCTATTGTGTTGAGAGCAGGTCATGCACTGTGTTGAGTATTTATTTCCATCCGCTGAAAACAAAAATAAATGCAGGACAAGGGTCAGATGGTATTCATTACTTCTAAATGTGCTTACCTGTTTTGCATCATCATCTTTCTTTTCACTGACAACAAAAGCTGGATCTGTGGATGTGGCTGCAACAGATGGGAATGTCCCATCTAAGACCTCAAATGATTCCACGTCTGCATCTCTATTTGGCTTCTGCAGGTCTGCTAGCAGGTCACCTTCTTGTGCGTGTGATACCACAGCCTGAGAGGTCAAGTCAAGACCCAAGAGATCATCCCGTGGTTCTGATACCACAGCCTGAGAGGTCAAGTCAAGACCCAAGAGATCATCCTGTGGTTCTGAAGCTCCTGCTGCTGAAGCTTCTGTACTGGCTTGCTTTCCAAGGTTCTCTACTGGCATGGAAAGGCTAGAAGTGTCTGTCTTCTGCGTTAACTGGCTATCCAACAATTCAAAGGATATGCTTGGTTGCACATCACGGCTGCCAGATTCCTTCAGGAATGCAAAAAATAATATTTGCATATGAAGTTCAACTAAACATACATAATTTTATACAAATAACTGCAAAGGTAGACACAGTGTCATAAGTTGTCTCTGGGGCATGAAGTGTTTGACCTTGATATATGCCAAGTCCTGCCCAGAGAAATGTTTGACACCCACGTCTGAGAATGGGTCAACCTTAGAGACCCACAGCTCAGAGGTCAAAGTATGGCATTAATGAGGCTTGAACCCACGCCCGTTGTTGATCAATATATGCACTCAGCATCTCATTATGATGATTCTCATATGGAATAAAGTTATGTTAAATTATGTAGATGACTCTTGTTCATGAATCGGGTTGAGCATTTCCACGTCATATGTCAAGATTTGGTGATGTATTGTGTTATGTCCACGCAATAGATCAAGATTTGATGATGTATTGTTTTATGTCCACGCAATAGATCAAGATTTGATGATGCATTGTGTTATGTCCACGCAATAGATCAAGATTTGATGATGTATTGTGTTATGTCCACGCAATAGATCAAGATTTGATGATGTATTGTGTTATGTCCACGCAATAGATCAAGATTTGATTATGTATTGTGTTATGTCCACGCAATAGATCAAGATTTGATGATGTATTGTGTTATGTCCACGCAATAGATCAAGATTTGATGATGCATTGTGTTATGTCCACGCAATAGATCAAGATTTGATGATGTATTGTGTTATGTCCACGCAATAGATCAAGATTTGATGATGCATTGTGTTATGTCCACGCAATAGATCAAGATTTGATGATGTATTGTGTTATGCCCACGCAATAGATCAAGATTTGATGATGCATTGTGTTATGTCCACGCAATAGATCAAGATTTGATGATGTATTGTGTTATGTCCACGCAATAGATCAAGATTTGATTATGTATTGTGTTATGTCCACGCAATAGATCAAGATTTGATGATGTATTGTGTTATGTCCACGCAATAGATCAAGATTTGATGATGTATTGTGTTATGTCTGCGCAATAGATCAAGATTTGATGATGTATTGTGTTATGTCTGCGCAATAGATCAAGATTTGATGATGTATTGTGTTATGTCCACGCAATAGATCAAGATTTGATGATGTATTGTGTTATGTCTGCGCAATAGATCAAGATTTGATGATGTATTGAATTATGTCCACACAATAGATCAAGATTTGATGATGTATTGTGTTATGTCTGCGCAATAGATCAAGATTTGATGATGTATTGTGTTATGTCTGCGCAATAGATCAAGATTTGATGATGTATTGTGTTATGTCCACGCAATAGATCAAGATTTGATGATGCATTGTGTTATGTCCACGCAATAGATCAAGATTTGATGATGCATTGTGTTATGTCCACGCAATAGATCAAGATTTGATGATGTATTGTATTGATTACATCCATGTCATAAATCAAGAGTTGGTCACGTATTGTGTTGATTACATCCATGTCATAAATCAGGAATTGGTCACATATTGTGTTGATTACATCCATGTCATAAATCAAGAATTGGTCACATATTGTGTTGATTACATCCATGTCATAAATCAAGAATTGGTCACGTATTGTGTTGAGTACATCCATGTCATAAATCAAGAATTGGTCACATATTGTGTTGATTACATCCATGTCATAAATCAAGAATTGGTCACGACATCCATGTCATAAATCAAGAATTGGTCATCTATTGTGTTGATTACATCCATGTCATAAATCAAGAATTGGTCACATATTGTGTTGATTACATCCATGTCATAAATCAAGAATTCGTCACATATTGTGTTGATTACATCCATGTCATAAATCAAGAATTGGTCACATAGTGTGTTGATTATATCCATGTCATAAATCAAGAGTTGGTCACGTATTGTGTTGATTACATCCATGTCATAAATCAAGAGTTGGTCACATATTGTGTTGATTACATCCATGTCATAAATCAAGAATTGGTCACATATTGTGTTGATTACATCCATGTCATAAATCAAGAATTGGTCACATATTGTGTTGATTACATCCATGTCATAAATCAAGAATTGGTCACATATTGTGTTGATTACATCCATGTCATAAATCAAGAATTGGTCATGTATTGTGTTGATTACATCCATGTCATAAATCAAGAGTTGGTCATCTATTGTGTTGAGAGTATTTCCATGTATTTGTTCAAGATTTTATTATCTATTGTGTTGAGTATTTCCTAGTCCCTGTTCAAGAGCAGATCATGCATTGAAGTGAGTATTTATTTCCATATTTTGAAAACTTCCATATTTTGTGGTTTCTGAGGAAAATGCAAAGAATACCATGGACAGCCAGAAAGACCAATGAACAAGTCCTTCAAGAAACAAATGAAGATCGTAAATTGATTAGAGAAATTAGACGTAGACAGTCAAAATTTTTTGGGCATGTTATGAGAAGAAATGGATTGGAGAATTTGGTGACAACTGGTAAGATCGAGGGGAACAGACCAAGGGGAAGACCTAGAAGCAAGTACCTGGATGGCTTGGCCTTGTGGCATGGTCGAGACAGAAACACGGAGCTGATCCACGACTCTGGTGATCGAGTGAGATGGCAGAACATGACCGCCCACGCTTACCGGCATGGCACATGATGGATGGATGGATTTTGAAAACAAGAAAATCTAAGGGACATAGTTAAAATGGTATTCATTAATTCTAAATGTGCCTACCTGTTGTGCATCATCATCTTTCTTTTCACTGACACCAACAAAAGCTGGATCTGTGGACGTGGCTGCAACAGATGGGAACATCCCATCTAAGACCTCAAATGATTCCAATGAAATGTTGCTTTCGTCTACAACATAAGATGGACTTGATTTCCCCTGGTCAAGAACCTCTGCGGCAACAGTTTCAAGAGCATGATGTGATTCCTCAACACTGGGCCTTGCAGATAGCTTCTGCTGCACATCAATACTAACTTCCTGCTGCTTTGATTCCACAGGCAGAATGCCATTGGATGTTGCTGCATTGACATCATGAATGAGGAAGGACATGTCAGATATCAGACTTGATAGATTTGATGGGAACTGCTCTGAAGAAAAGATATTTTGATTATGATCTGCTTCTATTTTCCCGAGTGATGTCTTTTCCACATCAAAGTCCACAGCAGTGGAACTGGTCTCGATATCATACTCAAAATCCTTCAAAGATCCTTGAACTTGTAAGTCTGCGTTTGAGCCTGGTGCTGGAGTGGACAGGTTCTCTGTTTGATTATGTGTCTCAGGACCAGACCTGAAGAAAGATATGTCCAGGCTGAGGTCATGGGTCAGTGAAGCAACATCTTTACTATTAGAACCTTCTAGAGTGTTGGATTCAAGTCTGGCATCAGGCGTGTTGGATTCAAGTCTGGCATCAGGTATGTTGGATTCAAGTCTGGCATCAGGCGTGTTGGATTCAAGTCTGGCATCAGGCATGTTGGATTCAAGTTTGGCATCAGGTATGTTGGCTTCAAGTCTGGCATCAGGTATGTTGGATTCAAGTTTGGCATCAGGTATGATGACATCAGATGTACTGCCTGCTATTCTAGGTGGGACTGAAGAAACAAAATCAGAAAATGCATCACTATCATTATCTGAGGATGCAATGTTATCATCCAGTTCGGACTTATTCTCCTTTCTAATGAAGCTCTCAGCCAAGCCAGGACTTTTGTCGTTGGAAGTAGTGTCCAGGTTCACTTGAATTATTTCTGCACTGCCTGGTTTATTTGGTGGGTCTGAGGTCACAAAGTCAGAAAAGACATTGATGTCATTATCAACACTGGAGTTCTCATCAGCAGCTCCAACTAGGTCGTCCATGGTTCCAAGAGTTTCTGCAACACTGCCAGTGACATCTGAACCAGCAACTTCACCAAACTGGACGTCATTCTGGATGTGTTCAACTTGAGCAGAGACACTGTTATCAGCAGACGCAAAGTCTGTGAAGTCAAGAGAAGGAGCTGAAGGCGAGGTACGCACAAAGTCACTGAAGTCTTCATCATCCGCCTGCATACGTGAATCAAAGTTCTTGATTGATGTTTCTTGTGTTGTACTGGTTAGTTTATGCAAAGAATGTCCTTCAAAATCCAAAGATAAATCATTGTTAACACTTCTAATGTCCTTCACCTTTGCTTCCTGAAAAATGGGGGAGGTATGTCTTTCAATATCTGTTGTCTGCACCGCACTGTTGTAAGAGTTTGGTGCAGAAACACCAGAATTTGAACTCTGGTTGTGTAAAATTGGGGTGCCAGTTGTTACTACTGTTTGATCAAATGATTTTATGGGTGTCATATGACTCTGAGACACTGATGTGTTTGTGAATTCATTCTCAACAAAAATCTGGTCCTCGGAGCTACTTGAACTTTTATGCTGAATTGTAGGTTGGCCAGGATTTTCAGCAGCATTAACAGGATAGGCAAAAATTGGAGCTGAAGATTGGTATGCTGGAGTAAATGTGTCATCAGCACCGACATCGATAATAAGATCATCACTGTTGATGCTGTCTCGTGCTTCAGCATCCCCATCCAGCAGAGATGGTTTGTCTGGAGGGGAAGATGAGTCATCCGTGGCAAAGCTCCCGGCAAGCGCTATTCGGCTTCCCAAGTCAGTGTTGCTGTGAGTGACTCCCTCTTGGTTGGCTTTCAGCTGGTTCCACTTCTGCTCAAAGTCACACATGACCTCCACGGTGGTGTCCAGTCTGACCTTGGCCAGCTGCTCCAGGCTGTTGTATGCTTGAATCACATCCAGTCTGCTAGATGCATCCTGCCAGCACTGGGTCATGATTGACCACCTGAAGAGAGGAAGGAAAAGATATATCTGTGACAATGTTGTTATGTATACAGACAACCACAAGGAAGACGAACTTTTTGAAAATTGGCCTGCAGTCATCAATCAAACACAGCAGAAGATTTTGTTGAAAATTCTCAGAAACACAAGAGTAACTAAACTCCTAATAAGGTAATCATGGAGTACCACAAAACAAAAAAATTATGCTACATAAGACATTACAGTACTAAATCAAATACATCAGATTCCTCTTAATTAAGAATACAAAGTATACAAATGAAGGGAAACAAGTGAGACTGACAGCACTAAACAAAATCAAATTACTAACATATAGGAAAGGTGATAGAGAAACATTAAATAGTCCCATTAAAATCACCCACAATGGAATAGTAATGATCTTAAACAACACAAACAATTCTAAAAGTCATGTACAAGAATTCTCAGTAGCAGCTCTACACAGACAACTAGTTCTTCTCAAAGAGTTAAGAAAATGTGCCCTAAAAGGAACAGACAACAAAATTCATACAAGAAGAAATGAAAGATAATCTTTGTAATGAAAAAACATCATACAAGATCATAAAAGATGAGAGAATTACAACACACAAGAAAAGATTAAGAAAAGCTACTCTAGTATTCAGAAGCCGCAATAGCGCAGTGACCTGCCCTTTAGCCTGCCAGCCTGAGGGTCATGGGTTCATGCTCACATTTTGTACATGGACATAGACTGACTTGGTCTTACATGAAATGTCTTCAGAAGTAGAGTCGACTGGCTAGTGAATGACCACATCATGCCTCAATGTTTTTTCCCTATGTGAATGTAACATGCACAATAAATAACTGAGGTAAGATAGATGAGTGACTGGAAGGGCCGAATGTAAGATGGGCCTGCATGCCAAATTTGAGACCCTTTGAAATTAAAGTTTGTTCAATACTCTTATTTTCCAAAAATAAGTTGTCAGGTTAAAAAAAAGTCGATTAAAAGTCGACAGGGTCAACTTCATTGCACCAGGTTTTATCCCATATGGCTCGGTCTCTTTCCGCAGCACGGAAAGCGTTGCACAAAGCACAAACTTCATAGCTTTTAGCGACAACCCACAGGAGTCTCCGAAACATTTAACTCGTAAACCGAAGGACGTGGCCAGGAATCGAACCCACAACCTTCGGAGCATGAGTCAAAACGGCTTGACCACTTCGCCACAGAGACTCCCATTGTCATGTTTGTCATGTTGCAGAAGAGAACAACGAAGCCACTGCTGTTCAAGTAAACATAGCTCTGACAGATGTGAATTAGCCAAAGAAGACAAGGAACACAAACCATACCACAAAACAACAAAATATGCTATGATCTAGGATGAAACTTGTGCCAGATTCTAGGGTTGTCTCTGTATATCAAATAATCAAACAGGCAATAATCTAACCTATAAATAACAACATAGTGTTTCTGTCAATACAGCAAGAACTACCTATCTCAGTTGAAACAATACAAAAATGTAATGTTTACTCAATAATAATGCTGATCAGACAGAATAAGGCACACTCAAATACTAAACAGAAGTAACCCAGGAGACAATCAAGGACACACACTCACAGGGAAAATTAGAGAAAAATGGTTACCAGCCAATATTATCCAGGGGTAGAATAGTGCAAGCACTGCAAAGTATTTAAGAAGACACAACGTAACCAAGAACAATAAACATGATGAAGAAAGTAAAGAGACAGTATAAAAGATTGAAATAACCAGAAAAGATGTAGAACTAAGAAACAAAAAAAACAGAGGAGCAATGAAGAACTATTAATTTAAAGATACCAAATAAAGATAATATATTTAGAAATGCCGAAGAAACTCTAGTACATGGAAAACATTCAGAAATGACAAAACAAAGACATTTTGAATAGGACAGAAACAGAGTAAATCTTACAATGTGAAAAAAATTACAACTAGATTAAATATACACAAAGACAGACAATTGGAGAAGTAAGTAAAAAAAGTGTTCAGAACTAACATGAAGCAAGTCTCTGGGAGAAAATACAAGATAAAGCTCAAATATAAACAATAACAAGGAGGCAACAACAAAGGTAAAAGTAAAATAGAAATCCAAACAAAAACAACAAACATCATAATAAGAATCAAACACTTAACAAAAGTTTCAATAAATGTATTCATATTTTTCCGTGTACAGGGTGTTTGTAAAGTCTCACTACACTTTGTATGTAAAACAGCTGTTTGTTGGAGAGTATGTTTTCCGTCTTGCAAACGAAAAACATATTCTCCAACAAACAGTTGTTCTACACACAAAGTGTAGTGAGACTTTACAAACACCCTGTATACGAATTTGTGCTCTTATGATGTATTGTTAATCTTTGCGTGCAGTTCTTTAGGACTATCTTCAACATGCTTTCCATTGTCATAGTCTTTTCACAGTAGGCCATATATTCAATTAGTGGTATCCTTCGGTGTTCATGTTTCTTGTATTCCAATAAATAATGTTCTATGTAATTATGCTTCTGACATTCAGCAGTTTTATTTTATAGCTGTGTCGCTGATACCATAAACTTATAATAAGTCTTTGAAGAGTAAACTTACAGTTTGTTTTTCAAAGGTAACTTTATATCCACATCCGATGGCAACACAAGCCTGTCCTGGATGACTCCTTGCAGTACAGCTTCATCGGTCAACATGTCATAGGGTCGTTCACCCACAGAACAAATCTCCCACAGGAGAATGCCAAATGACCTGGAAGAACCAAGGTTTCATATTTTCCTACTGCAGTGATTACAATACATTAACAGTGTACAGACACATTACATTATAAAAAAATTCATGCTCACAAATTAATATTTGAATATTTCAATGCAAAACAGAAAATTTAAAGCAAAATAAATTTGCAGTTTCATTCAGAAATTATTTTTGCAGTCATTGGTACAATCACAAGCTAATACAACACAATAATAGAACATTTCTTTCTTATTTTGTCAATAGCCTGTTCAACCCTTCTGGGTTATAATTAGGATAACTATTACGTGGATAGGCCTTAGGTTCATACCAGAATGCGGTCGGCGTTGCCAGTAGTGGGTTGTGCTCAATATTTAAATTTCAAATCCCGAGACAACCACATAATCAATATTATATTACATTTAATTTTAAGTATTAATTTTTTAATTTTACACAGATATTTTTGGTATATTGGTTTATAATTTATGCAGCTCTGTCTATAAAAAAAACTGTGAATGTTTATACTGATTATATGCTATAAAATAAATAAATAAACTATTAATCTTTGAGTAATTGCTTTTAAAATGTTAAAAGATGTGAAATGTGAAAAGATGTTGAAAGATGTGTAGAAGTTCACCACAAATACCAGAAGCAATGCCATACCACATATCTGACGTCTTGTTGTGTGGCTTGGTGGTCCACACGCCATTAGACTTGACGAGCGTCTCCGGCGCCATCCATCGGACGGGCAGCAACTCTGTGCCAGTGCTGTAGTATTCATTCTGTGGGAGGAGTCAACAAGGAAACCAAATGTAAGCAGTCATTAATCCATGTTAACACACACACACACACGTATGTTAGTTAGTTAGTCATTGTATTATCCTTACTGCACCTGAACCATTCAGTCCGTATATATTTAGATCGCCTCCTCTGTATCTTCCTCTGCGGATAGTGGCTGACAACACCAGGTCTGTGTTAGTTGACAATCCTCCTTGAGATAATTTTTGAGATGGTTGTTTCCACAGTTTGGTTGACTGATTTCTTTAATATTTCCCATTGGTCACTGACATCTTGAAATAATATCTCCATATCGGACAATGCATAAAATCTGTTCTTTACCTCTATGTTGAATTTATTTTTTATCTCCTCACTCTTCAGTGCCCGTAGATCAATATTTTTGTTTCTTGGTATATATTTGACTTTCTTTAATTTTATATGTATATTGCTTATGAGTATATTGCTTATGACCAAGTACTACAGGAGACAAATGAAAATCGTAAATTGATTAGAGAAATTAGATGTAGACAGTCAAACATTTTTTGCACATGTTATGAGAAGAAATGGATTGGAGAACTTAGTGACAACTGGCAAGGTCGAAGGGGAAGACCGAGAAGTAAATACCTGGATGGCTTGGCCACATGGCATGGTCGAGACAGGTACACTGAGCTGATTCACGACTCTGGTGATCGAGTGAAATGGCGAGTCATGACCACCCACGCTTTCCGGCATGGCACATGATTGATTGATTGATTGCTTATGATTATGATTGCTGTAGCAGTCTGCAGTCAGTCTGCAATCAATCTGGTTTCTGATCTTATGATCTGGACTCCTCCATGTCTATAATCTCCTTGGGTGATGGTGATACCAGGTGTTTCCAATAATTTCCAATATCATGCTCTTTTGACCAAGGTACAAGCCTGCAATCTCCTTCATTCTCTTCCCCTAGTCCATGCTTGCCTACTATGCCTCCTCCTGTTGATTTCCAACTTTGGTTTTCAAGTCACTCATTATTATATTTAATTCTGACTTCTTGCATTTCTATGACATCATTAGTCAAGCTATTTGTTCAAATTGTTTCTTTGGAATATTGTTTCTACTTTTGTGTCAATTACTGCATGTATAACACTGTCAAAGGTTAGTCTTTAGTCGTCTTTAGTCGATGGATCAACATCATGGCACACGGGTGTAACCCATAAGTGCTCCGATCTCCTTCTAACTCAAACCTGAGCCTGGAGAAACTCAGCTCAGTGCAAGAACTCTGTAGCACTGGCGAGGATCCTGAAATACTTTGGGTAGATTTTTATCTCAAAATTTTGCCCCCGGTCAGCGCTGTTAGGCTACTCTTTTTCGATTTCCAACTGCCAAGAGATTTTTTACATGCGCAACAACACACACAGGCGTCTGATCTCACTACCCAGAGACCAAGGGAAATTTTATTACTAGAAGTCCACGTGAAAAAAATCTAGGTCCTCACCGGGGCTTGAATCCGGGACCTCCAGCACTCGAGGCGGACACCAAAACCCGAGACCAACCACGCAGCCCCCCCCCCGTCAAAGGTGATCTCAGTCTAGCAATTTGGGTGGGTGTCAGCCATTTTTGCTATCCCTGCCAGATGAGCTGCACATTAGCTTCCTGTGTGATATTTAACTAAAAATATCTAAACCAATACAGCCAGCGTTTGAAATAAACCCCAAGAAAACAAATTCCATATGTAATGACTGGCTTGCATGCAAGCTCTGCTTGTCTGGTTCTAAGTCTGTTTCAGCTCTTAGACTGATAACTTTGAAAGTCACAAGTTATCAAGTAAAGAATAGACTGTTGAAAATTTACCTTGAAAAGAGTATCAGAAATGCCGTAGTCTCCAATCTTCAGAGTGTAGTCAGACATTACTAGGCAGTTGCGTGCAGCAAAATCACTGGCAAAAGATTTGCAATTATTAGAGTCATACAATGCATCAATTTATAAATAATGACATTTTGCACAACTGACTCATCTCATCTCATCTCATCATGTTCCTCTTGTACCTTGCCAGTGTCAAGGTGAAGCATAAACAGCAGGGAGAGTGCCCATTTATGGGCTTCATATATCGGGATTCACATGGACTCTGTAATTCCCTCTATTCATCGTTTACATGGTCGGCCTCTTCCTCTGCTTCCATCTGGTCTGTACATCATTGCTTGTTGTGGTATACTGTTAGTTGGTAATCTAGTTATATGGCCAAACCATTTAACCTGCTGTTTTCTGATAAAATCTAGCGCTGCTATAACGGCAACTTTAGTCCTGATTTCTTCATTTCTGATTTTCTCTCTTCTTGATGCATTGAGTATTCTTCTCAGGAATCTCATTTCTGTTGTTGTGATTTTTATTTTCTCTTTTTCTGTCATTGTCCAGGTTTGGCATTGGTAGCATAGAGTTGGTAGGAAGATTGTGTTGTAAAGTGCTTTCTTGGTGGCTATTGATACATGTTTGTTCTTTAGTATTGGTGCCATTTGTCCTGTGAGTTGGTTTGCCTTATTGCATCTATTTTCGATCTCGTCTACTGATTTGCCAATTGATGATGATATATTTCCTAGGTACTTGAAGCTCTTTAATTGATTCAGGGGGATGTTCTTATAGATGAATGTTTATTTGGTTATAGTCATTACCTCTGTTTTACTTGTGCTAATTTTCATGTTACGTTCCATACACACTTCGTTCAGACTATTTATGTGGTCAGTTTGTTTATGCTTGTTTATGCTTATTTATGTACAAATGACTGATTGAATTAAACAATCATCTTCGCTGCATTTGAAATGATCCATTAGTGACCAAATATTGCTTTTGTTTTAGAAGACACCTGAAGAATCTTAGATCAGTGCACAAACTCATGAGTTCTAGAGGGGATCCCTGTGTGTATACCAATATCAAACAAGCTACCTTTAGACCTAACCTGTGACTCTCTTAAGTAAAGAAATTAACAATGCATAGAATGATGTCTTTACAACAAACAACTCATAAAGCTGTCCATTTTTTTCTATAGCCTCATCTGCATAAGCTGATCCGTTTCATAAACAGAACAAAAGGAGAGGTCAGGGACAGAATTATCATATATATCCTTCAATATCAGTGAAATAACACTCAGCATGCACTGTTGCTAACATCGTCAGTTCTGTTCACAAACAATCATTTTAACGGAAAATCTTCATCAAGAAGTAAAACATTTCAAACAGATGAGTTAAATATTGAAGCCATCATTTAAAAAAAATATCTATATGAAAAATCAAGATACACCATAGAATCCAGGCAAACTGGCAAACCAAATAAGCATTCTAGAGAAACACATTTATCTCATCATCATCATGTGTGTGTGTGTTCAATTATCTCCACAGACCTTGGGCCTTGGTGTTCTGGATCTATTCTATTGATGACATTCCTCCATGCCTCCATCACACTAACCCAGTTTCATTTCTTTCAGTCTGTCCCTGCCTTTTCAACCACTGATGTTTCCAGTCGTCACAACATTATCCAAAAAGTCTCATCTCATTACAGGGAACACTATTTGTCTCCTCTTTTATATGTGTATACAATATTCCACTTTCAATAGCATTTTCCGAGCATTCATTATGTTACTTTGGCAGTCCAAGGTATTTGTGGTCCAAGATATTTGCAATTCAAGGTATTCACAGTCCAAGGTAATTTATGCAACATATATCACAGAAACCATATCTCTGACACCTCAAAGCACTCCCTAATTTGTCCAATTGATATACCATGATTCACAGCCATGCAGAAGAACACGTTCAGTAGAACATTAACCTACAGTATAAGAAAGATAAAATGGATTGGACAACTTGGTGACAACTGGCAAGATCGAAGGGAACAGACCAAGAGGAAGACCCAGAAGTAAATACCTGGATGGCTTGGCCACATGGCATGGACGAGACAGGAACACTGAGCTGATCCATGACTCTGGTGTTCAAGTGAAATGGTGAGTCATGACCGCCCACGCTTTTCGGCATGGCACATGATTGATTGATTGATAAGAAAGATATCACCAAACAAAAACAAGTAAATGACACAGAAGAATGTACGTACTTGTGAATGTAGTCGTGTCTGTGCAAACACGCCAGGCCAGCAGCAGCATCCAATGCCAAACTGATGTATCTATTTTTGGTCACAAATATTTCCAGATCCTGGCTGTGCTGAACAAGAAAACTTTTCAGATTGCCCTAAAATACAATCATAGCATGGTTAAACACAATCATAGAACAAGTGAACATTGCAATACAACCAAAGCAGTTTAACACTAAAATACAATCATAGCAAGTTTGCAATTTTTTGCATAGCAAAATTGTTTTCCCTGAGTGACCTTTCCTCAGCAGAGGTGAGTCTCCTGCAGGACAGCAATATCAATGTTAAGACGATTGAGTTCAGCATCAATCACAGCCTTTTTCTCACATCGTCAATATTGGTCAAGTCTGTGGAAAATCCTGGACACATGATTCTCACGTTCAGGTTGCAAGCCGTAGCTTGATGTTTCTATTTTTCTTTTTATTAGTACCTGGTGCATTGGTTTTACAGCCTGCGAACAGATTTTGTCCTAGCCGCAAGCACCCATTGAAGCAGGCAGGCTGTGGCGGATCAGCACCCAATTGGCCGGGGGATGCCCAGCTTGAGGTGGGCGGTAGCTGATCAGTGACACCTATAGGTGTCTCTCACCGTCAGAGGCAACACGTGGCGCCCCATGTCTACGCCAACTGACAGGAACTTATAACCCGTAACAGTTGCCTCTCGCTTTGATTCCGAGACCGGTTAAGACCAGGGATGGAGTTATTGCCTCTCCATAGCACAAAGCCTGAGTTAAAATATAGAGATCATGTGTTGCCCATGCAGCATGATCCCTCTCTCGGCCTGCCTAGTTCACTCCAGAGGAAAGATAACACCTATACATCTGGAACAAGACAAGCTGCAAAAGCTGCTGGATCAGCAAAGCAATGCTCTAACTGTCTGCCTGTCAGAGCCTAGACCAGCTGCTAACCAAGGCTTAGGGGCTGGTCTGCCCTGCCATGACATTTTGTCTTTAGGTTGCATTTCCTCACACCAGGGTAAGGCTTCTACCCTCCCAATTGCGCTCTTCTGCCCGAAGCCGTTGGCACAATGTGGGGTGTCGGATTTTGTAAGCGCTGCCCAATGTTCGGCACTAACAGAAAGCAGGTAGTACCGTCTACTGTCATACGGTAGCTCAGTCATATCTGACTAAGACCTGACACGCAATGAATATATGTATAATTATAGTAATGTGTAACTATCTTGTCCTAGTGTGTATCTCTTTCCACAAATGTGCATCTTCCTAGGGTAGGGAATCTCCGTTGTACTATTTTTCACTACAGCACGGATTATGCACGACGTAAATGTTGTACAGTTATAGGTTACTAACCATCATCAGTTGCTATTCATGGATCGAAGAGAGTAGATGGACTGTGTTGTCTAAGAAAACCTTGAAAGTCATTTCTCTTCAGGATAACCAGTTTCTATTGGAGTTTTGTTCTGTTAGCAAGGTAAGCATCTAATCTATCATCCTATGTGGTCAGCCAGACGGAAAATTCCTTTTCCCACGAAGGAACAAATAAATGAAAGAGCTGTCATCTCATTTCTGCCCTGATAGGTCACCCGTCAGTTAGGCTGAGAGGGAAAATGGCTAGAGATTTTTAATATTCTGTTCCATTAGCTTTCTTCACCTCTTTCAGATCCTGAAGCTTGTAGGAGGTAGACTATCTCAAGAATTCACTTGAAATCTAACTCCTCAGGCGGATAGAAATTGACTGACTCTTTTATCTGAGAGTTTAGTGAAATTCATCCTCTCATCATGCTGTGGTGTGTGTTAACCTGGAGCTTTCTATATATTCTGTTTCATTGGGTTACCTTGGTGTCTACTGTCCTCATTCTGGTATTATGAGGACTTACTATGAGGACTGGTTCTGAGAGGATGAATTTGTATCACTGTTTCAATTATATTCAGGATTTTCCAAACAATGTTTTCCCGTAGTGAATTTGAATAATGAAGAAACAAACAACAGATTGTACGATTTATTGCCCGGCATATTTCGCTGCATCTCGTCGGGTGTATACTGAAGAATTCACACAACATAAAGTAAAATAATTAGACAAATCCTTCAAGCTGAAATATACACATCTTCGCACAGCAATGTCATTTGTCTACCACAGTAATTTTAAACTGACTATTATATCTTTCTGTTTGCACAAAACTGGCTTATGTAGATTAATCATGATGACTTCTGACTACTTTAACAAGCGAGTCTACCCAAGTTGGTTGAATATCGTCAGCTCATTGTACCTTTTTCATAGGCACCATTTACCTCAGAAGTCGGAGTGGGTTCACTTGATGGTGAGAGATACTGGTAACAGGGAAAGCTAATCCTCACGCAAAAATCAGTCGACTGGACTAGAAGTAGCATCATGTATATGGACTATGCTAAAGATCAAAGCGAGCAATTTAAAAACAAAAAAAAATAAAATAAGCACCGTATAACAAGATAACCGTATAACAAGATAACCGTATAACAAGATAACCGTATAACAAGATAACCGTATAACAAGATAACCGTATAACAAGATAACCGTATAACAAGATAACCGTATAACAAGATAACCGTATAACAAGATAACCGTATAACAAGATAACCGTATAACAAGATAACCGTATAACAAGATAACCGTATAACAAGATAACCGTATAACAAGATAACTGTATAACAAGATAACCGTATAACAAGATAACCGTATAACAAGATAACCGTATAACAAGATAACTGTATAACAAGATAACCGTATAACAAGATAACCGTATAACAAGATAACCGTATAACAAGATAATCTGCATAAGTTGCTGCCATGACCCCAACGGGTGGCTGACAAAGTCATTGATGTTTAAAAAGAGATAAATGAGAAGCAGGACTCATCTCTAAGGTCATCATCATCATGTGTCTTGCCAAATAGCATTGTTAGTCCTGTCTCCCCACAGATCTTGGTCTGCGATATTCTGGAACAACTCTGTCAACGATATTCCTCCATGCCACCTTAATAGACAATCCTGCCTCCGTGCCACCTTCATAGACCATCCTGCATCAACTCTCTTGGTCTGCCTCGGCCACCACTGATCTATCCAGTTCTCATGTTTTCCAATTCTCTCTATTCATTATAAGATCAAAGAATACTGTTTGTCTCTTCTTTATAGTTGCATATAATGTTTACCTTTCATTAGCCTCTTACAGACAACTGCTGTTGGCTGCTCAGGTAGATTAAGGTATGATCATCACATCTCTGAGGAACTCCATATAATAATATCATGTTTTCTATCTCTGCGGACATCTTGTTGGACTTCAGTTTCCCTGTGGTGAAGGCATGATGTTACCCAAGAAAACCTGATTTTATTCCAGAAATGGATGAAATGATTAGTTTTCATTGTGTTTGTCAAGATACTCATTGTCATTGATGTTTTAAAATGAACTTACATGAACAGCAAACTCCAAGATCACAAGAAATGGTGTTGCTTCCGTGCACTGGCCTAGAAGACTCATTAAGTTTGCATGATCTAAACACCTGAGAAAGATCATGAATACTTTATATTTAAAAACAAAAAAATAGAGAGCAACATTTTCTTCAACAAAAAAATTTTTTTTTTTTTTTTTTTTTTTTTTTTTTTTTTCCCGCGTTTCCATCCTGTTTCAGGATATTGCGGTCAACACCAGCATCTTTCAGCTGTATGTTGATTCCTAGGCTAGATTACGCTCATCAGCACGCCACGACTTTCTGAGCGACCGGCTCCATACTCTCATAAGTCACTTTTGCAATTCGAACCACTGCTAATTCTCGTCGCGTCACGTGACGAGAGTATTCGGGGTTAGCGGAGAAAGCTGCAAACCCCTCGGCCATGAGTTCATTTCCCCTAAAAAGTTTTCAACAGAGACTTTCATCTTAACCATTGCGTGCGACTGGGATGCTTTTTCCACCTTTAGTAACCGCTCACGAGGTAGGCTACACGTGCTGCCGGTTCAACACCTTACCTTTATGCATCAGTGAGCGGGTAACGACCAGGCCCTCTCATCCAACGAACAGGTATCTAAACTAAGCATGTAGCGTGCTCAGCATCTCACCTCCATTTTGCAGTAGGTGAGTATTGGCCTGGCTCTCACATCCGAGGGCTTATAGCTTAGAGGCGTTCAGCCATATCCCTCAGCTAGAGCCTTAGAGTATATGTCCGGACCGAGAATTTCTGCCTTCGTACGCCTGATTTGAACTTTTGACTGCTATCCTCAGTCTGCCTGCAGAGCAGCAGGTTATCTCTCTTAGTTTGGCCCCTAACTAAGAGAGCCTGTCTGACATATAGTTGTGCTTCCATCCGCTTAGTAGCTCTTGGGGTCATTGGGACACACAAGCCCCCCCCCCCCTCTCCCCGCGTGACAAGGTGGACACATTGGGAGGGGGGCAGCAGAAGACAAAGATTTAGACAGAAAGTCTGCTAACTGTCTTGACAATCGTGAAAATAGATACCTGGGTGTGACGAAACGCCATGACAGCCCAAGAATGTTTCTATCATTCTCTAAAAGAATAAACTTCCACCAGAAAGAGGATAAAAACATAAGAGAAAAATACAGAGTCACTTAGAGCCTGCACTATCATTTTTACTACATTGGTAGATCAAAGCAACGTCTGGTCTCTACATCTAAGAGATTTTCCCTTTGATGTTCTGATCAACCAGACATCATGGAGCCAGTCAGTGGAGATTGGCGTGTTAGTTTACAATCCTGCGGTTGGAATAGGGACTGACACCTAACACCTTACGGTTAACATGACCTAACGTGTAAACCAGCCACGGCAGAATGGGAGATAAGAGGGTCAGCCAGACCCGTCTGAAATAATACATGGCGGTGCTACTCAGGGGAAAACCCGTGTGATCCAAAGACGGCAATATAATGCAGGCCTAAGACCTTATCTAAAAGTCCAGACTTTGTGGAGCCGGGACGTCTGTAGTTGCCACCACAAAGGAGCAATTAGGACCAGATGCTTAACACCTCACTGCAATACGGCGGCAAAGTAGGAACACATGGCTGACACATTTTTGCCAGCAACCCAGGAAGGCTGGTGTTAACGCAGATTGGAATGTAATGACGCAACTGCATCGCTGCCAAAGCATGTTTCATTGTTTCAGGAATGTGGCGGGGCATCGGTCAATTTGATTGGCAGAAATAACTACAGTCCATGTGGAAAATAGGTGGAGTTAATGAATAGGGGAATATTAATTAGCCAACGTGGAAACTAGCCAGGGATGAAGAGAATAAAACTACAAGCATGGCCAGCAAATCCTCAGACGCATTCACAATAGCATTCCTTGGATACCTACTGGAGAAATATTAACATTTCGTTCCGTTGGACTTCTGTATGAAGTATTATGATGGAATTTCCTAGCTATAACCCAGGTAATACCATTACTCTGATTAGTTTGTCTGCTAGTCTGAAGGCTTGTGTAGTTTCCTGTTTCTACATATTCTCCCAAACTTTACACTGGTGGATTTTCTATGTTACTCAGTGTTCCAGTTTCTAGATTTACTATTACACTGTGAACTTTATCTTCTTCTTTCATTCACCACTTGGTTGTCTGATTTGTTGTATGTGATAATTTGGAGAAATCCATTATCCAAGCTACATGAGCGTGTGGCTTATGCATGTACAGGAGATACATTTAGATTCATCCTGTATGATGTTAAACATTGGGGAGACTGACTACTTAGGAGAAATTCCTGAGAGCTACCAGTCTCTTGATAGCGTCCAATTAACATTGATTATTTGGACCAACACTTTGAGTGCCTACCAAGATTGTGGTGAAACCACTTGGTTTGAGGAATGGCACCAGTTCACCTTGTCTGCATGATGTCTGCATGAGGACAGACATGACTTAGGACATTCAATATCCCAGACAGATTCAGGGAAGGCATTTAATGTTCGACAGGACTGTGCGACCAGCCCTTCTGACAAGACAGTATGAATGAATCAGAAAGGGAGAGAGTAAGTGAGGTGAACTTATAGAGGAAACACTCCATTACATAAATGGAGGTGATTGTGTATGTTTTGGGCTATAGATGTTTTAAATGGTTTTATGAATATATACATATATATTTATTTATTTAGAACTGATATATGTTTATGTAACATGTCATCATATATCATCATACCATCATATATTATGACTTGAATGTATGTTTATATGAATGTATAGACATATGTGTTTGAGATGTGTAGACGTAGATACTACCCATCTCCGTTCGTTTCATTCCAGATCTCTTAGGAGCAATGGACAGTCAACAACCCATATCAGGAAGTGACTTAGCCTTGTGAAGGGACCAATTTGGACTCCTTCAATCTGACAGTGAACTGCGTCTCACAGGGGGAAGCATGACCTATGTGCCCTCTTAAGTTACGTATACCATATTATAATCATCATCATCATCATATGATCATCCAGACTAGAAATAATAAACACAGTTGTTGTATTTTAAACTCAGTTGTCTGTATACATTCTAAATGTTGATAAATGTTTGTGTAGTTTAAATATGTACACACATTTGGAGAACATTTAGTGGGGGTTCACACATATTGTCCAGAAGTAGGAATTTATGTCAGGGAGGTACCTTGCCTATGCAGTCATAAGTAACCAGATTACGTTACATAGCTTAACTCCTCCTTTCTCACTTCTGGTGATACCAAGTACAGCCAAATCTATATAGATATATTCTATCTTCAACGAGCCACTTCTTGGCTGTTTTCTTGAGTATCAGGGACAGTGTCTTACATCAGCATAACAGACATTTGTTCCACGTTTTCTCTCTGGGATCTGGAGTGGTAATTAGTCCTTTCTGACAGAGTTAGGGGTTCTCAAACTGCATCCAGAACTAACCACCAGTAGAAGAAAATGATTTTGGCTGAGTGGTTGCCCATCTGGGATCTAACCCCAGCCAGTTGGTGACACTGGGATGTCTGGTTCTGCTAATGAAGAGGCACAGAGATGGTGTTATCAGAACAAGCCCCTCTTGTTTATGATATAATGATTGAAGTAAGTGGTTCAAATGGGCTGCAAACCCCAATCTCTCAAAATATTCCACAATTTCCGATGTTGAACATAGTTGGAGGACTTCCTGCAGTCTACGAAACAAGAATGAAGGTCTACAATGTGTTCTCTAGATTTCTCAAAAACAAGAATGTAGATCTACAATGTGTTCTCTAGATTTCTCAAACCAAGAATGTAGATCTACAATGTGTTCTCTAGATTTCTCAAAAACAATAAAGTAGATCTAGAATGTGTTCTCAAAATTTCTCAAAACCAAGAATGTAGATCTAGACTGTGTTCTCTAGATTTCTCACAAAAAAAAAAAAAATGAAGATCTACAATTTGTTCTCAAAATTTCTCAAAAACAAGAATGTAGATCTACAATGTTTTCTCAAAAACAAGAATGTAGATCTACAGTGTGTTCTTTAGATTTCTCAAAATCAAGAAAGTAGATCTAGAATGTGTTCTTTAGATTTCTCAAAAACAAGAATGTAGATCTACAATGTTTTCTCTAGATTTCTCAAAAAGGATTTTAATATTGAATATATGGCCTATAGTTTCTCTTCGCTGTTCGAAGCCTGCTTATGTAAAAAAATATTATTTGTATTAATTTCTTGGAACATAACTTCAGGCAATCTAGGACACTGTACCTGTAGGCGTGGACTTCATCCAGGAACTGTTTCTGCTCCTGCTTGGATGCATCATCCTTGAGCATTTTGACTACAACATGGCTCTTCTGACTTCCACCCACAATCTGAATGGCTTCTGATTCAATGGCCTTGACACAGAAAACAAAAACACAACACTGTTTAAGTTTGTCCTTTAGTTGCCATGGTCCTAAAACTGTACATACCTAATGTAGGTTTCTGCAATATGATTTGTTTTCTTTTTTTATAACTAACATAAATACATGTGTATTCTTTTTCTGCGGTCATCTGGAGTGTTTTTTTTAGGGACGTAATTGTGTTGTGCCCTGTTTTGTGCCCGTAGGCAGACACATCCGACTTCAGCAGGAATACATGTGTATTATCTGGCTTAGTTGATATAAATACATGTGTATTATCTGCCTTAGTTTATATAAATACATGAATAAAATTGGGTATAGTGGACATAGAGTCATGTATAATATCTGGCATTGCTGACGTAAATACATGTATAATATCTGGCACAATTAACATAAATACATGTGTACTCAAGCATCATTTGCATTTTCTGTTTCAAGTGCTTGTTCTAGAACAGATGTTGGTGATCTGGACACCCCCCCCCCCCCCAAATCCTCCCTGTCATGTGATAATTTCCTGAAGGTGGCATTGCTTGTATTATTGCTTGTTGCTTTCTACATCCATCTTTCTTTGTTTTTGTCTGTCTCACTTCCTTAGTATTTGCCACATCATGCTACTTTCTCTATTCCACTCTTCTTTTGATATGTAAATATTATTTGTTATTAACTTACAGTTTTGTTGAATGATCTTATAATACCAACAGCTGTCAATATCTCTGTCTGTTTCCTTCTCCGTCCATGATATTCTCAACATTCTCTGTCCATGATATTCTCAACATTCTTCTCTGTCCATGATATTCTCAACATTCTCTGTCCATGATATTCTTAACATTCTTCTCAGTCCATATTCTCAACATCTTCTCTGTCTATGATATTCTCAGCATTCTTCTCTGTCCACAATATTCTCAAAATATTTCTCAAAATTCACATCTCCACTGCCTCTAGTTTCTTCACCCTTTCATCACTAATTGTCCAGCATTCGCATCCATACAGAAAGATAGGCCACTCATAACATTTCAGCTTGAAAATTGTTGTACTTGTGATATTTCCATAGTTCACTATGCTGCTCATTCTTGTCAAAGAATCTCTGGATTGTTCTCTTGACCTCTGTGCCATGTCTTCTGCCAGATGTCACTGTGTAGCCTAAATATTGAAAATAATTGGCCTGTTTGATATTTTGTATTCCTTCACTATATATAAAGCATAATGAAATTTGTGTTGTCATGGAAACTAGCAAGCATCTGGTTTTGCTAATGTTTAATGATTACTCCTCATCACAGTCTCCTCCTTCATCTTGTCTAGACTGATTTGTAGACTGCTTTCAGGCTGCTGCTATTAAAACTGTGACAATGTCACATCTCCAAATAATTATATTTTGGCCTCTAACTTTAACTCCTTTAAGATGTTAAGTGTTTCTGAGTGATGTCTCGGTGTCAGTGTTGAACAGATCAGGTGATTAAAAATACATCATTGTCAAACTCTTCTTTTAACTGTTCTGAATTCACTAAGGTTTCCTTTGTACATGAAAGTAGATTCTTGCTCCCAAATTATATTCCTTATAATCCCAAGATCACTTCCACCTAAACAAGGTTCATAAAAAATTTTGAAAAGGTCTTAGTGTTTCACTTTGTTATAGGTTTATGAAAAGTTTACAAAATATACATATAGATCATTTTGCTTCTTTAAACATCTGTCCATGAACATTGATCATTTACATTAGTAATACGGATGCCCCAGCTATCCTCTAAGATCTGACAAAACTGTTTGGGGTCTCTTCCTGGGCAGAAAAATCATCCCTGAGTTATCTGTTCCTGGGCAGAAAAGCATTCCTGAGTTATCTGCTGCATGGGAACTAACTCTTCTCCTCTTTAAGGTGTATGTTCTAGAGTGCGCTGGTGACCATGGCCTAGATCCTCACTGTATATGCTGATATTTTTATGAACTTGGAATTGCTTATATCCTTATTTTTTGCCAAGCTGTTTAAACTTTCTACAAACATCTTTCTCTGTATTCCTGTGCTTCTCTTGTCTAATACTTTCCCACATAATTTTCTGGGCCCCATCTCTTGTGTTGGTATGTCCCATAAATCTCATTTATCACTTCCATTATAGTTTTAGTGAGTGATCTGGAAACATCTGCGGCTGTCAACCAATTGCTCCAGACAGGCTTGCTGTTTTTATAATAAGGGTAGAAAATTCTTCCAATCACAAAAGTTAATTTGGTGAAATCAGGAAAAACGGCTATTCCTAATTTACGAGATAGTAAAAGTAATTGGGAAAAAACATAATGTCCCTTACCTTGCCAAACCAGCCTGAACCAATCTCATTCAAATATGTTAACTGATCTCTGGGAAATGATCGCTGTACACCTGGGGTGAAGAAACGGGGACATATTCTAGTTATCACTGGAGTTTTCTGCTTGTAATTGTCAAAATAACAAAAAGTCAAAACACAGGAAACTTAAACTTTAGCGACCCTTTAATCAAGCTGATACAAGATGCATACTGCCTTAGAAAAGTGACCAATCACACAGAAAATTTGGACTTTCACATAACTTACTGATAAGTGGTGCAGTGGACGCATGCTCTCCTCTTTCAATAAATGTAATCTGAGGTCGCAGAGGTGGTGCAACTGAAACTTTTGATAGAATATCTGGCAATGGTTCAATTGTCACCTGCTCGGAGGTGTTGGGAACATCACATATGTCTACAGAAAATGCATTGGTGTGTCGACCATCAGTCGCATCTCGACTTCTGAAACCCTGAAATATTGGATATGCAAAAATTAGCATTTGATGCCATGCATCATACTGCACGCAATTAATGTGTTAAAAATATTTAATTTCCTCAATTTAATTTGCCTTTGCAACCAATCTTCATCAATACTGAGTTGTTATTGGACAGATCTGTTTGATCTCTTGTTTTGGCAGCAAGCCTGGATATTCAGACAGGTCACTTTCAGTCATTTCTCTCCATTGATGAAAGCATATGTTGAAATATTTGTTTTATTGTTTGCCATCATTTTTGTTTTTGTTGAATAGAAATTTAATAAACTGCATGTTTATATTAGTTTATAGACAAGTTTTATGTTTGTTCATTTACAATTGTCTCTATAAATAATTCCCTAATTATAACCCATAAATGAACAGGGCAGATATTTAAATTATGTTTTCAAATTTGAAAAAAAAGGAGCAATGAGCCTTCACTGCAAATGATTCCCCCCAAAGAACACTTAGCCTAAAGATGTGAATTGTTCCTGGGGTGATGCCCTTTGCGGCAATTTGTTTCATGCCTTGAAGTGGCAAGTTCCATTCATCAATGAGTTCCTGCCAAAACAATTCTACCTATGTCAACTGTGCACATTCTTTTGAAATCAATAAAATATGCACTTTGATATTTATGTTTTGAACTGAAGATGAATATGGATTACTATGACTACTCTTTATTATGATTGTGATCTGTGATGATTTCCCAGTCAGCCAAATATTCATTTTGAACTATACCATTTTGTTTCTTCTTTTCTCCTATAACTGCCACTGAGGCACAGACCCCGAGCTTTTCTCCTATAACTACCACTGGGGCACAGACCCCAAGCCAACTCCCTCCAGGCCGTTCTATTCTTAGCTGTCCCACGCAGATCTGTCCACGTCTTCTCCATATTATTTCTATCTTTACCTCTTTTCTCTGTGTGCTTTTGGGTCTTTGTTTCTTTTGCCTTGTGGATTCCAGAGAAGTTTAGTTTCTCTTAAATTCTTTACAGCTTGGAGTTTAGTGTTAATTCAGCTGTTTTACAGGGACATAAATTTATCATGATAATAACTTACATTTTGAGAGACCAACAAGGAACATCCGTTACAGAACAGGCAGGACACATGCCTGACTAACTATAGCAGGCTAATTTGTAAGTTAACAACTGTGTATGACCCTGAGAATGATGTTATACATATATAAATGGCCCTTGGCAGAAACAAGGTTCCCCACCGCTGCTATATGTCCACCATGAAGCGGTCCTTGGCAGAATGTTGCTCTGATCATGGCCCATCAACAAGTTGCTCGATCCCTGGCACTTCCTGTCTCATGCCCCCTCATGCCCCAGTGTCTGTAATGTCCTATATTCATTTATGTGCTGATCCTTGCAGTTCTTGTCTTATGCCCCAGTGATTCAGTTTTGTTCTGATACCCATGCCCGTTATTCCAGGAATCAAGTCTTCCATCATTGATTGTTCTCTATGGAAAAATAAAACAGTCAAGGATTTCCGTCACATGCCATGACCCTTGACCTGTACTGGGCATACGGTGCTAGCTCCATATTTGTTTACACCAATCGGCACTCAGGTGGCGGTGAGGTCAGTGTCATGTCGGCACTCAGGTGGCGGTGAGGTCAGTGTCATGTCGGCAGACTCTACTTCCCAAGACATGTCCTGGTATCTATTTGAGGTAGATTAGACTGGGGAGCCCAAGTCCATTTAAACAATCTGCCTCAATATGAATTTGAAGCCCTGCCATTGGGCCAGCAGGCCAGCATATCAGCCCCTGTGATGCCCTGGCCTCCATTCTTTTATATAACCAGACATTATTCACAAACAATATGTTTCACGATTTATTGCCTGATATATTTCGCTGCATCTCGTCAGGCGCATACTGCAAAGTTATATATCATATGATAAGAATAGATGAATGATAGTTTGGCTGAAATACTTCAAATAAAAAGTATCATTCATTTATTCACTTCATTTGATATGTAACTCTGCAGCATGCACCTGATGAGATGAATCAAAATGTGCCTGGCAAGAAATTGGGCAACCTGCTGTTTGTGGCCTGTGTTTAAATTCACTGAAGGAATAAATGGTTTGGAATCATTCTAGTAAAACGTGACTCAAGTCAGCAATCAAACAAAGCAGACATGAATTCTTGTGCAACAAATTACCTCTAATCTTCGCTTCCTAACCAGGCAGTCAAGGCAGCCAATCACCAAAACAACGAAGCACACAGGAAATGCAACGCCTCAGCGCAAGGGCGACTATCATGGCTCAGCTTAAGATGGCGCCCTCCTGCAATAACATGTCTTCAGAAAGTCAGAGGGCTCAAAAATAGGCTGTCAAACTATGAGATAAACCATACAAGATAAATATGTGACAAACCATATGTGAAATATTATAAGACAAATTATCTTAGAAAATATGAGGCAAACCATATGAGAATGTATGAGACAAACCATGAGATATACAATGAGACATGCTATGAGAAATACTATAAGACAAACTTTACATGAGGCATTATGAGACATACTATAAGACATATTATGATTAGTCTATTCAGTCCAGTTATGAGACATTCTATGAAACAAACTATGTTATGTTATATTGTACGACGTCACTGTACACTGGGCATTCCTGTGTGTGCTCAGTTCTCCAACATAGTAGCCATCCCAAAGTGTCCCTACTCACTCTTCCCATAAGGAGATGGTTATGGTATCTCCTCTCTTTCCCTTGAAGGCAGCGTTGACGTGCCTGACCAGGCCTCACCTCCAGTTCACTTATTCATACTAGCGTTGGTGACTTGTCAGTATAAGCCAAGTCTGTACTGCACTGACTATACCAGCCCTGCCCATGCTGCTTCCCATGTGTGTATTGGTGTATTATTTGCCAGCTGGTCTGCGCATTTGTTACTTTTAACTCTGTCATGTCCTTGTTCATAGATGCAGGTGATGTGATGTGCGACGTCCAAATGCAGTCCATCCATTCAGAGTAGAGACCGCCACTTGCAATTTTCTGTAGCATGATAATGGAGTCTGATATGATTATCCCGTGTGTGACTTCCTGTTCCGCTGTCCATATGAGTGCAATGGAGGCAGCGGTGATCTCTGTAGTCACATGTGACGTAGAACCCAGCACTTTCCTCTTTGATTGTTCTCCCTATCTTTTGATGAGACATACTAAGAAACAAACTTTTTTGACAAAGTATGTCAAACAGGGACCTGCCTTGGGACAAACTCGTTGGACTGACAACAGATGGAGCACCGGCGATGTGTGGCAAAAAAAAGTGGACTAGTTGAAAGGATGCAGTTAAAGATGCAGGAGAACTATACTGGTGAATTGATAGCATATCACTGCATCATACACCAAGTATTGCTGTGTGGTAAAGTCCTCAACATGGAAGATGTAATGAGCACTGTAACACAAAAAGTCAACTTTTATCAGAGCCAAAGGTTTAAATCACTGCCAATTTCAGTTTCGAACCTTGAGCATATTTAGTAGCACATATCTGTGTGAGCAGCTGTTTTCTGTGATGAAGATTAACAAAACATCACACAGGAGTTGTCTCACTGATGAACACTTGCAGTCCATCATGAACCTCAACGACACAAAACATTACTCCCAACATAAATGAACTTGCAGCCAAGAAAAGATGCCAAACATCATGCTCTGACAAACTGACATAAGAGTGAAAATTTGTATACCAATGATTTTTTATTATTAAAACTTTTTTTCTGTTTCAATTTATATTAATGTTTAAGAAGGGTTTAATTTTCAGCTTATTGAATGTTTATCCTGTTTGGCCAGCAACCTTACATATGATTTGAGTTTTGGCCCACTGAGCAATTGAGTTTGACAAAATTTCAGACATTCTGTGAAAGTCTTACAATGAGGCTAACTATATGCTTTACTATGAGAGACACGCTGTGAGAAACATTGTATAAGTGACAACCTATGAGAGACAAATTATATAATATACCATGAGGCACATACTATAAGAGACAAACTACGAGAGACATTGTATGAGTGACAACCTATGAGAGACAAACTACGAGAGACATTGTATGAGTGACAACCTATGAGAGACAAACTATGAGACACATTGTATGAGTGACAACCTATGAGAGACAAACTACGAGAGACATACTATGCGATGACATGGTATTTGTTGAGGACATATGTTGCTGAACTTGTTGCACTTCCATGTTGAGGACTTTACCAAACAGCAATCCTTGGTGTATGATCAATGATATGCTATCAATTCACCAGTACAGTTCTCCTGCATCTTTAACTGCATCCTTTCAACTAGTCCACTTTTTGCGCCACACATCGCCGGTGCTCCATCTGTTGTCAGTCCAACGAGTTTGTCCCAAGGCAGGTTCATGTTGGTTAAACTTTGACATATTTTGTCAAAATGTATACATGCTATGAGAGACAAACCATGAGAGACAAACTATATAATATACTATGAGACACATACCATGAGACATACTATGAGAGAAACTATGAAAGACAAACTATATGATATACTATGAGACACATACTATGAGAGACAAATAATGAAAGACAAACCATGAGAGACATACTATGAAAGACAAACTATATGAACAAATGAACAAACTTTATACATACTTTGAGAGACAATGGTCTACAATGAAATATATACTATGAGAGACAAACTTTGAGAGACAAGCTGTATGAAATACCATACAAGGTTCAGTAACATCTGTCTGAGAGAGCTAAAGGTTCAGTAACATCCCTAGTATAACAGCCAGTCCCCTTTTGGTAGGCCAGTATATTCCACATGGCTAATAACAAGTGTCAGACCATTATCTAATATTACTGTGTCTGTAGTTTTGATGTTCGCATTTTGCCCATGCCTTTATAATGCATACCCTTTATATTGTTGCTGTTCTCTGTTAGCCTTGAATGATGTGTGAATGAAATAATGTATGAAAGAGAGTGATAGAAGGGCAGAATGTTAGACGGGCCTGCGTGCCCAATTCTTAACCCTTTGAAAATAAAGTTTGTTTATTCGTTCGTTCGTTCTGAGAGAGCTAAAGCTTCAGTAACATCTGTCTGAGAGAGCTAAAGCTTCAGTAACATCTGTCTGACAGAGTTGTGGTTCAGTAACATCTGTCTGAGAGAGCTAAAGGTTAAGCAACATCTGTCTGAGGGAGCTAAAGGTTAAGCAACATCTGTCTGAGAGAGCTAAAGGTTCAGTAACATCTGTCTGAGAGAGCTAAAGGTTCAGTAACATCTGTCTGAGAGAGCTAAAGGTTCAGTAATACATGTCTGAGAGAGCTAAAGGTTCAGTAACATATGCCTGAGTGAGCTAAAGGTTCAGTAACATATGTCTGAGAGAGCTAAAGATTCAGTAACATCTGTCTGATGGAGCTAAAGGTTCAGGAACATCTGTCTGAGAGAGCTAAAGGTTCAGTAACATATGTCCGAGAGAGCTAAATGTTCAGTAACATCTGTCTGAGAGAGCTAAAGGTTCAGTAACATCTGTCTGAGAGAGCTAAAGGTTCAGTAACATATGTCTGAGAGAGCTAAAGATTCAGTAACATCTGCCTGAGTGAGCTAATGGTTCAGTAACATCTGTCTGAGTGAGCTAAAGGTTCAGTAACATATGTCTGAGAGAGTTAAAGATTCAGTAACATCTGTGTGAGAGAGCTAAAGGTTCAGCAACATCTGTCTGAGAGAGCTAATGGTTCAGTAATATCTGTCTGAGAGAGCTAAAGGTTCAGTAACATCTTTCTGAGGGAGCTAAAGGTTCAGCAATATCTGTCTGAGAGAGCTAAAGGTTCAGCAACATATGTCTGAGAGAGCTCAAGATTCCGTAACATCTGTCTGAGAGAGCTAAAGGTTCAGTAACATACGTCTGAAAAAGCTAAAGATTCAGTAATATCTGTCTGAGTGAGCTAACGGTTCAGTAACATCTGTCTGAGTGAGCTAAAGGTTCAGTAACATCTGTCTGAGAGCTAAAGGTCTTATCTTGTCTGTTGACAATCCTTGCTCTTGTTGAATTGGTCTGTTGAGTGACAATCCTTGCTCTTGTTGTATTGGTCTGTTGAGTGACAATCCTTGTTCTTGTATTGTCTGTTCTGTGACAATGCTTGCTCTTGTATTGGTCTGTTGAGTGACAATCCTAGCTTTTGTTGTTGTATTGCCTGTTGAGTGACAATCCTTGCTCTTGTATTGCCTTTTCAGTGACAATCCTTGCTCTTGTATTGCCTGTTGAGTGACAATCCTTGCTCTTGTATTGCCTTTTCAGTGACAATCCTTGCTCTTGTTGTTGTTATGTTGATTTCAAGACTGCATTCACCAACCTCTGATAATCTGTGATGTAAATTTCAGCATGATATGTCTCCAAGTATGTCTCTATAGATATTCATTGTTATGTCATGTAAATGTCAAGATCCCATTCCTTGACTCCAGATATTCATGTCATGTTATGTGTTGTTTGTCCATCAAGAATGATGATGATCATTCATTTCATCCAGTGGGGTTGAAGGTATGGAGCCGTGAGTTCTAAGATGGCTGATAAAGCCTATTTTGGCTTGAAATGTTCTTTGACAATGTGGACTAAGAATGTTTGACATTCCAGGAGGAGGATTTCCTGCAGTGGTTTTTCTGTCCTGCCTTTTCTTCACAGCTCTTGTAGTCCTGGTTGCTTCACAAGTGACTGCACCCTTGCGTAATGATGTACGCCACGAATTACGGTCTATAGCAGCAGTCTCCCAGGTGTCAAGATGAATTCCAAAACTCCAAAAGCTTTCAGTGAGATTTTCAGAGTGTCTTTAAAGCGTTTCCTCTAGCCGCCTTCGGAGCGTTTACCACAACACAGCTCACTGTAAAAATTTTGTTTAGGGAGCCTGTGATCTGGCATACCAGTTAAGTGACCAGCCTAGAGAATCTGATTCTTCATCATTATAGTGTGTATACTGGGCATGGACGCTCTTTCTAAATTTCAGTGTCTGGGATCTTGTCTTGCCATTTAATCTTCAATAGCTTCCTAAGGCAGACTGTGTGGAAGTGGTTTAACTTCCTAGTATGTCGCTGATAGATAGTCCATGTTTCACAAGCATATTATTTAATAAATGATACGCTTGATAAATGATTTTTATCAAGTGTGTGTGTTATGTAGACCTGGAGATCACACCCACCGACTTTTCATCTGATATCTACTGTATTCTATGCATTCCCGGATTCTGCAGCTACTGTGCTGTCTCTGCCATTCAGACAGTCTGTGTATCCGAGATTGTTGATTCTTCAACCTCTGATGTTTACTCAAAACATATCATATATAATATATCTTTGATTTATCTGAAAAACGTTTCCTGTATTTATTAATTATGCCATAATTAATTTACAATCAAACCAAGAAAGCGATTGTGTTCATTTACAATCCAAACCACAGACACGACAGTCTCTGTATGCAACACGCATTACATTTACACATACAATAGTCAGTCTGGCAATAAATCTTACCTACAACATGAAATAAACCTGCATCACGGCTCAGGTGTTGAAATAGGAAGGTGTGCCAGGTATCCGGATTCCCACCCCTCAACTCTCTCTCACCTGTAAGGTCAGAGGGCGAGGTATATACCCCTGCATTTAGTTTCATATTTACTTTTCTAATACATGTTATTTTTTAACAACATTGTTAAAATTTAAAATGTTAGTGTCTCTGCTCATAATAAGCGTAATAAACTGGGTGCTTAATGCTAAAACTGTAAAAATGGCTGTACTAGATGGGAGAAGCTTTTATTCAGGAAGTTATGTTCGTATCCAGTAGCAGAAGTAAACAAGGCCAACAAGGCGACAAGGGGAACACAGGCTGCGGCTAGTGTTGATTGTTTGCCTCCAGTATTACTCGATTTACGGCTTCTGTTTGTCGGTAGAGCAAGTTGACAGAATGGAAGCAGTTACTGGGAATAATTTCAGCATAAGCGGTAATATGTTTGTATATGTATATCATGTTATTGCGAGACTAAGGCGGTAGCGACCTGCCTTCACTCGTCTGCTACAGAGCCGACTCGGCCACTACCACCACCACCAGGGTAGACTCCAGACTATAAGTTACAGGGATTACATTCTGTTACAGCATTCACTAGAGTCACCCGAAGTTTACCAGAAATAGGGGGAGAATAATTGAGGGTTACAGAAGGCAAGCGTACAATACATACTGTGTGTTTGCCGAGAACATTAAATGCATCAACTCAACATTGGATAGACGCCAAAGACTAAAGAGACACCTTTGCTTATTATAATAATATATTGATATTGACTACAGAAAGGCTTGGGTAGAGAGTAGGACACCAAGTGCTTTGCCGACTGCATGGGCGATCATGCTTCTGCACATCTTGCGGTCTTCTGCAGCATGTACATGTATCAACTCATGTGCTGACACTCTTCGGTTCCCCCACACAAGGCTGTCAAGCTGTCACTGTCACTGTCTTCCTCTATCTCTCTTGGTGTCTTGCATAATCTGTTCCATGTTTTCTCCATATGATTGATCTATGACTATCTCTTTTCTCCTGGTGTACGGTGTGATGTCTTGTGTAGTCTCTAGTCTCTTCCATGGTTTCCCCATATTACTTATCTCTGACTAATTCTCTTCCCTAGTGTAGTGTGTGATCTCATTGTGTTATTCTTCAAGAGTTAGCCAATTTCTATTCATGTTATTTTCTGTCAAATTGTTCCTGAGAGATTTGTCAATGTAAATGATTTATCTTTGGTTTGCCGACCCTCTTCACTTGCCTCTTTTGATACCGATGGTATGTTACTTTTCCTTGCTTTCCTTTTGTGTTTTGATAACACTTAGGCAACACACACACATTTACTCTGGATTTAACAACAAGCACACAAGCTGACAGTGTGTATCGATTGGCACTCATTGAGCACCACTGTTCAGCTCATCACATATCTATTCATGAATCTTGACTTATCTATATGTCTGTACTTAAGAAAATCATCCATATGTCTGTATTTAAGAAAATCATCCATATGTCTGTACTTAAGACAATCATCCATATGTCTGTACTTAAGACAATCATCCATATGTCTGTACTTAAAAAAATATAGCTGTCTCTGACATTTTTATGAATTGTTTTCAGTAAACGTGATGAACACCTGGCTAATCTTGTCCTTAGTTTCTTCTTCTTCTTCTTCTTCTTCTTCTTCTTCTTCTTCTTCTTCTTCTTCTTCTTCTTCTTCGTCTTCTTTTTCTTCTTCTTCAGTGATCACTTTGGCTGAGTATCTGTTCTGGCATTGGCCATGAACATGACAGGCTGCCCACTGTCTTCACCATTGGCTATGAACATGACAGGCTGCCCACTGTCTTCACCATTTTCCCAGTTTGGTCTGTGAAGCTATTCTTGTTATATGCCAGATTTCCATTCCGTCCCGCCAGCAAAATCTGGCAGTCTTGTGGGATGTGCTCTGTGTTTGCTTCAGTGCTTCAGTCCACAGCTGCAGGTGGTAGTCTCCAGGCCCCAATCCATGCCAGATGTTCTCTCACAGTCTGCAGTGTCCGGTTCCCAACCTGAAGACTTTGGTCTGCTTGTTAATATCAGGCTTGTTTCTACCTGTGCTCTCTGGTCTCTGATGTTCATTTTGTGTTCTGCACTTCATATTCATAGGTGAATGGTGTAAAATATGCTGTAGTATCAGTGGGCTAGTTGGTGTAATCATGCAGAGGTTATACTGGCAATTTTATAAGCACATTTGGGGGAGGGTTTGATGCCTGCCCTTGTCATTTGCCAAGAGAGGGGTGGTCCTCACACATCACATAAACTCACAGCAGGTTCCAGCCCCAGGGCTTGGATTGTTGACTTATGGTGACCTGGATAGTATCTGTGTCACTAGGTCAAGGACATGCTTTAGCACCAACTTGTGCAATAGCGAGCTCACTTGGCATTTAAAACAGGAAGGATTTGAGGAAGGAAATGGGTCACCTCAGCCATACAGTCATGATCTGACATACATAAAGTTTTTGAAACACACATAGTACAAGATGAAGTTTGGTCATTTAATGCTGGTCTCAAATATCTGCTGCAGATTTAACCTCAGAAGAGCAGGAGTTGCTGCGGAGTATCCAGGAGCGGAAACAACAGCTGATCCTGGAGATACAGGTGCGTCATGGTGTTCTCTTGCTTTCTATTCACTAGTATTACAGGGTGGTGTCCCTCTACCTGGGTCTCCACTACAATCATTACATTTCCTTGTATCAAGTTTAACACCACAATATACCAGGGTCTCACCTACAGTCATTACATTTCCTTATATCAAGCTTTAACACTTCTCACGATGTTCTTTATAATATCTGAGTGAGATGGTCGTTGTCAAGGTTACACTGCTCCTTGTATGTCATTACAGAGTGTAAGTTGAGCTAGCCTCCTGTCTTATAATACAACTCACCCCTGCAGTGCACATCCACCAGTCATTAAACAAGATTGAGTTGGCGCACATAATCCTTTAATGCAGAAAGAACACAGACACGCGTAACATATTTCCATATCCAGAAACAATATAATCCATAGAATATATATATCCTCCTCACAACTTAACCAGCACACATCACTGCCTTCTCAAGGCCTTCTTAATCTCCAATTTACAAGACAGTTATCCAGCTACTATCCACGGCTGGACCTCACACAATACAACCCACACACTGGGTCTAGGCCTGCACTAACTATTCGACCCACTCTGGGGTTTAGGCCTACATTCACAACTGGGAGAACAACACTACCCAGGACTGGAGCTCACTCACTCCACTCTCCGACCAGCTCGGAGTCCAGATATCAACTGTACTTTTAGTCCCCTGACTTCACACAAAACTAAACTGTCTCTCACCCCATCCACCCTGGGGGTCTCCACTCACCCTCACCATTATTTCTCATGGCTGGTTGTTTTTCTCGTAGTCCTGCTACAAAGGTCACTCACCTCAATGTCAATGACCCAGGCGTATGTCAACACTGTAATTTACGTGGGTCTCACCTACAGTCATTTCATTTCCTTGTATCAAGTTTACCACCACAATATACCAGGGTCTCACCCACAATAATTACATGTCCTTGTATCAAGCTTTAACACTTTAATTTACGTGGGTCTTGCCTTCAACCATTACGTTTCCTTGTATCAAACTTTAACACTATAATTTACCTGGGTCTCACCTACAATCATTACATTTCCTTGTATCAAACTTTAACACTGTAATTTACCTGAGTCTCATCTACAATCATTACATTTCCTTGTAAACTTTAACACTGTAATTTACCTGAGTCTCACCTACAATCATTACATTTTCTTGCATCAAACTTTAACACTGTAATTTACCTGAGTCTCAAGAAGTTATATACTGGACGGGTGAGGCCAGTACTGGAATATGGCATTGCAGCTTGGGCAACAGCAGCTAAGTCAAACTTTAACTAAATAAGTAGAGTCCAAAATCAAGGAATGCGAATCATAACTGGAAGCCTGAAGACAACGCCTATTAATGAACTAGAAAAGATCACTTGTTTACAACCAATGGAGGATAGAAGAGATAGCAGAGCCCAGCAACAAGCAGAAAAATTCAGAAGATTGACAGACCACCCTATGTATAACAGGTTTAATGGTTTTGGAAAGGGAAGACTGAAGCGTGGCAACTTTGTAGAAACTGCAAAACGAAAGATTAGGGCAGATCCCATACTTAACATATCAACAGTCAAGCCCATACACAATGCACACAAGTTCCCAGCTTGGAGACAGCAGCAACTGCCTGAGATGATAGAAAACATTCCTGGTATTGAGAAAAAGAACACTCAGAATGAAACCGAAAGAAGAGAAATAACCCTAAACTACATAAAAGAACATTACCCAAGCAGCAATTGGACCCATGCATATACAGATGGATCAGCCAAAAATTCAATAGAAAATGGAGCAGGAGGAATTCTCCTAAATTTAAAAAATGGAGTGAAAAAAACACAGTCAGTGGCAACTGCAGAATTTTCAAGTAACTTCAAAGCAGAGGTAGAAGCTTTGAAAACTGCAGCAGAAATGCTCTTGATGGAGGAAAATAAAGAGAAGCAAATAGCTATCTTCACAGATGCAAAGTCAGCTGTCTCAATACTGAAGAGCAAAAACAGCACAGAACTAGCTGACCTAAGAGCAGCACTCCATGGTCTATGCCAGAAATCCAAAAAAGTTGTAATACAGTGGATCCCATCACATTGCAGTATACCTGGAAACGAAGAGGCTGACAGACTAGCAAAAGAGGGTGGACGACTACCACAGCCTGACATAGACATAACCTATAATGAGGCAAAGAGGTTTATAAAAAGCACTTATAGAACCAAATGGGAATCAGAGCATCCAGACCACCAGAAGGATGACGCATACTACAAACTCGACCGAAGAGAACAAGTAGCAATCTTCAGACTCCGCACAGGACATAACAGGCTGAAGTACCACTTGTTCAATAAACTAAAGATAGGAGATACCGATGAATGCAATTGTGGAACTGGTAAAATGACAGCTATACATTTGCTGCAGGAGTGCCCAATATATGCAGAACAGAGAAAGATATTTTGGCCCACACCTGCTTCATTTGAGGACAAGCTCTATGGAGATATCAACAAGCTCAAGTTGACTGCAGCTTACTTTGACTACATTCAGGTTGACATTTAAAGGTGCATGAAGAAGTATTTAGACTGCCACACTTCATACCACAGGTATTCCAAGAGGTTAACCCGGTCAAAAAATGCCCGTAGAAGTCGGATGTGTCGGCCTAATGGCACAAGAACGCAGCTCTGCTGTAAATAGGCACAACGCAATCACATCTGGAAAAAAACAACTCCGGATGAACGCAGAAGAAGAAGAAGATACCACAGGTACGTCGGTTACAAAAGCGTCCCAGAGGCATGAAATGGAATATTACTTGGATAGCAAATCCATTATGTGGAAAGTCCGAATTGAAAGCTCACTGTGTGGATGTCATCTGCAGACTGCATTCTTCTGGTTTCTGGAAGAACAGCCTATGGTGAGCGGAAGGCCCAATATACAGAAGTGAGGCTAAGCAGCCATGTGCAGGACGTGACGATTCCTTGGGTGAGCCCAGTACCAGAGCGCTGTGTGTCGGCTCTGCAAGTATGGAAGCCTCCTTGGATAGCGGGGAATGCTTATGGTCTGCCCCTGCCTTCCCTTGAGGGCTGACCAGGATGTCTTTGGCTGTTCTATATGGACTAGCTGGGATGGGGGATAACACAACAGTGAGAGTCAAACGTCCTAAGAAACCCCCGGGAAGGTTAACCCGGTCCACAAATGCCCGCAGAAGTCGGATGTGTCGGCCTAACGGCACAAGAACGCAGCTCTGCTGTAAACAGGCACAACGCAATCACGTCCGGAAAAAAACTCCGGATGAACGCAAAAGAAAAAAAAGAAAGATTTACCTGAGTCTCACCTACAATCATTACATTTCCTTGTATCAAACTTTAACACTATAATTTACCTAGGTCTCACCTACGGTCATTACATTTCCTTGTATCAAACTTTAACACTATAATTTACCTGAGTCTCACCTACAATCATTACATTTCCTTGTAGTTAATAGTTAAACTGTGCTTCAGCTATCGTAGCCGATGAACCAATATTGAGTATGAATAAAATATTTCACATGAACTCCTCTTGTAGTGTTATTTTCTCATCATTTCTCCATGCTGACAGGAGCTAAAGAAAGAGATCAACGATGTTACCAACGAACTGGAGGGACTGGATCTTGTAGATGACAGGTAACTGTGTCATTAGTGTCATCTTGTGGTTTTTGTGTTAGAGAGTTGTCTTGCGTGTACAATGGGTAGAGAACTAGCTTACTGATGTAGTCATGCTATAGTGAATAGAGTACTTTTTTCGCATATCCTTTACTGGACATTGCAGTTAACACCAGCATTTTACAGCTGCTGTTGATGTCTTGGCAAGTTTTACGTTCAGTAGTTTGTCATTGCTTTATGAACGACCGGCTCACATAACTCCATAAGTAACCATCATGACGCGATCCACTGCCAAATCTCATGCAGCTGTATTTCGTACGAGAGTATACAGGATTAGGAACAACATCCTTAACTCCTACACCAGGGAGACCGGTGGATAGAGTACTAGCTTACTGATAATGTATTCATGCTATAGCCTGTAGAGTACTAGCTTACTGATAATGTATTCATGCTATAGTGGATAGAGTACTAGCTTACTGATTATGTGGAGGTATGGTGGCTGGCTGTGCATGGACTGTTAATGGTGGGTGGCTGACCTGCAAAGACCCTAGGAAACATCAACACAAAATTACTATACTAAATAAATGTAAATACCTTCAAACATCAAAAGCTTGGTCCACATGCTGGTGAAAATGTAGAGCCCCTTTGATGGCCATTTATACACTTCACACAACACCAAAATACAATGTCCTACAAACAAGCTGCATGCACTTCAACTAAACTGAAACACCAGTTGAGTTTCGACCTTCAGCCGGAACAGCACTCCGCTTACACTCTTAGGCGAAGTTGCCCCATGTGAATCATGCTATAGTGGGTAGAGTACTAGCTTACTGATAATGTAGTCATGATATAGTGGATAGAGTACTAGCTTACTGATAATGTATTCATGCTATAGTGAATAGAGTACTAGCTTACTGATAATGTATTCATGCTATAGTGGATAGAGGACTAGCTTACTGATAATGTATTCATGCTATAGTGGATAGAGTACTAGCTTACTGATAATGTAGTCATGCTATAGTGGATAGAGTACTAGCTTACTGATGATGTATTCATGCTATAGTGGATAGAGGACTAGCTTACTGATGATGTAGTCATGCTATAGTGGATAGAGTACTATCTTACTGATGATGTAGTCATGCTATAGTGGATAGAGTACTAGCTTACTGGTAATGTAGTCATGCTATAGTGGATAGAGTACTAGCATACTGATAATGTAGTCATGCTATAGTGGATAGAGGACTAGCTTACTGATAATGTATTCATGCTATAATGGATAGAGTACTAGCTTACTGATAATGTAGTCATGCTATAGTGGATAGAGTACTAGCTTACTGATAATGTAGTCATGCTATAGTGGATAGAGTACTAGCTTACTGATAATGTAGTCATGCTATAGTGGATAGAGGACTAGCTTACTGATAATGTAGTCATGCTATAGTGGATAGAGTACTAGCTTACTGATAATGTAGTCATGCTATAGTGGATAGAGTATTAGCTTACTGATAATGTAGTCATGCTATAGTGGATAGAGTACTAGCTTACTGATAATGTAGTCATGCTATAGTGGATAGAGTGCTAGCTTACTGATAATGTAGTCATGCTATAGTGGATAGAGGACTAGCTTACTGATAATGTATTCATGCTATAGTGGATAGAGGACTAGCTTACTGATAATGTATTCATGCTATAGTGGATAGAGTACTAGCTTACTGATAATGTAGTCATGCTATAGTGGATAGAGTACTAGCTTACTGATAATGTAGTCATGCTATAGTGGATAGAGTACTAGCTTACTGATGATGTATTCATGCTATAGTGGATAGAGGACTAGCTTACTGATAATGTAGTCATGCTATAGTGTATAGAGTACTAGCTTACTAATGATGTATTCATGCTATAGTGGATAGAGGACTAGCTTACTGGTAATGTAGTCATGCTATAGTGGATAGAGTACTAGCTTACTGGTAATGTTGTCATGATATAGTGGACAGAGTACTAGCTTACTGATAATGTAGTCATGCTATAGTGGATAGAGTACTAGCTTACTGGTAATGTAGTCATTATATAGTGGATAGAGTACTAGCTTACTGGTAATGTAGTCATGCTATAGTGGATAGAGTACTAGCTTACTGATAATGTAGTCATGCTATAGTGGATAGAGTACTAGCTTACTAGTAATGTAGTCATGATATAGTGGATAGAGTACTAGCTTACTGATAATGTAGTCATGCTATAGTGGATAGAGTACTAGCTTACTGGTAATGTAGTCATGCTATAGTGGATAGAGGACTAGTTTACTGATAATGTAGTCATGCTATAGTGGATAGAGTACTAGCTTACTGATAATGTAGTCATGCTATAGTGGATAGAGTACTAGTTTACTGATAATGTAGTCATGCTATAGTGGATAGAGTACTAGCTTACTGATAATGTAGTCATGCTATAGTGGATAGAGTACTAGTTTACTGATAATGTAGTCATGCTATAGTGGATAGAGGACTAGCTTACTGATAATGTAGTCATGCTATAGCCTGTAGAGTACTAGCTTACTGATAATGTAGTCATGCTATAGTGGATAGAGTACTAGTTTACTGATAATGTAGTCATGCTATAGTGGATAGAGTACTAGCTTACTGATAATGTAGTCATGCTATAGTGGATAGAGTACTAGTTTACTGATAATGTAGTCATGCTATAGTGAATAGAGTACTAGCTTACTGATGATGTAGTCATGCTATAGCCTGTAGAGTACTAGCATACTGATAATGTATTCATGCTATAGTGGATAGAGTACTAGCTTACTGATGATGTAGTCATGCTATAGTGGATAGAGGACTAGCTTAATGATAATGTAGTCATGCTATAGTGGATAGAGTACTAGCTTACTGATGATGTAGTCATGCTATAGCCTGTAGAGTACTAGCTTACTGATAATGTAGTCATGCTATAGTGGATAGAGTACTAGCTTACTGATGATGTAGTCATGCTATAGCCTGTAGAGTACTAGCTTACTGATAATGTATTCATGCTATAGTGGATAGATTACTAGCTTACTGATGATGTAGTCATGCTATAGTGGATAGAGGACTAGCTTACTGATAATGTAGTCATGATATAGTGGATAGAGTACTAGCTTACTGATAATGTAGTCATGCTATAGCCTGTAGAGCACTAGCTTACTGATAATGTATTCATGCTATAGTGGATAGAGTACTAGCTTACTGATAATGTAGTCATGCTATAGTGGATAGAGTACTAGCTTACTGATAATGTATTCATGCTATAGTGGATAGAGTACTAGCTTACTGATAATGTATTCATGCTATAGTGGATAGAGTACTAGCTTACTGGTAATGTAGTCATGCTATAGTGGATAGAGGACTAGTTTACTGATAATGTATTCATGCTATAGTGGATAGTTATACTGTTGTTATCCTATATACCTTCACAAAACACTCTCTGATGAGGATGAGTTATCCTATATACCTTCACAGAACACTCTCTGGTGAGGATGAGTTATTCTATATACTTTCACAGAACACTCTCTGGTGAGGATGAGTTATCCTGTATACTTTCACAGAACACTCTCCGATGAGGATAAGTTATCCTATATAATTTCACAGAACACTCTCTGATGAGGATAAGTTATCCTATATACTTTCACAGAACACTCTCTGATGAGGATGAGTTATCCTATATACCTTCACAGAACACTCTCTGATGAGGATGAGTTATCCTATATAATTTCACAGAACACTCTCTGATGAGGATAAGTTATCCTATATAATTTCACAGAACACTCTCTGATGAGGGTGAGTTATCCTATATACTTTCACAGAACACTCTCTGGTGAGGATGAGTTATCCTATATACTTTCACAGAACACTCTCTGGTGAGGATGAGTTATCCTATATACTTTCACAGAACACTGTCTGATGAGGATAAGTTATCCTATATAATTTCACAGAACACTCTCTGATGAGGATGAGTTATCCTATATACTTTCACAGAACACTCTCTGATGAGGATGAGTTATCCTATATACCTTCACAGAACACTCTCTGATGAGGATGAGTTATCCTATATAATTTCACAGAACACTCTCTGATGAGGGTGAGTTATCCTATATACTTTCACAGAACACTCTCTGATGAGGATGAGTTATCCTATATACTTTCACAGAACACTCTCTGATGAAGATGAGTTATCCTATATACTTTCATAGAACACTCTCTGATGAGGATGAGTTATCCTATATACTTTCACAGAACACTTTCTGATGAGGATGAGTTATCCTATATACTTTTACAGAACACTCTCTGATGAGAATGAGTTATCCTATATACTTTCACAGAACACTCTCTGATGAGGATGAGTTATCCTATACACTTTCACAGAACACTCTCTGATGAGGATGAGTTATTCTATATACTTTCACAGAACACTTTCTTATGAGGATGAGTTGACCCCTTGGCTCTAATTGGGCTGGAAGAATCTATTCACCTGGAGGTTATAGACTACATTACCAGTAAGCTAGTACTCTATCCACTATAGCATGACTACATAACCAGTAAGCTAGTACTCTATCCACTATAGCATGACTATATTATCAGTAAGCTAGTGCTCTACAGGCTATAGCATGACTACATTATCAGTAAGCTAGTACTCTATCCACTATAGCATGACTACATTATCAGTAAGCTAGTACTCTACCCACTATAGCATGAATACATTATCAGTAAGCTAGTACTCTATCTACTATAGCATGACTACATTATCAGTAAGCTAGTGCTCTACAGGCTATAGCATGACTACATTATCAGTAAGCTAGTACTCTATCCACTATAGCATGACTACATTATCAGTAAGCTAGTACTCTATCCACTATAGCATGACTACATTATCAGTAAGCTAGTACTCTACCCACTATAGCATGACTACATCATCAGTAAGCTAGTACTCTATCTACTATAGCATGACTACATTATCAGTAAGCTAGTACTCTATCCACTATAGCATGACTACATTATCAGTAAGCTAGTGCTCTACAGGCTATAGCATGACTACATTATCAGTAAGCTAGTACTCTATCCACTATAGCATGACTACATTATCAGTAAGCTAGTACTCTATCCACTATAGCATGAATACATTATCAGTAAGCTAGTACTCTATCCACTATAGCATGACTACATCATCAGTAAGCTAGTACTCTATCCACTATAGCATGACTACATTATCAGTAAGCTAGTACTCTATCCACTATAGCATGACTACATCATCAGTAAGCTAGTACTCTATCCACTATAGCATGAATACATTATCAGTAAGCTAGTGCTCTACAGGTTATAGCATGAATACATTATCAGTAAGCTAGTACTCTATCCACTATAGCATGAATACATTATCAGTAAGCTAGTACTCTATCCACTATAGCATGAATACATTACCAGTAAGCTAGTACTATATCCACTATAGCATGACTATATTACCAGTAACCTAATACTCTATCGTCGGATCGTCGGTATCTGTGGCTGAAGGGCTTGCGAACGCGGTTTGTGAGCCCGTATACCCGGGTTCAAAACACGGCGGTGCTGGTTTTTTCGAAAAAGGTATAGAGGCCGGTCATTCAGAAAGCAATGGCAAACTACTGAACGTAACACTTGCCTAGTACGTCAACAGCAGCTGAAAATGCTGGTGTTGACTGCAACGTCCCGTAAGGGATACGCAACAAAATTATTATTAATACTCTATCCACTATAGCATGACTACATTACTAGTAAACTAGTACTCTATTCACTATAGCATGAATACATTATCAGTAACCTAATACTCTATCCACTATAGCATGACTACATTACTAGTAAACGAGTACTCTATCCACTATAGCATGACTACATTACCAGTAACCTAATACTCTATCCACTATAGCATGACTACATTACTAGTAAACTAGTACTCTATCCACTATAGCATGACTACATTACTAGTAAACTAGTACTCTATCCACTATAGCATGAATACATTACTAGTAAACTAGTACTCTATCCACTATAGCATGAATACATTACTAGTAAACTAGTACTCTATCCACTATAGCATGACTACATTATTAGTAAACTAGTACTCTATCCACTATAGCATGACTACATTATCAGTAAACTAGTACTCTATCCACTATAGCATGACTACATTATCAGAAAGCTAGTACTCTATCCACTATAGCATGACTACATTATCAGTAAGCTAGTACTCTATCCACTATAGCATGACTACATTATCAGTAAGCTAGTGCTCTACAGGCTATAGCATGACTACATTATCAGTAAGCTAGTACTCTATCCACTATAGCATGACTACATTATCAGTAAGCTAGTACTCTATCCACTATAGCATGACTACATTATCAGTAAGCTAGTACTCTATCCACTATAGCATGACTACATTATCAGTAAGCTAGTACTCTATCCACTATAGCATGACTACATTATCAGTAAGCTAGTACTCTATCCACTATAGCACGACTACATTATCAGTAAGCTAGTACTCTATCCACTATAGCATGACTACATTATCAGTAAGCTAGTACTCTACCCATTATAGTATGATTACATTATCAGTAAGCTAGTACTCTACCCACTATAGTATGACTACATTATCAGTAAGCTAGTACTCTACCCACTATAGTATGACTACATTATCAGTAAGCTAGTACTCTACCCACTATAGTATGACTACATTATCAGTAAGCTAGTACTCTACCCACTATAGTATGATTACATTATCAGTAAGCTAGTACTCTATCCACTATAGCATGACTACATTATCAGTAAGCTAGTACTCTATCCACTATAGCATGACTACATTATCAGTAAGCTAGTACTCTACCCACTATAGTATGATTACATTATCAGTAAGCTAGTACTCTACCCACTATAGTATGACTACATTATCAGTAAGCTAGTACTCTATCCACTATAGCATGACTACATTATCAGTAAGCTAGTACTCTACCCACTATAGCATGACTACATTATCAGTAAGCTAGTAGGTACATGGTGCTAGCCCCATATCATTAGACCAGTCGGCACTCAGTGGGTGATGAGATCAATGTCACGCAGACCACCTTGAAGTGTGTGTTAGGCTGGGTCACCCAAGGATCTCTGCCCAGGGAACAAAATCCTCACCTTGAAGTGTGTGTTAGGCTGGGTCACCCGAGGATCTCTGCCCAGGGAACAAAATCCTCACCTTGAAGTGTGTGTTAGGCTGGGTCACCCGAGGATAGCTGGCCAGGGAACAAAATCCTCACCTTGAAGTGTGTGTTAGGCTGGGTCACCCGAGGATAGCTGGCCATGGAACAAAATCCTCACCTTGAAGTGTGTGTTAGACTGGGTCACCCAAGGATAGCTGGCCAGGGAACAAACTCCTCACCTTGAAGTGTGTGTTAGGCTGGGTCACCCGAGGATCTCTGCCCAGGGAACAAACTCCTCACCTTGAAGTGTGTGTTAGACTGGGTCACCCAAGGATAGCTGGCCAGGGAACAAAATCCGCACCTTGAAGTGTGTGTTAGGCTGGGTCACCCAAGGATAGCTGGCCATGGAACAAAATCCTCACCTTGAAGTGTGTGTTAGACTGGGTCACCCAAGGATAGCTGGCCAGGGAACAAAATTCGCACCTTGAAGTGTGTGTTAGGCTGGGTCACCCAAGGATAGCTGGCCAGGGAACAAAATCCGCACCTTGAAGTGTGTGTTAGGCTGGGTCACCCAAGGATAGCTGGCCATGGAACAAAATCCTCACCTTGAAGTGTGTGTTAGACTGGGTCACCCAAGGATAGCTGGCCAGGGAACAAAATCCGCACCTTGAAGTGTGTGTTAGGCTGGGTCACCCAAGGATAGCTGGCCATGGAACAAAATCCTCACCTTGAAGTGTGTGTTAGACTGGGTCACCCAAGGATAGCTGGCCAGGGAACAAAATCCGCACCTTGAAGTGTGTGTTAGGCTGGGTCACCCAAGGATAGCTGGCCATGGAACAAAATCCTCACCTTGAAGTGTGTGTTAGACTGGGTCACCCAAGGATAGCTGGCCAGGGAACAAAATCCGCACCTTGAAGTGTGTGTTAGGCTGGGTCACCCAAGGATAGCTGGCCATGGAACAAAATCCTCACCTTGAAGTGTGTGTTAGACTGGGTCACCCAAGGATAGCTGGCCAGGGAACAAAATCCTCACCTTGAAGTGTGTGTTAGACTGGGTCATCCAAGGATAGCTGTACCTTTTCAAGTCTTCCAATCTGTGTAGGGCCATCCTCACTGTCAGCCCTACACAGATTAAAAGACTTGAAAAGGTACAAAACGAAGCCATGCGCATCATTTTGGGCTGCACGAGAGACACCAGCTGTGTAGCAATGAGATACCTCCTTGACTTCCCGACAATGGAACACAGGATCAAGATCTGGAGAGCTCGTGCATACTTAAAAATAAGTGCAGATGAGCAGCACCCTCTGCATGATGCTATATTCAGAGAAAAGGGTGACAGGCTAAAGAGGGGCAAATCATGGATGGGTCGGGCGGAAGATGTCGTCAGACAGGTCTGCAGTCTTACCAGTATCAACCTCGGCAAGGAATGGGTGCCGGTGCCTCCAGCTTTCAAGTGCACTTTCTCCTGCATTATCACACTCGACAGACGGTGCAGAGAGCAGAACCCTGCCGCTGTCAATGCAGAGGTTAACGCGCTCATCTATGAACACTCAGATAGCCCCGAAGTGCTCATCTATACAGATGGATCTGTTGTAAAGCAGCAGAGAAGTGCGTGGGCATTTACAGCCCGTTCAGCGGGCCGAACCGTTCAAGAATCCAGTGGTGCCCACTCTATGACCACGAGCAGCATGACGATGGAGGTGATGGCAGTTACACAGGCTTTCATATGGCTGGAATCACAGCATTATACCAACGTGTGTGTACTAAGTGATTCAATGAGCATGATTCAGAAGGTCGAAGCTGGATCTGTACGTAGACAGTGGACTGAATCTCTGCGGAAGTCTGTTGTCCGTAAAGTCACCTTCATCTTCGTCCCGGGACATGCGGGAGTCGAGGGAAATGAACGAGCTGACAAACTGGCTGGCTCTGCACCGCCTGTAGATGGCTAGCCTATGGGTCGTGCCGATGTTATTAACGTCCTTAAAGATTTGGCGAGAACAGAGGACTTTGACGTCAGTGATTCCACATCGCTGTCCAGGATGAAAGACCTGGGAGTAAGAATCGGCACAGCCAGACGCGAGAGGTACATCGGGAAAACAAAGCGCCTCGTCAACCAACACAGAACTGGCACTATTAGCCACCGGACGCTGATGAATATGCTGGGGGGAGGATCTGAGCACCTATGGACATGTCCGGAGTGCAACGAAGATACCCCAACTGATAACTGATACTGAACTGATATATCCAAGGATAGCTGGCCAGGGAACAAAATCCTCACCTTGAAGTGTGTGTTAGACTGGGTCATCCAAGGAGCCCTGTGATGTTACGGTGGATGGTTGTTAGTGGAAAGAGTTGGTTTAGTGAAAATTCGACACGGCAGGCGTGGGTTTGCCTGTATGCAGGTTATAACACTTCCGGTTCGTTGGCTTCATTCAGTGCAGTGTTATCCGTTGTCTATTATTTGACAAAGAGAGGGAGAGGTAGGGCAGAGACAGAGAGAGGTGAGAGAGAGAGAGAGAGAGAGAGAGAGAGAGAAGAGAGATACATATAGTGAGAGAGAGAAGAAAGAGATGATGGAAGGGAGAGAGGCGAAGACAATAAAGGGAGAGAATCCACAGATATATAATGAGAGAGAAAGAGGGAGATAAACACAGAGAGACAGACAGACAAAGGTGTTACAGACTGAAAAGTAAGGATAATGAAAGTGACTGGATACGATTATTCAATTAACAATATTTTGTACAGCCATCCAGGGAGATACTGTAGTGTGGTGCCACTATCGAGACGTGTGCACCTGGGCGGGTTATCTCTGTAATGGCCGCAGCTGTTGCCGAGGCAACCTTGGCTGAGTATTGGAGGGATTGCCAAGGGGACAAGAGTCTGCTAGCATCCTGTTGACAGAATATTGATAATTGACCAATCGTGTCTCCGCCACTCCGCCGCCAATCGTCCACCTGCGCCATTGTTGTTTCATTGTTTGGTCCCGGTCGTGTCTCAGCCTGTGTTCTTATACCGACCTGTCTGTCTGTCTGTCTGTCTGTCTGTCAGTCTGTCTGTCTGTCTGTCTGTCTGTCTGTCTGTCTGTCTGTCTGTCAGTCTGTCTTTCTTTCTGTCTATCTATCTGTTTGCTTGCCTGCCTGTCTGTCTGTCTGTCTGTCTGTCATCTCAAATTATCTCACACGACAACTAGTTAATAAACATTCCCATATGTATGGCACGTTACACCTTCCTTAGGTATTTATCATACCCATGGTAAACATTGTTGCGTATCCCTTACGGGACGTTGCAGTCAACACCAGCATTTTCAGCTGCTGTTGATGTACTAGGCAAGTGTTACGTTCAGTAGTTTGCCATTGCTTTCTGAACGACCGGCCCCTATACCTTTTTCGAAAAAACCAGCACCGCCGTGTTTCGAACCCGAGTATACGGGCTCACAAACCGGGTTCGCAAGCCCTTAGCCACAGAGACCGGTAAACATTGCCTCAGTGAGTCATGTATTATTGATTATTTTTCATGCGTTTCAATGCTTATTGTTCTTTTGTTGTCTAACATTAGCTTCATAAGTGATGTTGAATGAAAGAATGTATGAGAGGAATAGAGAAGAAGGGCAGAATGTCAGACGGGCCTGCATGCCCAATTCTTAACTCTTTGAAAATAAAGTTTGTTCGTTCTGTCTGTCTGTCTGTCTGTCTGTCTGCCTGCCTGCCTGCCTGCCTGTCTGTCTCTCTCTCTCTCTCCCCTCCCCCCCCCTCTTTCTCTGTCATTATATATCTCTGTATTCTCTCCTTTTGTTTTCACCCCTGTCTCTCCCTTCCATCGTCTCTCTTCTCTCTCCCTCACTATATGTATCTCTATTCTTTCTCTCTCTCTCACACTCGCGTCTCTCTCTCACTCTCTGTCTGTCTCTGCCCCCCCCCCCCACCTCTCCCTCTCTCTGTCACATCCTAGGCAACGGATAACACTGCACTGACTGAAGCCAACGAACCCTGTCATTTAATTGTCAACTGTCATTAACTGCCAATATAGTACCTTGCGGTTTATGGCAGGGAGGTCTTTAAGCCTGAGGAATTAAGGCCGCCTGGCTAGTGCAGTCGCCGCGAATTGTGCAGATTAGGATTTTCTTTTTGCCCCCGACAGAAAAAAATCCCACACCTTACCGAGGGATCGAACCCGGGTCTCCCGAAGGAGAGTCCGGCGTTCTAGCCACTCGGCCAGCCGCTCCTCCAGATCCTACATTCTGGCAAACCGACGCCTGTCTTGTCGACTCTTCACTAAACCAACTCTGTCCACTAACAACCTGACGTCGTCCCATCACAGGTGTGCCTGGTTTAACCGACCTATTCTGCCCAGTGTCGATGACCCAGCGGTCACTCTAAGTGCCCGAGTCCCAGTGCCGGTCATTTAACCAGGAAACAATGGCCGACCCCTTGCCGTGCCTGTCCTCGCCAGCACTGACCACGTGTCTGATGACTGTACTCAATACAGCCGTGCCCTGTCCCACACTCACATCGCTGACGGCCATCTCGGTGACTGACTAGCGTTATCGACCTCTTGTGGCCGCCACTTGCCAGCTTGATGGCTCATATTCGGGTCTCGTTTGCGTGCCGTTGATGGCCACTTGACCAGTTTGCCCTATATTGATTTGACATTAGAAGACATGGCCCGGGCCATCTGACTCCGCTGTCTGACATACACGCACGGGCATACATTCACGAAATAACGACGGTGACCTCCCCATTTCATGTTGGTAATGGTTCCACATTTCCATGTTGGTAATGGCTCCACATTCCATGGTGGTAATGGCTTAGTTATTGTCCTCCCGTGACTGCTTGTCCGCTAGAAACCCTGGCTCCACAGCTCCACACTTGCTACAGTGGATGTGTCTGTGTGTGGTGGTGGTGGGGATTCCTGCTTCCTGTTGAAATTAATGATGTGATTGCAGCAGCCCACTTGATGAGGTATGCATCTGTGACCACACATTCCGGGAATCAGCCCTAGTCGGGTAAAGGGAGAAGTCCTCACTGAGACGATTCTGACACACAGTGAAGGGGTCTGTTGGTTCCGGTCATCGTTTCCCGCTTATATTTTTCATTGTCCTGCGGCAACATCGTGTCAGTCTGGACAAACTGGTAGTCCCCTCCGGTAGTTGTGCAGGGTGTATATGGCGATGGTAACACACAGGTTGTAGATGCTGGCAGATTTGCCCCTTCTTATCGGCAACCTATATGTCCATGGTGTGTTGACTTCTGTCACAGACAGGGGGACATTAAGGTGGTTGTGATGCGCATAAAGGGATCCAGTCCACCGCACCTCGAGCGCCGGCCGGCTCTGTGTTGGTTTATGGAGCCCCAAACGGGACTTCTGCAACAAGTCCTCGCTGTACATCACGGACACATGGCCGCCATTGGCCTACATCGAACTGGCTGAGGATTTCGGAGTTGGTGGCCCGTAGAGATGAACAATCAGAAATCACCGTGGCACTCATTAGCCCACCCCTCAATTCATGGGTACATGTGTCCATGGAAGGTATGCTCCACCAGTTTGACACAAGGGTTCTAATGTCCCCCGATTCCTACTAAATGACAGATCTCGTCCATCGAACGAGAATCCCACTGACTGACGGCTTAGCTCACATTGTCCAACACATGTCTACTGAACAGAATATCTGTGCTGCGAATGACAACCGTGTTTCTTATGGAATGTTCTCAGAACTGAAGGCTGTCATTGATCTTCTACACTGCATGTACTACAGCACGTAGCTGGCACAAGCGTTTTAGTGATCGCCAAATAGAAAATTGCTGGACTCGCAGATTCATCAGGTTGACATTCTGACCAGAATTCCCTCATTGTGTAGGGGTCATCAAAGTCCCCCACGTGGTGTATGGGAGGCTCTATATACGGAACTGAGGCTGAGCAGCCGTGTGCAGGGCGTGGGTGAGCCCAGGACATAGAATATTATGTGATGGCTCAGTATTTGTGGAAGAGTCCTTGGCTAACGGGGAATGCCCACCATCTGCATTTGTCTTCCAGTTTGTAACCCTTTTAAAATAAAGTTCAATTCACTTCAATTCCTATGAGAGCCGACCGGCATGCATGCAGGTTCCCCCAGCTGTTCTATCGGACGTACTACCTGTGTGAATTGTCTTCCTATGAGAACCGACTGGCATGCATGCAGGTTCCCCCAGCTGTTCTATCGGACGTACTACCTGTGTGAATTGTCTTCCTATGAGAGCCGACTGGCATGCATGCAGGTTCCCCCAACTGTCCTGTTGGACGCACTATCTGTGTGAATCGCACTTGTGAACTGACAGACGGAATCTGGAAATGAACCCATAACCTTCAGAGCGCGAAGGCAGGCGGCCTGACCACTTGGCCACAGAGACCCATGGGATAAAACCCGGTGCATGAAGTCGACCCTGTTGACTTTTAAGCGACTTTTTTACCAAAAGAAAGTGCGCCAACTGCCTCGGCAACCACGGCGCCAGGTACCTCGGCTGCCCCTGCCACCAAGACAACAAGGAAGCCATGAAAATCGCCATCAAGTCTAACCTACCATACAAGGAGGCCAGGAGGCAGTACGAGGCCACCAACCGACTATCCAAAAGCGACAAAGCACAACTGGAAGGCCAACTGAAGGACCTGAGAACACAGTTCAAAAACATGGAGGAAGATAAAGACAAGACGCAAGAAACCCAGATAACGGCCGTTCAGCGCATCCTGGACGAACTGAAGCAAGTCCAGCAGAAGATAGAGCAGGATGTCGCTCGAATGGCCGACATAAAAACTGAAACTGACGAAACTCTATAAAAAAAATTCAAGAAGAAAGAGCAAAACAGAAGAAAAGCTGAAACAAATCCAGGAAGAAAGAGACCAGATAGAATTACTCAAGTCACAGAAAGAACCAGAAGATGCAAAGACCCAGCCAGAAGACGAAGCACCAGAAGAAGAAATTGAAATCGAACTGGATGAGAACGGCCTCCCAGACCAAGACCAAGACCAATTGTGTAGGGCAATTGCGAAACTCTCCGCACCAAGATCGAACCATCGAGACGGGGAAGGCGGAGGAAGTACAGGTGGAACGACGACTGGTAGACTCCCTGAAGGAAACAGCACCATACGACGGGGTGGGTACACAATAACTGCAGGCCTCAACAAGTGCGCGACTCTGCCCAGACATGTAACACTTTATCAAGACAGGAACGAACAAAATCAGCCAACCAGAAACCTGGAAGCTGAAAACAAGCAGCGCGATCTACGAACGAATAGAAACAAGCCACACAATAAAGGACCCAAATACAACCAAGCCGATATAGTCGACGGTTGAACGGGACCATTCGTATTGTGAACGGAAACGGAAATATTGTAGATACATACAACAAATAATAATACAACAGTCAACAATAGGTCATGGGAAGGTTGTAGACACACACATCTAATAATGACTAACTAACTAACATCTAATCATGAAACTGCCACTAAATAGCCACGAGGATGTGTGAGAGAACCTACAACCAACAACGCAACAGTCACCCGAGTTCCTCCTCTCTACCAGCGTGTGCATTAGTTGACCATTACATCTTGTGCTCCATCCCAAGGTCGGCCCCCCCCCCCCCCACCATGTCTGCACTGATTGGTCAGCTGTGGTCGTTGTATGAGTCTGTCCGCGGGCGGCCTGTCTCGCTGTGTTTGAGCTATTTACTTTCCTGGCCACAGTACACGAGCGCACATATTTGCCTATCAATAGCTACAACGGTTCGTTGATTGCAGCCTGCAGTCAGCGCTTAATGACAGCTAATGGAACACGCAAACGCACTTTATCATATTGGTCATAGGGGCCGTGGGTATAGACCAGTGATTCTCACACTGTGCTCCGAGCTGACAGTTTACTGAATGCATTCTCATATTACCTATGTTGTTCAGTTCAAAGGCTGGTATTACGTTTTTAAAAATGTGTTTAACATGTCACCCCACCTTAAATCTAACTGTGTGACTTTCTGTGCCTTATTCCTGGGGACGTCATGTGATGGTTTCCCCTCGACTTCTACACTTAATTTGCTTTTTATAAGAAATAATGCTATTATCAACTGATGCCTCTACAGTACTTACCAGATCATTTCTTCTTCTTCTTGTGTCTTTTCCTCCTCCTTCTTCTTCTTCTTCTTCTTCTTCTTCTTCTTCTTCTTCTTCTTCTTCTTCTTCTTCTTCTTCTTCTTCTTCTTCTTCTTGAATGCGTGGGTTTGTGAGGGATGTGTAGGTGGGTGCGGAGATGAGTGGGTTGGTGGGTGGAGGGATGTGAGTATGGATGGGGCGTGTGGGTGGGTGAGGGATGTGTGGGAGGAGGTTGTGTGTTTGGGTTGGTGTGTTTGCATGGGTGTTGGTGGGTAGTGGGATGTGTGGGTGTTGGCGGGTGGGGGATATGTGGGTGTTGGTAGGTGGGGGATGTGTGTGTGTGTGTGGGGGATGTGTGTTTGCATGGGAGATGTGTGTATTGGTGGGGGAATGTGTATCGGTAGGGGATGTGTGTGTGTGGTTGTTGGGAATGTGTGGGTGATTGTGAGATGTGTGGGTGATTGTGAAATGTGAGTGTGGATGGAAAGATGTGTGGGTATGGATGGTTGATGTGTGAGTAGGTGAGGGATATATGTGTATTGGTGCGGAATGTGCGTGTGTGAGAGGTATGTGTGTGTGGTTGGAGGGTGTGTGGGTGGAGCATATGTGCATGGGTGAGCTTGAACGGATTGGGGTATGTGTGAGTGGGTGGAAAGATGCGTGTGGGTGGGTGAGGGATGGGTTGATGGCGGGATCTGTGAGTGGGTGGAGGGATGAGTGGGGGATGTGTGGTGGGTGGGGTTGTGCGTGTATGGGTGGGTGATGTGTGAGTAGGTGAGAGATGTGTGTGAGGGTTGGTGCAGGATGTGTGTGTGGGAGGGGGGATGTGTCACATAACATTGTAATATGCATTGTTTATGCTTACAACATTTATTTGACAATGTTTTTTTTTCCTATGTGTATGCATGATGCACTGTTGATGAACGAAAGATGAGTGATTGGAAGGGCCGAATGTAAGACGGGCCTACGCGCCCAATTTGTTACCCTTGGAAACACACTCTCACACACACACACACACCCTCACACACACACACACACACACACACACACACCATCTACATTGTTATGCCCCATGGCAAAGTGGTCAAGCCGTCTGCCTCTCACTTCAAAGGTTGTGGGTTCGATTCCAGGCTACGTCTTGTGGTTCACGAGTGCATTTTTCTCGGAGACTCCTGGGGTCGTAGCTGGAGCTACGGAGTTCGTGCTTTGTGTGACACTTTCGGCATCCCGCCCTGCGAAAATAGAACGAGCCATGTAAGATAAACCCGGTGCAATGAAGTCGATCCTCTCGACTTTTAAAACTGTTTAAGGTCCCCTGACAAAGCTCTTGATCCCTGGCCAGTTCTCTCGCCTCATGCACCCTCGTGTCCCAGGTGTCTGCCATGTCCTGTGTCCATCTTCATGCTGGTAGTCCCAATTGTCTGCAATGCCCCGGTTATTCTAAACACTTTGTCTATAGCAAAGATGTTCAAAAGCCGCGATTTGCTTCTTTAGTGACTGCAAAATGGCCCGTACCTCACATCGCTATGTTGTCACAACAGAGATGCATTCCTCAAACGTTTACTGTAACCTGTTTGTTGCTGTTATTTGATAGGTTCTTAATGCAATGTAATTTCATCATTGCTATAGCCACAGTCTAAGTCTGACTGTTTGAACAGTGGCCACTATTGTGGACTGTAGCCAGGATATTCACAGTCTGTGACATGTCCAATGTTCTCATCGTTGATGGCGATCTGTGGCTGGCATGATCGTGCACATTGTGTTATATGACTACTGGCGGTGACTGACCTGATTCGCTGTCACACGGCAGTTATTGCATGTTTGGGAAGATTACCGTGCACATCTTCAGTGTAGCGTACCGACGGAGAGATAGGGACTGCATATCTGTGTTTGATCACATGCTCCAGGTTTTGGACTTGTCACCATTGACGAGTGCTTGATAACATCCATATCTATCGATTGCTGGCCCAGCAAAGACAGTGTCTCGTGCCTCAAGTTGTATCCACGACACGTATTGATAGATTGTCTCACATGTAAACTGAAAATCGTAAATGTGAAACCAACAATACAATCATTTCCTAACGTGTAAACTGGAAATCCTAAATGTGAAACCAACAATACAATCATTTCCTAGCTATATGTGGCGAAGTCACAAAGACAACTTTTCACAAACAGAAAGAGGCAGTCTTCATTTTTTGTTTAGCCACATAATGAGAAGAGAAAAAAAACAAATACAGGAGCATGTTGTAACAACGGAAAAGATGCGGGCTGACAAGCTCGCAGGTGAGGCTACTGTGGAGGGCGGACGCGCCATGGACCAGGCTGACATTCTGAATGCTCTACGAGAAGTAAGACTTTTGTGAGAACCAAGTGATGACTGTGAATCTACAACCATGGCCAGACTGCGAGGACAACAAATTAAAAGAGGGGTAGCCAAACAAGAACACTACGCTGGATGATAAACCAACACAGAACTGGTGTCGTTAGCCGCTACACGCTGCGGGATTTGCTGAGGAGGGGATCCGAGCACTTATGGACTGAATGGTTCGATGTGCAATGAGGATGATCTGTCGACTAACTAACTAACTAACTAACTAACTAACTAACTAACTAACGGAAAAGATTTGTGGAAAGAGAGATAGAGGAAGACCGCGTGAGAACATTCTTGACAGTCTTGTATCATGGTACGGAAGTTAGTCAGCCCACCAGTTAATGCTTGTCGTCGGAGATCGTCAGATGTCGAGAAGCATAGGTCGCCCACGCGAGTCGGCAAGGCACTTGATGATGATGATGATGATGATGATGTAGCACACTGGTGTTTGTAACTCCGTGATTGTTGACAGACACCTGGTGGCGCGGCGCCTGGCGCAGATTGAAGAAAGCACGTGTGCCGCCGTCAGCGACAGTGTGAGCCTGGACTGTGCGCCGGGCACCATAAGCTGTGCGCCAGGCACCATGAGCTGTGCGCCGGGCACCATGGGCAGACAATTCACATGCGGCATATCCGAGCTGGTTTCTCTCTCCACGACACGGCACAGAGGGGTGCGCGGTAATCTCCCCTGGCCTGAAATCATTGCCGTGTGAAAGCGAGCCGGCTGACTGACAGCAGCCAGTAGTGATAGAATCATTGACTGTTATTGGTGTCTCTATGACACGACAACTGGTGTGTATAAGTGAGGCTGTATCATACCATCTGCCCTTACAGGATTCAGTCTGTCTGATGTGGATGTGGAACCTAGTGGTGTAGACATCAGGTCCCGTACAGAACTTGGAGCCGGGGAACTCGCGTTATGTACACAATACATACCTGCTGGTTGTTGTCCAGCCGCTACTGTAGCCTGGTGATTTGTTAGGTACACTGTATGTTTGAAATGCTCTCCCGCTTCCCGGGTATTCTGGTGCTAACTAAATGTTCCAGAGGCGTCTCGCAGCCCTTGGTTTTCACAGCCAAACATTGCTTCTGTAACAGACTGCACTGTCTACGGTGATTGTGTGCTGGAAGCAGAGGACGATATGGTGTGACTGAATTCGTGCACAGTTGTATGGATATCACAGACCTGTGGATGCTAGCAGTGCGGCCCCTGTTGGTCAGTGTGTGTACCTCAACGTGTGGCTAGCTTGTGGGACAGTGTAGTTGGGCCACTTGGTCCTGTTGTGGGGGACAGACTGTTTGATTTTCCGTGCTGCCCATAGAGTATGTGTTCTCCTAGACAGTAGCCGACAATGTACCTGAGTCATGGAGTAAGTACATTTATCATCATCATGTGCCATGCCGCTAAGCAGTAGGTGGTCATGTTTCGCCATTTCACTAGATCACCAGAGTCGTGGGTCAGCTCAGTGTTCGTGTCTCAACCATACCACGTGGCCAAGACATCCAGGTATTTACTTCTCTGCCTTCCCCTTGTTCTCTTTCTCTCAATCTTGCCAGTTGTCACCAAGTTCTCCAGTTTATTTCTTCTCATAATGTGACGAAAAATTGTGACTGTCTACGTCTAATTTCTCTAATCAGTTTACGATTTTCATTTGATTCTTGTAGGACTTGGTCATTGGTTTTTCTGTCTGTCCATGGTATTCTTTGCATTTTCCTCAGAAACCACATTTCCACAGCCATCAGATGTTTTTCAGCCTGTTTGCTCTTTGTCTACGCTTCACATCCATACAAAAGCACAATATCTATGTAGCACCTCAACACTTTTTCTTATTGCAAATGACATATTTTTATTGGTTAGTATGTTTTTCATCTTGCAAAAGGCTACCTTGGCCATGGCGATTCTTGTTCTAATCTCAACAAAAGCAGAATGTAGGTCAAAGCTCAGTTTCCATTTCTAGCTATTTTAACACGTTTTTTGTTTGTTTGTTTGTTTGTTTGTTTGTTTCTTCCTACAATGAAGTGAGCACTAGTAACTGGTCAGAGCATTGCCAGGAAGTGTATATGCTTGCCAGGGACTGTAGTAGTCTGTTTTGTCTTCTCTCATCCAACAGCAAACCAGACCCCAAAGCCAAGCAGATATCTGTGGGCCGCAAGAAGTTTAATATGGATCCCAAAAAGGTAACACTAGCCGGTTGTCTGTCTGTTGTAGATGTTTGTCTTTTACTTGTCTGTCTGTTGTAGATGTTTGTCTTTTACTTGTCTGTCTGTTGTAGATATTTGTGGTGTCTTGTCCGGGAGTCTCCGTAGTGAAGTGGTCAAGCCATTTGACTAGGGCTCCAAAGGTTGTTGGTTCAATTCCGGGCCGTGTTCTTCAGTTCACGAGTGAATTTTTTCTGAGACTTTTGAGGGTCGTCGCTGCAGCTATGCAGTTTGTGCTTTGTGCGACGCTTTCCGCACTGTGGAAAGCGACTGAGTCATATGGGATAAAAACCTGGTGCAATGAAGTGATTATTTTTGTTTACTTGTCTGTTTGTTGTAGATGTTTGTCTTTTACTTGTCTGTTTGTTGCAGATGTTTGTCTTTTACTTGTCTGTCTTTTGTAGATGTTTGTCTTTTATTTGTCTGTCTTTTGTAGATGTTTGTCTTTTACTTGTCTGTTTGTTGTAGATGTTTGTCTTTTACTTGTCTGTTTGTTGTAGATGTTTGTCTTTTACTTGTCTGTTTGTTGTAGATGTTAGTCTTTTACTTGTCTGTTTGTTCTAGATGTTTGTCTTTCACTTGTCTTTGTTGTAGATGTTTGTCTTTTACTTGTCTGTTTGTTGTAGATGTTAGTCTTTTACTTGTCTGTTTGTTGTAGATGTTTGTCTTTTACTTGTCTGTTTGTTGTAGATGTTTGTCTTTTACTTGTCTGTTTGTTGTAGATGTTTGTCTTTTACTTGTCTGTTTGTTGTAGATGTTAGTCTTTTACTTGTCTGTTTGTTGTAGATGTTTGTCTTTACTTGTCTGTTTGTTGTAGATGTTTGTCATTTACTTGTCTGTTTGTTGTAGATGTTTGTCTTTTACTTGTCTGTTTGTTGTAGATGTTTGTCATTTACTTGTCTGTCTGTTGTAGATGTTTGTCTTTTACTTGTCTGTTTGTTGTAGATGTTTGTCTTTTACTTGTCTGTTTGTTGTAGATGTTTGTCTTTACTTGTCTGTTGTTGTAGATGTTTGTCTTTTACTTGTCTGTTTGTTGTAGATGTTTGTCTTTTACTTGTCTGTTTGTTGTAGATGTTTGTCTTTCACTTGTCTTTGTTGTAGATGTTTGTCTTTCACTTGTCTTTGTTGTAGATGTTTGTCTTTTACTTGTCTGTTTGTTGTAGATGTTTGTCTTTTACTTGTCTGTTTGTTGTAGATGTTTGTCTTTTACTTGTCTGTTTGTTGTAGATGTTTGTCTTTTACTTGTCTGTTTGTTGTAGATGTTTGTCTGTTACTTGTCTGTTTTTTGTAGATGTTTGTCTTTTACTTGTCTGTTTGTTGTAGATGTTTGTCTTTTACTTGTCTGTTTGTTGTAGATGTTTGTCTTTCACTTGTCTTTGTTGTAGATGTTTGTCTTTTACTTGTCTGTTTGTTGTAGATGTTTGTCTTTTACTTATCTGTCTTTTGTAGATGTTTGTCTTTTACTTGTCTGTTTGTTGTAGATGTTTGTCTTTTACTTGTCTGTCTTTTGTAGATGTTTGTCTTTTACTTATCTGTTTGTTGTAGATGTTTGTCTTTTACTTGTCTGTTTGTTGTAGATGTTTGTCTTTTACTTGTCTGTCTTTTGTAGATGTTTGTCTTTTACTTATCTGTTTGTTGTAGATGTTTGTCTTTTACTTGTCTGTCTTTTGTAGATGTTTGTCTTTTACTTGTCTGTCTTTTGTAGATGTTTGTCTTTTACTTGTCTGTTTGTTGTAGATGTTTGTCTTTTACTTGTCTGTTTGTTGTAGATGTTTGTCTTTTACTTGTCTGTTTGTTGTAGATGTTTGTCTTTTACTTGTCTGTTTGTTGTAGATGTTTGTCTTTTACTTGTCTGTTTGTTGTAGATGTTTGTCTTTTACTTGTCTGTTTGTTGTAGATGTTAGTCTTTTACTTGTCTGTTTGTTGTAGATGTTTGTCTTTTACTTGTCTGTTTGTTGCAGATGTTTGTCTTTTACTTGTCTGTCTTTTGTAGATGTTTGTCTTTTACTTGTCTGTTTGTTGCAGATGTTTGTCTTTTACTTGTCTGTTTGTTGTAGATGTTTGTCTTTCACTTGTCTTTGTTGTAGATGTTTGTCTTTTACTTGTCTGTTTGTTGTAGATGTTAGTCTTTTACTTGTCTGTTTGTTGTAGATGTTTGTCTTTTACTTGTCTGTTTGTTGCAGATGTTTGTCTTTTACTTGTCTGTCTTTTGTAGATGTTTGTCTTTTACTTGTCTGTTTGTTGCAGATGTTTGTCTTTTACTTGTCTGTTTGTTGTAGATGTTTGTCTTTCACTTGTCTTTGTTGTAGATGTTTGTCTTTTACTTGTCTGTTTGTTGTAGATGTTTGTCTTTTACTTGTCTGTTTGTTGTAGATGTTTGTCTTTTACTTGTCTGTCTGTTGTAGATGTTTGTCTTTCACTTGTCTTTGTTGTAGATGTTTGTCTTTCACTTGTCTGTCTGTTGTAGATGTTTGTCTTTTACTTGTCTGTTTGTTGTAGATGTTTGTCTTTTACTTGTCTGTTTGTTGTAGATGTTTGTCTTTCACTTGTCTTTGTTGTAGATGTTTGTCTTTTACTTGTCTGTTTGTTGTAGATGTTTGTCTTTCACTTGTCTTTGTTGTAGATGTTTGTCTTTTACTTGTCTGTTTGTTGTAGATGTTTGTCTTTTACTTGTCTGTTTGTTGTAGATGTTTGTCTTTTACTTGTCTGTTTGTTGTAGATGTTTGTCTTTCACTTGTCTTTGTTGTAGATGTTTGTCTTTCACTTGTCTTTGTTGTAGATGTTTGTCTTTTACTTGTCTGTTTGTTGTAGATGTTTGTCTTTTACTTGTCTGTTTGTTGTAGATGTTAGTCTTTTACTTGTCTGTTTGTTGTAGATGTTTGTCATTTACTTGTCTGTTTGTTGTAGATGTTTGTCTTTTACTTGTCTGTTTGTTGTAGATGTTTGTCTTTTACTTGTCTGTTTGTTGTAGATGTTTGTCTTTCACTTGTCTTTGTTGTAGATGTTTGTCTTTTACTTGTCTGTTTGTTGTAGATGTTTGTCTTTTACTTGTCTGTCTTTTGTAGATGTTTGTCTTTTACTTGTCTGTTTGTTGTAGATGTTTGTCTTTTACTTGTCTGTCTTTTGTAGATGTTTGTCTTTTACTTATCTGTTTGTTGTAGATGTTTGTCTTTTACTTGTCTGTTTGTTGTAGATGTTTGTCTGTTACTTGTCTGTTTTTTGTAGATGTTTGTCTTTTACTTGTCTGTTTGTTGTAGATGTTTGTCTTTTTCTTGTCTGTCTATTAGATGTTTGTGTTGTCCTTTGCCGTCTGTCACTGCCTTTTATTTGTCTGTCTGTTATAGGTGTTTGTGGTGTCCTTTACTTGTCTGTCTGTTATAGGTGTTTGTGGTGTCCTTTACTTGTCTGTCTGTTGTAGATGTTTCTGGTGTCTTTTATTGTCTGTCTGTTGTAGATGTTTCTGGTGTCTTTTATTGTCTGTCTGTTGTAGATGTTTCTGGTGTCTTTTATTGTCTGTCTGTTGTAGATGTTTGTGGTGTTTTTTACCTGTCTGTCTGGTGTAGATGTTTGTACACACATCAACCTAGTACTTTAAACCCAGACACACCAATAACTGACTGATAATTACTGGATTAGTAACCACAAGAATCCTCAGATGTTTAGACCCAACAGTGCACTGCTTGTGTTGATAGCTCTACCCAACATCATCTCTACCTAACATCATCTCCATCCATCATCAGTTCCACATATATGATATGATGACATCAATTCTACCTAACATCATCTCCATCCATCATCAGTTCCACATATATGATGTGATGACATCTGCTTTGTTCAGGGCATCGAGTACCTGACCGAACATGGACTGCTGCAGAACACTCCAGAGGATGTGGCCATGTTTCTCTACGGAGGCGAGGGGTTAAACAAGACAGCCATTGGAGATTATCTAGGCGAGAGGTAGCGCTGATTCACTGGTTTTTGTTGTCTTGACATTTCTGACAGCCATGTTGTTTTATTTAGTGGTTTCAACTCATTCTCATCAAGTGTGTCCAACTGTGGGCTGGTTGTGTGTCTGTCTTGTGCTGCTCTCTTGAATGTCCACATATGCCTGCATGCATAGATCTGTGCGTGCATGTTATATCAGTGTTGTCTTTGGTCTACCTCCTGTGTGTCTGTCTTGTGCTGCTCTCTTGAATGTCCACAGATGCCTCATGCATAGATCTGTGCGTGCATGTTATATCAGTGTTGTCTTTGGTCTACCTCCTGTGTGTCTGTCTTGTGCTGCTCTCTTGAATGTCCACATATGCCTGCATGCATAGATCTGTGCGTGCATGTTATATCAGTGTTGTCTTTGGTCTACCTCCTGTGTGTCTGTCTTGTGCTGCTCTCTTGAATGACCACATATGCCTGCATGCATAGATCCTATGCGTGCATGTTATATCAGTGTTGTCTTTTGGTCTACCTCCTGTGTGTCTGTCTTGTGCTGCTCTCTTGAATGACCACATATGCCTGCATGCATAGATCTATGCGTGCATGTTATATCAGTGTTGTCTTTGGTCTACCTCCTGTGTGTCTGTCTTGTGCTGCTCTCTTGAATGACCACATATGCCTGCATGCATAGATCTATGCGTGCATGTTATATCAGTGTTGTCTTTGGTCTACCTCCTGTGTGTCTGTCTTGTGCTGCTCTCTTGAATGTCCACTATGCCTGCATGCATAGATCTATGCGTGCATTGTTATCTCAGTGTGTCTTTGGTCTACCTCCTGTGGGTCTGTCTTGTGCTGCTCTCTTGAATGTCCACATATGCCTGCATGCCATAGATCTATGCGTGCATGTTTATATCAGTGTTGTCTTTGGTCTACACTCCTGTGTGTCTGTCTTGTGCTGCTCTCTTGAATGTCCACATATGCCTGCATGCATAGATCTATGCGTGCATGTTATATCAGTGTTGTCTTTGGTCTACCTCCTGTGTGTCTGTCTTGTGCTTGCTCTCTTGAATGTCCCATATGCCTGCATGCATAGGATCTATGCGTGCATGTTATATCAGTGTTGTCTTTGGTCTACCTCCTGGGTGTCTGTCTTGTGCTGCTCTCTTGAATGTCCACATATGCCTGCATGCATAGATCTATGCGTGCATGTTATATCAGTGTTGTCTTGGTCTACCTCCTGTGGTCTGTCTTGTGCTGCTCTCTTGAATTGATCCACATATGCCTGCATGCATAGATCTATGCGTGCATGTTATATCAGTGTTGTCTTTGGTCTACCTCCTGTGTGTCTGTCTTGTGCTGCTCTCTTGAATGTCCACATATGCCTGCATGCATAGATCTATGCGTGCATGTTATATCAGTGTTGTCTTTGGTCTACCTCCTGTGTGTCTGTCTTGTGCTGCTCTCTTGAATGTCCACATATGCCTGCATGCATAGATCTATGCGTGCATGTTATATCAGTGTTGTCTTTGGTCTACCTCCTGTGTGTCTGTCTTGTGCTGCTCTCTTGAATGTCCACATATGCCTGCATGCATAGATCTATGCGTGCATGTTATATCAGTGTTGTCTTTGGTCTACCTCCTGTGTGTCTGTCTTGTGCTGCTCTCTTGAATGACCACATATGCCTGCATGCATAGATCTATGCGTGCATGTTATATCAGTGTTGTCTTTGGTCTACCTCCTGTGTGTCTGTCTTGTGCTGCTCTCTTGAATGTCCACATATGCCTGCATGCATAGATCTATGCGTGCATGTTATATCAGTGTTGTCTTTGGTCTACCTCCTGTGTGTCTGTCTTGTGCTGCTCTCTTGAATGACCACATATGCCTGCATGCATAGATCTATGCGTGCATGTTATATCAGTGTTGTCTTTGGTCTACCTCCTGTGTGTCTGTCTTGTGCTGCTCTCTTGAATGTCCACATATGCCTGCATGCATAGATCTATGCGTGCATGTTATATCAGTGTTGTCTTTGGTCTACCTCCTGTGTGTCTGTCTTGTGCTGCTCTCTTGAATGTCCACATATGCCTGCATGCATAGATCTGTGCGTGCATGTTATATCAGTGTTGTCTTTGGTCTACCTCCTGTGTGTCTGTCTTGTGCTGCTCTCTTGAATGTCCACATATGCCTTGCATGCATAGATCTATGCGTGCATGTTATATCAGTGTTGTCTTTGGTCTACCTCCTGTGTGTCTGTCTTGTGCTGCTCTCTTGAATGTCCACAATATGCCTGCATGCATAGATCTATGCGTGCATGTTATATCAGTGTTGTCTTTGGTCTACCTCCTGTGTGTCTGTCTTGTGCTGCTCTCTTGAATGTACCACATATGCCTGCATGCATAGATCTATGCGTGCATGTTATATCAGTGTTGTCTTGGTCTACCTCCTGTGTGTCTGTCTTGTGCTGCTCTCTTGAATGACCACATATGCCTGCATGCATAGATCTATGCGTGCATGTTATATCAGTGTTGTCTTTGGTCTACCTCCTGTGTGTCTGTCTTGTGCTGCTCTCTTGAATGCCACATATGCCTGCATGCATAGATCTATGCGTGCATGTTATATCAGTGTTGTCTTTGGTCTACCTCCTGTGTGTCTGTCTTGTGCTGCTCTCTTGAATGCCACATATGCCTGCATGCATAGATCTATGCGTGCATGTTATATCAGTGTTGTCTTTGGTCTACCTCCTGTGTGTCTGTTTGTGCTGCTCTCTTGAATGCCACATATGCCTGCATGCATAGATCTGTGCGTGCATGTTATATCAGTGTTGTCTTTGGTCTACCTCCTGTGTGTCTGTCTGTGCTGCTCTCTTGAATGCCACATATGCCTGCATGCATAGATCTGTGCGTGCATGTTATATCAGTGTTGTCTTGGTCTACTCCTGTGTGTCTGTCTTGTGCTGCCTCTTGAATGTCCACTATGCCTGCATGCATAGATCTGTGCGTGCATGTTATATCAGTGTGTCTTTGGTCTACCTCCTGTGTGTCTGTCTTGTGCTGCTCTCTGAATGCCACATATGCCTGCATGCATAGATCTTGCGTGCATGTTATATCAGTGTTGTCTTTGGTCTACCTCCTGTGTGTCTGTCTTGTGCTGCTCTCTTGAATGACCACATATGCCTGCATGCATAGATCTATGCGTGCATGTTATATCAGTGTTGTCTTTGGTCTACCTCCTGTGTGTCTGTCTTGTGCTGCTCTCTTGAATGACCACATATGCCTGCATGCATAGATCTATGCGTGCATGTTATATCAGTGTTGTCTTTGGTCTACCTCCTGTGTGTCTGTCTTGTGCTGCTTCTTGAATGACCACATATGCCTGCATGCATAGATCTGTGCGTGCATGTTATATCAGTGTTGTCTTTGGTCTACCTCCTGTGTGTCTGTCTTGTGCTGCTCTCTTGAATGACCACATATGCCTGCATGCATAGATCTAGTGCGTGCATGTTATATCAGTGTTGTCTTTGGTCTACCTCCTGGTGTCTGTCTTGTGCTGCTCTCTTGAATGCCACATATGCCTGCATGCATAGATCTGTGCGTGCATGTTATATCAGTGTTGTCTTTGGTCTACCTCCTGTGTGTCTGTCTTGTGCTGCTCTCTTGAATGACCACATATGCCTGCATGCATAGATCTGTGCGTGCATGTTATATCAGTGTTGTCTTTGGTCTACCTCCTGTGTGTCTGTCTTGTGCTGCTCTCTTGAATGACCACATATGCCTGCATGCATAGATCTGTGCGTGCATGTTATATCAGTGTTGTCTTTGGTCTACCTCCTGTGTGTCTGTCTTGTGCTGCTCTCTTGAATGACCACATATGCCTGCATGCATAGATCTGTGCGTGCATGTTATATCAGTGTTGTCTTTGGTCTACCTCCTGTGTGTCTGTCTTGTGCTGCTCTCTTGAATGCCACATATGCCTGCATGCATATCTATGCGTGCATGTTATATCAGTGTTGTCTTTGGTCTACCTCCTGTGTGTCTCTTGTGCTGCTCTCTTGAATGCCACTATGCCTGCATGCATAATCTTGCGTGCATGTTTATATCAGTGTTGTCTTTGGTCTACCTCCTGTGTGTCTGTCTTGTGCTGCTCTCTTGAATGCCACATATGCCTGCATGCATAGATCTTGCGTGCATGTTATATCAGTGTTGTCTTTGGTCTACCTCCTGTGTGTCTCTTGTGCTGCTCTCTTGAATGCCACATATGCCTGCATGCATAGATCTATGCGTGCATGTTATATCAGTTGTTTTGGTCTACCTCCTGTGTGTCTGTCTTGTGCTGCTCTCTTGAATGACCACATATGCCTGCATGCATAGATCTTGCGTGCATGTTATATCAGTGTTGTCTTTGGTCTACCTCTGTGTGTCTGTCTTGTGCTGCTCTCTTGAATGTCCACATATGCCTGCATGCATAGATCTTGCGTGCATGTTATATCAGTGTGTCTTTGGTCTACCTCCTGTGTGTCTGTCTTGTGCTGCTCTCTTAATGCCACATATGCCTGCATGCATAGATCTTGGTGCTGTTATCAGTGTTGTCTTTGGTCTACCTCCTTGTGTCTGTCTTGTGCTGCTCTCTTGAATGCCATATGCCTGCATGCATAGATCTGTGCTGCATGTTATATCAGTGTTGTCTTTGGTCTACCTCCTGTGTGTCTGTCTTGTGCTGCTCTCTTGAATGCCACATATGCCTGCATGCATAGATCTGTGCGTGCATGTTATTCAGTGTTGTCTTTGGTCTACCTCCTGTGTGTCTGTCTTGTGCTGCCTCTTGAATGCCACATATGCCTGCATGCATAGATCTTGCGTGCATGTTATATCAGTGTTGTCTTTGGTCTACCTCCTTGTGTCCTTGTCCCTTCTAGATCTATGCCTGCATGTAATCATTTGTTGGTCTACCTCCTGTTTGTCTTTGGCTCCTCTTGTTGTCCTTGCTGCCCTGAATGCCAAATCTGCGTGCATTTATCGGTTGTTTATTCAGTTTTCTTGGTCTTCTGTTGTCTGTCTCTTTGCAATTGCTGCAAATTTGCGTGCATTTATATCTGTGTTGTCTGGTTACTGTGTGTTTGTCTTGCTGTCTGCTGATGACCCTATGCCCATAATCTGCGTGCATGTCTATCGTGTTGTTTTTTGTCTACCTTTGTGTCTGTCTTTGCCTGCTTGAATGACCACATATGCCTGCATGCATAGACTATGTGTGCATGTTATACAGTGTTGTCTTTGGTCTCCTCCTTGTGTCTGTCTTTGCTGCTCTCTTGATGACCACATTGCCTGCATGCTAGATTGTGCGTGCATGTTATATCTGTGTTGTCTTTGTTACCTTGTGTGTCTGTCTTGTGCTGCTCTCATGTCCACATATGCCTGCTGCATAGATCGGCTGTTTATCAGTGTTGTCTTTGGTCTACCTCCTGTGTGTCTGTCTTGTGCTTCTCTTCAATGTCCACATATGCCTGATCTAGATCTGTGCTCATGTTATTCAGTTTTCTTGGTCTACCTCCTGTGTGCTGTCTTGTCTGCTCTTTGAAAAATCATATGCCTGCATGCATAGATCTATGCGTTGTTATATCTGTGTTGTTTGGTCTACCTCTGTGTGTCTGTCTTGTGCTGTCTCTTAATCCACATACCTGCATGCATAGTTGTGCGTGCATGTTTCAGTGTTTCTTTGGTCTCCTCCGGGTGTTTCTTGTGCTGCTCTCTTGAATGACACATATGCCTGCATGCTAGATCTGTGTGTTTATATCAGTGTTGTCTTTGGTCTACCTCCGTGTGTCTGTTGTCTGTCTCTTTGTGACATATCCTGCATGCATAGATCTGTGCGTGCATGTTATATCAGTGTTGTCTTTGGTCTACCTCCTGTGTGTCTGTCTTTGCTCTTCTTGATGCCCCTTCCTGCATGCATAGATCTTGGTCATGTTAATCATTTTCTTGGTTTCCTCCTGTGTGTCTGTCTTGTGTCTCTCTTGAATGACCACATCCTGCATGCATAGATTACGTGCATGTTTATCAGTGTTGTCTTTGGTCTACCTCCTGTGTGTCTGTCTTGTGTGTCTTGATGACCACATACCTGCATGCATATCTATGCGTGCATGTTATCATGTTGCTGTGTCTACTCCTGCTGCTGTTGGCTGCTTTCTTGTGCTTGCTTGTGATGCCTTGCGTGCATGATGATTTGCTGCTGTCTTGGTCTCTCTTGGTCTGTCTTGTTGTCTCTCTGTTGTGTCTTGTGCTCCTTGATGACCAATATCTGTGTAGATCTTGCGTGCTGTTATATCAGTGTTGTCTTTGGTCTACCTCCTGTGTGTCTGTCTTGTGCTGCCTCTTGAATGACCACATATGCCTGCATGCATAGATCTGTGCGTGCATGTATATCAGTGTTGTCTTTGGTCTACCTCCTGTGTGTCTGTCTTGTGCTGCTCTCTTGAATGACCCATATGCCTGCATGCATAGATCTATGCGTGCATGTTATATCAGTGTTGTCTTTGGTCTACCTCCTGTGTGTCTGTCTTGTGCTGCTCTCTTGAATGCCACATATGCCTGCATGCATAGATCTATGCGTGCATGTTATATCAGTGTTGTCTTTGGTCTACCTCCTGTGTGTCTGTCTTGTGCTGCTCTCTAATGTCCACATATGCCTGCATGCATAGATCTATGCGTGCATGTTATATCAGTGTTGTCTTTGGTCTACTCCTGTGTGTCTGTCTTGTGCTGCTCTCTTAATGTCCACATATGCCTGCATGCATAGATCTGTGTGCATGTTATATCAGTGTTGTCTTTGGTCTACCTCCTGTGTGTCTGTCTTGTGCTGCTCTCTTGAATGTCCACATATGCCTGCATGCATAGATCTGTGCGTGCATGTTATATCAGTGTTGTCTTTGGTCTACCTCCTGTGTGTCTGTCTTGTGCTGCTCTCTTGAATGACCACATATGCCTGCATGCATAGATCTGTGCGTGCATGTTATATCAGTGTTGTCTTTGTCTACCTCCTGTGTGTCTGTCTTGTGCTGCTCTCTTGAATGACCACATATGCCTGCATGCATAGATCTGTGCGTGCATGTTATATCAGTGTTGTCTTTGGTCTACCTCCTGTGTGTCTGTCTTGTGCTGCTCTCTTCAATGACCACATATGCCTGCATGCATAGATCTGTGCGTGCATGTTATATCAGTGTTGTCTTTGGTCTACCTCCTGTGTGTCTGTCTTGTGCTGCTCTCTTCAATGACCACATATGCCTGCATGCATAGATCTATGCGTGCATGTTATATCAGTGTTGTCTTTGGTCTACCTCCTGTGTGTCTGTCTTGTGCTGCTCTCTTGAATGTCCACATATGCCTGCATGCATAGATCTGTGCGTGCATGTTATATCAGTGTTGTCTTTGGTCTACCTCCTGTGTGTCTGTCTTGTGCTGCTCTCTTGAATGTCCACATATGCCTGCATGCATAGATCTATGCGTGCATGTTATATCAGTGTTGTCTTTGGTCTACCTCCTGTGTGTCTGTCTTGTGCTGCTCTCTTGAATGCCACATATGCCTGCATGCATAGATCTGTGCGTGCATGTTATATCAGTGTTGTCTTTGGTCTACCTCCTGTGTGTCTGTCTTGTGCTGCTCTCTTAATGACCACATATGCCTGCATGCATAGATCTATGCGTGCATGTTATATCAGTGTTGTCTTTGGTCTACCTCCTGTGTGTCTGTCTTGTGCTGCTCTCTTAATGACCACATATGCTGCATGCATAGATCTGTGCGTGCATGTTATATCAGTGTTGTCTTTGGTCTACCTCCTGTGTGTCTGTCTTGTGCTGCTCTCTTGAATGACCACATATGCCTGCATGCATAGATCTGTGCGTGCATGTTATATCAGTGTTGTCTTTGGTCTACCTCCTGTGTGTCTGTCTTGTGCTGCTCTCTTGAATGACCACATATGCCTGCATGCATAGATCTATGCGTGCATGTTATATCAGTGTTGTCTTTGGTCTACCTCCTGTGTGTCTGTCTTGTGCTGCTCTCTTGAATGTACCACATATGCCTGCATGCATAGATCTGTGCGTGCATGTTATATCAGTGTTGTCTTTGGTCTACCTCCTGTGTGTCTGTCTTGTGCTGCTCTCTTGAATGTCCACATATGCCTGCATGCATAGATCTGTGCGTGCATGTTATATCAGTGTTGTCTTTGGTCTAACCTCCTGTGTGTCTGTCTTGTGCTGCTCTCTTGCAATGACCACATATGCCTGCATGCATAGATCTATGCCGTGCATGTTATATCAGTGTTGTCTTTGGTCTACCTCCTGTGTGTCTGTCTTGTGCTGCTCTCTTGAATGACCACATATGCCTGCATGCATAGATCTAGTGCGTGCATGTTATAGTCAGTGTTGTCTTTGGTCTACCTCCTGTGTGTCTGTCTTGTGCTGCTCTCTTGAATGTCCACATATGCTGCATGCATAGATCTGTGCGTGCATGTTATATCAGTGTTGTCTTTGGTCTACCTCCTGTGTGTCTGTCTTGTGCTGCTCTCTTGAATGTCCACATATGCCTGCATGCATAGATCTAGTGCGTGCATGTTATATCAGTGTTGTCTTTGGTCTACCTCCTGTGTGTCTGTCTTGTGCTGCTCTCTTGAATGTCCACATATGCCTGCATGCATAGATCTGTGCGTGCATGTTATATCAGTGTTGTCTTTGGTCTACCTCCTGTGTGTCTGTCTTGTGTTGCTCTCTTGAATGACCACATATGCCTGCATGCATAGATCTGTGCGTGCATGTTATATCAGTGTTTGTCTTTGGTCTACCTCCTGTGTGTCTGTCTTGTGCTGCTCTCTTGAATGTCCACATATGCCTGCATGCATAGATCTGTGCGTGCATGTTATATCAGTGTTGTCTTTGGTCTACCTCCTGTGTGTCTGTCTTGTGTTGCTCTCTTGAATGACCACATATGCCTGCATGCATAGATCTGTGCGTGCATGTTATATCAGTGTTGTCTTTGGTCTACCTCCTGTGTGTCTGTCTTGTGCTGCTCTCTTGAATGTCCACATATGCCTGCATGCATAGATCTGTGCGTGCATGTTATATCAGTGTTGTCTTGGTCTACCTCCTGTGTGTCTGTCTTGTGCTGCTCTCTTGAATGTCCACATATGCCTGCATGCATAGATCTGTGCGTGCATGTTATATCAGTGTTGTCTTTGGTCTACCTCCTGTGTGTCTGTCTTGTGCTGCTCTCTTGAATGTCCACATATGCCTGCATGCATAGATCTGTGCGTGCATGTTATATCAGTGTTGTCTTTGGTCTACCTCCTGTGTGTCTGTCTTGTGCTGCTCTCTTCAATGTCCACATATGCCTGCATGCATAGATCTGTGCGTGCATGTTATATCAGTGTTGTCTTTGGTCTACCTCTTGTGCTGTCTGTCTTGTGCTGCTCTCTTGAATGACCACATATGCCTGCATGCATAGATCTGTGCGTGCATGTTATATCAGTGTTGTCTTTGGTCTACCTCTTGTGCTGTCTGTCTTGTGCTGCTCTCTTGAATGACCACATATGCCTGCATGCATAGATCTGTGCGTGCATGTTATATCAGTGTTGTCTTTGGTCTACCTCCTGTGCTGTCTGTATCTGTATTCTGCTCTCTAGTACTCTTTGGTGTTTCTGATGAGCCATTCACATGATGTGCACAAGACACAGGTGCTGGTTGTCAACCATTGCCATGACTAAAACTTCACAGCCGGCAGTGTTTGTAGTCCAGTGCAGGCTTGTTCAACATGAAGACTGTAGTGGAAACTGTTTTCAGGAGCCAGAGGAGCTTGTGTTTCCCTTCATGCCCCACAGCCAGGTGAACAAAGGTCTTGACCATCCCATATTTACATATAGATTGAATTATTGTAATCTAGACTAACCAAGGCAGCAGATATCACTCATGCCAGAAACACAGGCAGTGTGTGATCTGAGGACAGTCAATCTGTGTTTCCATCATGCTTTCTGTGTACCAAAGTGTGTAATGTGAGGACAGTCAATCAGTGTTTCTACATGCTTTCTGTGTACCTCAGTGAGTGAATGAGCAAACAAACAGAAAGTGTGTAATGTGAGGACAGTCAATCAGTGTTTCTACATGCTTTCTGTGTACCTCAGTGAGTGAATGAGCAAACAAACAGAAAGTGGAATGTGTAATGTGAGGACAGTCAATCAGTGTTTCTACATGCTTTCTGTGTACCTCAGTGAGTGAATGAGCAAACAAACAGAAAGTGTGTAATGTGAGGACAGTCAATCAGTGTTTCTACATGCTTTCTGTGTACCTCAGTGAGTGAATGAGCAAACAAACAGAAAGTGTGTAATGTGACGACAGTCAATCAGTGTTTCTACATGCTTTCTGTGTACCTCAGTGAGTGAATGAGCAAACAAACAGAAAGTGGAATTGGGCAACTTTACCAGAAGACAATCTGTGTACCTCAGTGAGTGAATGAGCAAACAAACAGAAAGTGGAATTGGGCAACTTTACCAGAAAACAATCTGTGTACCTCAGTGAGTGAATGAGCAAACAAACAGAAAGTGGAATTGGGCAACTTTACCAGAAGACAATCACAGATTGGCAGATAGACATTTGTGATGTTTTTCTGATAAATCTGACACTCCCACCTTGCATGTCTGCATCTTCACACATGGTGATTTTACTGCAGTTTCACTGATCTCATCTTCACACATGGTGATTTTACTGCAGTTTCACTGATCTCATCTTCACACATGGTGATTTTACTGCAGTTTAACTGATCTCATCTTCACACATGGTGATTTTACTGCAGTTTCACTGACCTCATCTTCATACATGGTGATTTTACTGCAGTTTCACTGATCTCATCTTCATACATGGTGATTTTACTGCAGTTTCACTGATCTCATCTTCATACATGGTGATTTTACTGCAGTTTCACTGATCTCATCTTCATACATGGTGATTTTACTGCAGTTTCACTGATCTCATCTTCATACATGGTGATTTTAACTGCAGTTTCACTGATCTCATCTTCACACATGAGTGATTTTACTGCAGTTTCACTGATCTCATCTTCACACATGGTGATTTTACTGCAGTTTCACTGATCTCATCTTCATACATGGTGATTTTACTGCAGTTTCACTGATCTCATCTTCATACATGGTGATTTTACTGCAGTTTCACTGATCTCATCTTCATACATGGTGATTTTACTGCAGTTTCACTGATCTCATCTTCATACATGGTGATTTTACTGCAGTTTCACTGATCTCATCTTCACACATGGTGATTTTACTGCAGTTTCACTGATCTCATCTTCACACATGGTGATTTTACTGCAGTTTCACTGACCTCATCTTCATACATGGTGATTTTACTGCAGTTTCACTGATCTCATCTTCATACATGGTGATTTTACTGCAGTTTCACTGATCTCATCTTCATACATGGTGATTTTACTGCAGTTTCACTGATCTCATCTTCATACATGGTGATTTTACTGCAGTTTCACTGATCTCATCTTCATACATGGTGATTTTACTGCAGTTTCACTGATCTCATCTTCATACATGGTGATTTTACTGCAGTTTCACTGATCTCATCTTCATACATGGTGATTTTACTGCAGTTTCACTGATCTCATCTTCACACATGGTGATTTTACTGCAGTTTCACTGATCTCATCTTCACACATGGTGATTTTACTGCAGTTTCACTGATCTCATCTTCACACATGGTGATTTTACTACAGTTTCACTGATCTCATCTTCATACATGGTGATTTTACTGCAGTTTCACTAATCTCATCTTCATACATGGTGATTTTACTGCAGTTTCACTGATCTCATCTTCACACATGGTGATGTTACTACAGTTTCACTAATCTCATGTCCATCTACCAGGAGTGTCTTCTGCATGGCAGTGCTGAAAGCGTTTGTCAACCTGCACGAGTTCAAGGACATGATTCTTGTCCAGGCATTGAGGTGAGCCAATTTTTGATTAAATTTGTAGTTGTGTTATTTTTAGTGCAGTTTCCATGGAACAGATAATATATTGACGTGACATGTCATATACAAGGGGTGCCTGAAATCTTTAATCAGACTGTACAGGAGTACCAGGAGAAGGTTGATACTGGGCACATGTAGAGCTTCTTATACGTGCACTAAACATGTGGAGTATCTTTTGTTAATGAGTTCTCCTGCTATGATGCACTGCACAATGTACCCTATTAACCAGAACTGCCGCTGCAATGATTTGTGGGAACAGTGAAGTCAGAGGCCAGGGCTGTGATAAACTTCCTGATGTTTCAGGGAACAGCACCTACATAAATACGCAGGGAGATGGAACCAGTGTTACATGATTCCTGCCCTTCAGATGCTTCGCTAAAACACTTGTGTGGACAGTTTCAGTGTCGCCTCTCAGATGCTGCCGATCTGCTCAAACCTGGGATGCTCCCTAGAGTACCACAGAAATGCAGCAAGAGTGAAGAAAATCATTGATTGAAAAATTACAACTGCAGACACAACTTGTGCAGTAGAACTGAATGAAAGAACTGTTAATAGAATTGTACAGAATAGACAAAACATGAAAAAGTGTGTGTTCGTTGGATTCCTTGAAGTATGAACAGAAGCAAATGAGAATAAATTTCTGTCAACAGTTGTTGAATAAGTGCCAGTCAGAAAACATTACTCCCAATCCAAAATGTTCAACATGCAATAGAAAGTTCCATGCTTTCCTCAACAGTTGACCAGCAAAAAGCACAGAAATCTGCAGGAAAAGTCATGATGATCGTTTATTGGGGAACCGAAGGTGTCCTATTGATAGATTATCTGTGTTGTAGCAACAGGGTTAATGGTCACTACTATGCAGGTTTACTTGCCTAACTAAGTAAGCTGTTATCAGAAAACAAGGGATAGCACACGCTAAAAATCTTCCTGTGCTTCAAGACGAAAACGCCCTCTCACAAAGCACAACATGTGCAACTAGCAGCCAAGGATGTGAACATTGAGATTCGTCCATAACCAGTCTGCTCTCCAGATTTGGCTCCATTAGACTTTCTCTTTGTCCAACATCTTACAGAACAGCTCAGAGGAAATTGTTTTGAGAAGTCATACTGGATTAACTGGGACAATAGGGTGTCCTATTCCCAAGGTCATTTCAAGGTGAAGCAGAGATGAAATCAATGTGTCATTTCAAATTAAGGCTATATTTAACAGGAATAAGCACTTCATCAAATGTCAGTTGTCTATGACATTTGCTTTATAGTCAGGGTAAAGACTTATGGCCAGGCCTCTGTAGTCACAGAACAGGTCATAGAGTTACTATAGATGAAGGTTGGAGTGCACTAGAGAGAAACAGTTACATTGTTCATGTTGTCAGCCCACTACATTGTTCATGTTGTCAACTACTACATTATTCATGTTGTCAACCCACTACATTGTTCATGTTGTCAACCCACTACATTGTTCATGTTGTCAACCCACTACATTGTTCATGTTGTCAACTACTACATTGTTCATGTTGTCAACCTACGACATTGTTCATGTTGTCAACTACTACATTGTTCATATTGTCAACTCACTACATTGTTCATGTTGTCAACCTATGACATTGTTCATGTTGTCAACTACTACATTGTTCATGTTGTCAACCCACTACATTGTTCATGTTGTCAACCCACTACATTGTTCATGTTGTCAACTACTACATTGTTCATGTTGTCAGCCCACTACATTGTTTCAGTTGTCAACTACTACATTATTCATGTTGTCAACCCACTACATTGTTCATGTTGTCAACCCACTACATTGTTCATGTTGTCAACCCACTACATTGTTCATGTTGTCAACTACTACATTGTTCATGTTGTCAACCTACGACATTGTTCATGTTGTCAACTACTACATTATTCATGTTGTCAACCCACTACATTGTTCATGTTGTCAACCCACTAGATTGTTCATGTTGTCAACCCACTACATTGTTCATGTTGTCAACTACTACATTGTTCATGTTGTCAACCTACGACATTGTTCATGTTGTCAACTACTACATTGTTCATATTGTCAACCCACTACATTGTTCATGTAGTCAACCTATGACATTGTTCATGTTGTCAACCTACGACATTGTTCATGTTGTCAACCTACTACATTGTTCATGTTGTCAACCTACGACATTGTTCATGTTGTCAACCTACGACATTGTTCATGTTGTCAACCTATGACATTGTTCATGTTGTCAACCTACGACATTGTTCATGTTGTCAACTCACTATATTGTTCATGTTGTCAACCCACTACATTGTTCATGTTGTCAACTACTACATTGTTCATGTTGTCAACTACTACATTGTTCATGTTGTCAACTACTACATTGTTCATGTTGTCAACCCACTACATTATTCATGTTGTCAACCCACTACTTTGTTCATGTTGTCAACTACTACATTGTTCATGTTGTCAACTACTACATTGTTCATGTTGTCAACTACTACATTGTTCATGTTGTCAACTACTACATTGTCCATGTTGTCAACTACTACATTGTTCATGTTGTCAACCCACTACATTGTTCATGTTGTCAACTACTACATTGTTCATGTTGTCAACTGCTACATTGTTCATGTTGTCAACTACTACATTATTCATGATGTCAACTACTACATTGTTCATGTTGTCAACTACTACATTGTTCATGTTGTCAACTACTACATTATTCATGTTGTCAACTACTACATTGTTCATGTTGTCAACTACTACATTGTTCATGTTGTCAACTCACTACATTGTTTATGTTGTCAACTCACTATATTGTTCATGTTGTCAACCCACTACATTGTTCATGTTGTCAACCCACTACATTGTTTATGTTGTCAACCCACTACATTGTTCATGTTGTCAACTCACTACATTGTTCATGTTGACAACTACTACATTGTTCATGTTGTCAACCTATGACATTGTTCATGTTGTCAACCCACTACATTGTTCATATTGTCAACCCACTACATTATTCATGTTGTCAACTCACTACATTGTTCATGTTGTCAACTCACTACATTGTTCATGTTGTCAACTCACTACATTGTTCATATTGTCAACCCACTACATTGTTCATGTTGTCAACTACTACATTGTTCATGTTGTCAACTACTACATTGTTCATGTTGTCAACTCACTACATTGTTCATGTTGTCAACTCACTACATTGTTCATATTGTCAACCCACTACATTGTTCATGTTGTCAACTCACTACATTGTTCATGTTGTCAACCCACTACATTGTTCATGTTATCAACCCACTACATTGTTCATGTTGTCAATCCACTACATTGTTCATGTTGTCAATCCACTACATTGTTCATGTTGTCAACGACTACATTGTTCATGTTGTCAACCTACTACATTATTCATGTTGTCAACCTACTACATTGTTCATGTTGTCAACTACTACATTGTTCATGTTGTCAACCCACTACATTGTTCATGTTGTCAATCCACTACATTGTTCATGTTGTCAATCCACTACATTGTTCATATTGTCAGCCTACTGCATTGTTCATGTTGTCAACCTACTACATTGATACGGTGCACTATTCTCTCCACCCCACACAGACAGTTCCTGTGGAGCTTCCGACTGCCCGGGGAGGCCCAGAAGATTGACAGAATGATGGAGTGTTTTGCTGAGCGTTACTGTGCTGTCAACCCAGGGGTGTTTGTCAACACAGGTGAGAGCACAGTCTAAGGCTCATGTTGACTGTGTACTGTGGACTGTGCATTTGTGTCTAGTTGTAGCAGTAACACCAGTTGTAGCAGTACCTCAGGTTGTAGCAATACCACAAGTTGTAGCAGTACCACATGTAGCAGTACCACCAGTTGTAGCTGTACAAGTTGTAGCTGTACCACAAGCAGACCAGTTGTAACAGTACCACAAGCAGACCAGTTGTAGCTGTACCACAAGTTGTAGCTGTACCACAAGTTGTAGCTGTACCACAAGTTGTAGCAGTACCACAAGTTGTAGCAGTACCACAAGTTGTAGCAGTACCACAAGTTGTAGCAGTACCAAATCAAATCAAATCAAATCAAATCAACTTTATTAGGGTCACAAATTGGGCGCGCAGGCCCGTCTTACATTCGGCCCTTCCAATCACTCGTCTTTCGTTCATCAAGAGCATTATACATTTACATAGGAAGAAAAATAAACATTGTGAAATGAATGTTGTTAACATAAACAAGGCAAATTACCATGTTATGAAGCCCATCTCCCACCTATCCATACATCACCCCACCCACACAACACCCCCACCTACCCACACACACCAAGGGACACATACATACCCCACCAACCGACCCATCCCCCTTCCGCACATCCCCCACCCACACACACTGCCCTCACCTGATCCCCCAACCAAAACTCACTCGCCACCCACAAACATTCCCCCACCAACCCACACATCCCACGCCCACAAGTTGTAGCAGTACCACAAGCAGACAACAGGTTGTAGCAGTATCACAAGCAGACCAGTTGTAACAGTACTACAAGCAGACAGGCTGAGAAACATCATATGGTAGTGGCAATGAGGTTTCTGAGGAAAATGCCAAGAATACCATGTGTGGATAGAACAACTAATTTCCTACAAGAAAACAAATGAAAACCATAAATTGATTAGATACATTTTCGTAGTCTGTCCAGATTTATTGGGCACATTATGAGGAGAAATAAACTGGACAACTGATTGCTGTGTGACCAGACTGGTGAGAGAAGAGCAAGGGCAAGGCAGAGGGATCAATATCCACTTGACGGAGCCCGGAAATGAACCCATGACTTTTAGAACACGAGGTAGGTGGTTTAGCCACTTTGCCGCAGAGCTCTCATACAGGCCACATGGGTATCCAGCAGATAGGGAAGTCACTCAATCATGAATCCTGGTTCACGCCTTCCGGCACATTGGGCATCTGGCACTAGACCCGTAGTTGTTATAGACCAATGGGCACTCTGTGGCTGTTATCTTCTCACAGACACAAGTTATGTCATCTTCTCACAGTCACATGTTATGTTATCTTTTGACAGACACATGTAATGTTATCTTCTCACAAACACATGTTATGTTATCTTCTCACAGTCACATGTTATGTTATCTTCTCACAGACACATGTTACGTTATCTTCTCACAGACACATGTTATGTTATCTTCTCACAGACAAATGTTATGTTATCTTCTCACAAACACATGTTATGTTATCTTCTCACAGTCACATGGTATGTTATCTTCTGACAGACACGTGTAATGTTATCTTCTCACAAGCACATGTTATGTTATCTACTCACAGACACGTGTTATGTTATCTTCTCACAGTCACATGTTATGTTATCTTCTCACAGACACGTGTTATGTTATCTTCTCACAGACACATGTTATGTGCTATCATTTGCCATCATCATGCTGAACACAAGTCTGCACAACCCCAGTGTTAAGGACAAACCGCCGGTGGACCGGTTTATACAGATGAACCGGGGGATCAACGATGGGGGAAATCTGCCAGAAGAACTGTTGATAGTGAGTTGTCTACCTGTACTAACTGTATAGCTCATATTGTATACACACTGACAGGGTTATGGATTGTACAAGCATGTGTGATATAAAACTGCTAGCAACAATGTTATCATTGCCGGAATTTGTGTTAGGATGTCATCATTCCCATTTATCAGTGCTAGAACCTGTATGAGAGCATCATAGTTCTATGTTACCATTGCCAGAACCAGTATGAGAGCATCATAGTTCTATATTATTGTCGTCAGAACCTGTATGAGAGCATCAGGAAGGAGCCGTTCAAGATCCCAGAAGATGATGGCAATGATCTGATGCACACCTTCTTCAACCCTGTCAAGGAGGGCTGGCTCATGAAGCAAGGTGACATGTCTATATTGTGTCTGGGTTGTCTGTCTCTAAGTTGTCCTCCTTCTCCGCAACCTCCTGTTTCATCTGCTGCTTGTTTGTATTCTTCTTGTCCAACTTGCTGGTACAGATGATGATGCCCCTCTTCCATTACTAGTTGGACCAAGGTGATGGTTGCTGCTTAAATTTGTTTGTACATTTCTGCCTGTTCTCCTCCTTCTGCTTCTTCTTTTTCGTCTCCTCTCCTTCTCCTTTTTTCTTCTTCTCTCCTTCTCTTTCTTCATATTCTTGTTCTTTGTATCAGCTGTATTTGTTTACCTTTCTCCTTCTTCTTCTTCTCTTTTTTCTTCTTCTCTCCTTCTTCATATCAGCAGTTCTTTGTATCAGCAGTAGTAATTTACTTTCCTTCTTCTTCTTCTTCTTCTTCTTCTTCTTCTTCTTCTTCTTCTTCTTCTTCTTCTTTTTTTTTCTCGTCTCCTCTCTCTTTCCTTTTTTTTTCTTCTTCTCTCCTCCTTCTTCATCTTCTTGTTCTTTATATCTGCAGTAGTAATTAACTTCTTCCTGCCTCTTCTATTACTTAACTTATTGTTTATGTTTATTTCTTTACCCTCCATTGCCCTGTCCTTGCTGCCTTCCTTTCACTCATTCTGTTTTCTTCCTCTCTCTCTCTTCCCCTGTCCTTCCTTTTGTATCTGCCTTGTGCCTCCTCTCTCCTTCTTTCTCTTCTGCTTCCTCAACTGTGACACTCTACAGTGGTAACCAGGTGTACCAGTTTGTGTGTATCCCAACTGTGTTTGACAGTGTCTTGTCATGTTTAGTTAACTAACCTGTGTGTGTATGGGCTTGCTTGAGTGTTGTCCCTATTAGTCTACTTGATATCTGCTTGGCTAACATGTTTTATTTGCCTCTGCTTGCTGTGTAGGTGCCCCCAAAATTAGTAAGTTTTCAGTTTTGATGTAGATGGTGCACTATTCGTCTTCACTTAGAGATGTGCACTTGTAGTCTCTGTGTGTTTACTTGCAACTTTTCATTTCAGTCACAATGTTGTGAATCCATTCTGTCCTCTCCCCCCTCCCCCCCACCACCACCCACATGTGTGTCAGATGTAGCACTGTGTACATGCGTCCTTGTTGCAGCCCCTCCCCCACATGTGTGTCAGTAGACTTTTGTTAGGGGATGCCTTGGTGTAAGGTTAGGGTATTATGACAATGGCATGACACAGTTGGACGAGGTTTTACTGTCAGCTCTCATTGTTCACAATGGGATGGAAAGACATTTTATGCAACCATCTGTGACATCATGTATAGAATCACTTGACCAGACATTGTCTGTTCATCCTGTGACATGACAGAACGTATATAAATTGATATGTCAAATGTATGTTAGAGATTGTCCCTGTGGTGGAGGAAGCACATCCTCCATGGAGTGGTGGTTTTTTACAGGGGCTCTGGTCCTGCAGATCATAGCAGTAAGTGTCTAAAAAGTACCAGAGTAACTGGAGATAGTAGTAAGGCATCACCACATTCCAGCATAGAAGTGGCAAGGCTGTGAGTGAGCGAACAAACCACGCACTGGATGTAGTCATGATAGGATGTGTGCACTAAACCCAACCCTTTCTGGTCAACTTTGCATGCACACAGACAGACTGTCAACTTTGCATGCACATGGAGAGACTCAACTTTGCATGCACATGGACAGACTGTCAACTTTGCATTCACACGGACAAACTGTCAACTTTGCATGCATACAGACAGACTGTCAACTTTGCATGCACACAGAGAAACTGTCAACTTTGCATGCACACGGACAGACTGTCAACTTTGCATGCATACAGACAGACTGTCAACTTTGCATGCACACGGAGAAACTGTCAACTTTGCATGCACACGGACAGACTGTCAACTTTGCATGCACACGGACAGACTGTCAACTTTCATTGCATGTGGTTTTGTTTGCTTTCTTGTATATGTAGTTTATTATTGTTTTATAATTGTTATATTGTTGTTGTTATATGTGCTTGCTCATGTTTGTGAGCGCTACACAACTGACACTGTTTGCTTGCTGCATACAGTTCACACATCTGAAGTTATTCCAGCACATCATTGTAGACAGTCCACACAGCTGAAGTTATTCCATCGCATCATTGTGGACAGTCCACACAGCTGAAGTTATTCCATCGCATCATTGAGGACAGTTCACACAGCTGAAGTTATTCCAGCACATCATTGTAGACAGTCCACACAGCTGAAGTTATTCCAGCATATCATTGTGGACAGTCCACACAGCTGAAGTTATTCCAGCACATCATTGTAACAGTCCACACAGCTGAAGTTATTCCATCGCATCATTGAGGACAGTTCACACAGCTGAAGTTATTCCAGCACATCATTGTAGACAGTCCACACAGCTGAAGTTATTCCAGCATATCATTGTGGACAGTCCACACAGCTGAAGTTATTCCAGCACATCATTGTAACAGTCCACACAGCTGAAGTTATTCCAGCACATCATTGTGGACAGTCCACACAGCTGAAGTTATTCCAGCACATCATTGTGGACAGTCCACACAGCTGAAGTTATTCCATCGCATCATTGAGGACAGTTCACACAGCTGAAGTTATTCCAGCACATCATTGTAGACAGTCCACACAGCTGAAGTTATTCCAGCGCATCATTGTAGACAGTCCACATAGCTGAAGTTATTCCATCACATGGGACGCAGAGGTGTTTCCAAGGCACCAGGGCCAGGTTTATATACTGGCCAAACCTTTTGGCGCGTCCTCGTCGAGCGGCCTGGGCAACAGGTCCCTTCGGGGTCCTGGCTAAAGTCGGTAGGATCGCCGATTCCTCCGAAGTCGGAGAGTGTCTGCCTGTACGGTGAGGAACCACCAGTCTGCACACCAATAAGCCAGACATGGGACAACGGATACTCACGCAAAACTCAGGTCCTGTATGACATCACACTGATGTTGGACAACAAGATGTCTTCATCCGACATACAGGACTTCGCGTTGGAGCTCAAGCCAACGAACACAAGCAAGCAAGCATTCCATCACATCATTGTAGACAGTCCACACAGCTGAAGTTATTCCAGCGTCTCATTGTGGACAGTTCACACAGGTGAAGTTATTCCAGCACATCATTGTAGACAGTCCACACAGCTGAAATTATTCCATCGCATCATTGTAGACAGTTCACACAGCTAAAGTTATTCCATCGTATCATTGTGGACAGTCCACACAGCTGAAGTTATTCCAGCGCATCATTGTGGACAGTTCACACAGCTGAAATTATTCCATCGCATCATTGTAGACAGTCCACACAGCTGAAGTTATTCCAGCACCTCAATGTAGACAGTCCACACAGCTGAAGTTATTCCAGCACCTCATTGTAGACAGTCCACACAGCTGAAGTTATTCCAGCGTCTCATTGTGGACAGTCCACACAGCTGAAGTTATTCCAGCGCATCATTGTGGACAGTCCACACAGCTGAAGTTATTCCAGCACATCATTGTAGACAGTCCACACAGCTGAAGTTATTCCAGCACATCATTGTGGACAGTCCACACAGCTGAAGTTATTCCAGCACATCATTGAGGACAGTTCACACAGCTGAAGTTATTCCATCTCATCATTGTAGACAGTCCACACAGCTGAAGTTATTCCAGCACCTCATTGTGGACAGTCCACACTGCTGAAGTTATTCCAGCACATCATTGTGGACAGTCCACACAGCTGAAGTTATTCCAGTGCAATATTGTGGACAGTCCACACAGCTGAAGTTATTCCAGCACATCATTGTAGACAGTCCACACAGCTGAAGTTATTCCAGCACATCATTGTAGACAGTTCACACAGCTGAAGTTATTCCAGCACATCATTGTAGACAGTCCACACAGCTGAAGTTATTCCAGCACATCATTGTAGACAGTCCACACAGCTGAAGTTATTCCAGCACATCATTGTAGACAGTCCACACAGCTGAAGTTATTCCAGTGCATCATTGTGGACAGTCCACACAGCTGAAGTTATTCCATCGCATCATTGTGGACAGTCCACACAGCTGAAGTTATTCCAGCGCCTCATTGTGGACAGTCCACATAGCTGAAGTTATTCCAGCGTCTCATTGTAGACAGTCCACACAGCTGAAGTTATTCCAGCGCATCATTGTGGACAGTCCACATAGCTGAAGTTATTCCAGCACATCATTGTAGACAGTCCACATAGGTGAAGTTATTCCATCGCATCATTGTAGACAGTCCACATAGCTGAAGTTATTCCAGCACATCATTGTGGACAGTCCACATAGCTGAAGTTATTCCAGCACCTCATTGTGGACAGTCCACATAGCTGAAGTTATTCCAGCGCATCATTGTGGACAGTCCACATAGCTGAAGTTATTCCAGCGTCTCATTGTGGACAGTCCACACAGCTGAAGTTATTCCAGCACATCATTGTGGACAGTCCACATAGCTGAAGTTATTCCAGCACCTCATTGTGGACAGTCCACATAGCTGAAGTTATTCCAGTGCCTCATTGTGGACAGTCCACATAGCTGAAGTTATTCCAGTGCCTCATTGTAGACAGTCCACATAGCTGAAGTTATTCCAGCACCTCATTGTAGACAGTCCACATAGCTGAAGTTATTCCAGCACCTCATTGTGGACAGTCCACATAGCTGAAGTTATTCCAGCGCATCATTGTGGACAGTCCACATAGCTGAAGTTATTCCAGCACCTCATTGTGGACAGTCCACATAGCTGAAGTTATTCCAGCACATCATTGTGGACAGTCCACATAGCTGAAGTTATTCCAGTACATCATTGTGGACAGTCCACATAGCTGAAGTTATTCCAGTGCCTCATTGTAGGACAGTCCACATAGCTGAAGTTATTCCAGTGCCTCATTGTGGACAGTCCACATAGCTGAAGTTATTCCAGTGCATCATTGTGGACAGTCCACATAGCTGAAGTTATTCCAGTACATCATTGTGGACAGTCCACATAGCTGAAGTTATTCCAGCACCTCATTGTGGACAGTCCACATAGCTGAAGTTATTCCAGCGCCTCATTGTGGACAGTCCACACAGCTGAAGTTATTCCAGCACATCATTGTAGACAGTCCACACAGCTGAAGTTATTCCAGCACCTCATTGTGGACAGTTCACACAGCTGAAGTTATTCCAGCACATCATTGTGGACAGTCCACACAGCTGAAGTTATTCCAGCACATCATTGTAGACAGTCCACACAGCTGAAGTTATTCCATCGCATCATTGAGGACAGTTCACACAGCTAAAGTTATTCCATCGCATCATTGAATTATATACAAATTACTCCAGGAAAAATCATTCCATCAAATTGGACCATCCAGTATCAGATACAGACAGCTGAAGGATTCTGCATTGTACAAGACTTGGCACATACTAAGTCATGGCTTTATAAGTCTTGGTGACCAGCTTCTGTCCGCACTTGTGTCCCTGCCCCCAACTCACAGCAAATTCTAGTACCTGTAGTATGACTCACAATGTTTGCAACCAAGTGTAATCAAAGTGCTACCATATGATGTACTAAAAGTAACATCCAATTGTATATATTATTTGTTGTATAAATGCCAGTCTATTTATATAGGCAGAACAGTAGGACAGTTAGAAAGTAGAATGGCAGAACACATCCCTAAATGGATTAGGAAGCTAACACTGGACAATTCTGGCAGTCCCACTAATCCTGGCAGCTGAAAGGAAGCATCTTCTTCAATTAGCATGCCATGTAATAGAATGTGGGCATGTGGCAGACACAGAGGGTTTCTGTTGCTGTCCACTACATATAACCACAAGTTACTGACATGTGATGAGGTGTCAGCTATACACGCTGATAAACCATAATTATGTAAGCAAACTGACATAATAATGTCTTTAAAACTACCGTAGTGACAGTGAAATATACAACAGCATGTCTAGTGTATTCCAGTTGAAAATACTCATTGTGCTACGTGATTATATGTTGCATTTTATCTGTAGTGTGCTCCTAGTGAGATACCACATTATATGCCAGGCAGTAAATTGTGCAGTATATGTTTGTGTCTTCATTATTCAAATTTCAGATAGTGGTTTTACAAATCATTTCATGTCATCTTTATGACTTTTAGCTACCTGTATATTTGATCTAGCATTCTTTGGTCATGTGATGAGAGAGAGGCAATGGAGAATATTGTGACAACTGGAAAGATCAGTGGGAAAATATGCAGAGGCAGACCAAGAGAAATGAATCTGGATGGCTGGAAACTGACTTGGAAGAATATCATCAGCAGAGCACCAGGGATAGAGATCCTTGTAGAGACAAGAACTCCAACACCAGTTGGCATGTCACATGATGGTGTTGATGATATTTGATCTGAAATGTAAACCCCACCTTCCTTCCCGGTGACATGTGATAGATACTACACTTCCCAGTGACATGTGATACATACTACTCTTCCCAGTGACATGATACATACTACACTTCACATATTGTATATTTATCTAACAAAACTGTCTCCATACATCAGGTGGCATGCCTTCCCAGTGACATGTGAAACATACTACACTTCACATACTGTATATTTCTCTAATCAAACTGTGTCTCCATACACCAGGTGGTAGGGTCAAAAACTGGAAGCGCAGGTGGTTCATCCTCAACGACAACTGTCTGTACTACTTCCAATACACCACGGTAAGTTTGTCTGCTGTCTGTACTACCTTCAGTATACTGCGGTAAGTTTGTCTGCTGTCTGTATTACCTTCAGTATACCGCAGTAAGTTTGTCTGCTGTCTGTTACCAAGAGCCGGAATCACTCGCTCAATGTCCAACATCTTGGTTTTGGTCTAGGGGTTAGAAGATCTATTAGAAATATCTCTGCAGGCTCGTATAAATACTGTACGAATCTTTCGTGCACACAACAAAAGTTCAACGCGTCCTTAGAGCACAAGATCACTTTATTATAGCACAGCAATCACCGTGGTTGCCATCATGCACCGCCAGCTTCCTTCCTGCCTTTCAGCGTTCTGTGCATGATCAACACACCCGCTGTCCATCAATAAAGAATACATGGTACAACTAATCGTCATTTATTCCTTGCTGTTGCTGCACACTATAGACTCTACAATTCACTGGGAAATGTTAATAACCGTTCTAGTTACTCACGTACATTACACTGGTGGCCAACGTGTCACGGCGTGTCTTTCTCTCCGCCATTCTTGTCAAACTGTTACAAAACGGGGTTTACCCACTTGCTCTGTTTCCCATATCCGGCTCTTGGCACTGTACTGCCTTCAGTATACTCCGGTAAATTTGTCTGCTGTCTGTACTACCTTCAGTATACTGCGGTAAGTTTGTCTGCTGTCTGTACTACCTTCAGTATACTGCGGTAAGTTTGTCTGCTGTCTGTACTACCTTCAGTATACTGCGGTAAGTTTGTCTGCTGTCTGTACTACCTTCAGTATACTGCGGTAAGTTTGTCTGCTGTCTGCACTACCTTCAGTATACTGCGGTAAGTTTGTCTGCTGTCTGTACTACCTTCAGTATACTGCGGTAAGTTTGTCTGCTGTCTGCACTACCTTCAGTATACTGCGGTAAGTTTTGTCTGCTGTCTGTACTACCTTCAGTATACTGCGGTAAGTTTGTCTGCTGTCTGTACTACCTTCAGTATACTGCGGTAAGTTTGTCTGCTGTCTGTACTACCTTCAGTATACTGCGGTAAGTTTGTCTGCTGTCTGTACTACCTTCAGTATACTGCGGTAAGTTTGTCTGCTGTCTGTACTACCTTCAGTATACTGCGGTAAGTTTGTCTGCTGTCTGCACTACCTTCAGTATACAGTGGTCAGTTTGTCTTCTGTCTGTACTACCTTCAGTATACTGCGGTAAGTTTGACTGCTGCTGTTTGCAGTCCTTCATAGAACACAGGGGTATGAACTCTGGACAATCATGGAAATAGCTGTGTGGAGGTGGTTCACCATTCTGTGACAATTGCTGGTACTACTTCTAGCCTACAACTGTTTCCAGTCTACAACATGTCAGTGACATTGATCTGGTGTTGGGTGGCTTCCTGGTACTGCTTCCAGCCTACAACATGTCAGTGACATTGATCTGGTGTTGGATGGCGTAGTGGTTGCTGGGTGACTTGCTGGTGACGTGGTTTTGGTTGCTGGAAATGACTCACAGTTACCAGAAATGATAGATATACTTGCAACAGGAAGTCACAGCAAAGAACTCGTCTGAATAACAGAAAAACATAAGTAATGGTTATTACAAAGAAAATGTGTATACCCAAGTACAACATCAAAGTGAAAGGAACCAATCTGAAACAAGTCAAAATATTTAAGTATATGACTACTTTAATAACAGCAGATAGAAGATGTATTAAGGAAGGTAAATGCAGAATAGCCTAAGCTGACAAATATTCTCTGCAATTCATCTTTGTCAACTGGGATGAGGAAAAGAGTTCTTAAGATCTATATTGAGTCAATCCTGATGTATGTGAGCAAATCATGAGCAGTTAGCAGACAAGTGGGAAATTATGTGGAAGCTGCAGAGATGTGGTTTTATAGAAGAAATATACACAGTAGGTGGATAGAAAGAGCAATGAAGATATGTTGAAAGAAGTTCACTCAGAACGAGAACTGGTTACTCACATCGGAAGAAAACAGATCAACTTCTTTGGTCAAGTCACGAGAAGAGGTCAGCTGGAGTGTGTGGTTACAACTGGAAAGTTGGACGCAAAGATAGGCAGGGGGAGACCAAGAGACAAGATGCTGGACAGTTTGACATCGGTGTCAGAAATTATTGGCAGCACAAGAGACAGAAGGCTGTGGACAGATATGATCACCAACGCCACACGGCATGGACTATAAGATGATTGGCAGTACACGAGCCAGAAGGCTGTGGACAGATATGATCACCAACGCCACGCGGCATGGACTATAAGAATATTGGCAGTACACGAGACAGAAGGCTGTGGACAGACATGATCACCAACGCCACGCGGCATGGACTATAAGAAGATTGGCAGTCCACGAGACAGAAGGCTGTGGACAGACATGATCATCAACGCCACACGGCATGGACTATAAGAAGATTGGCAGTACACGAGACAGAAGGTTGTGAACAGACATGATCACCATATCCACACGGCATTGACTATAAGAAGATTGGCAGTACACGAGACAGAAGGCTGTGGACAGATATGATCACCAACGCCACACGGCATGGACTATAAGAAGATTATCAGTACACGAGACAGAAGGCTGTGGACAGACATTATCACCAATGCCACACGCCATGGACTATAAGAAGAAGGTGACTTTCAGCACAAGTGGATCAGGCTGATTGATAGAATGAGATTTTGCCTTGGATCAGCTGAGACATTGTTCTGTGTGAATGCAAGTCTTTTCTCCACCAGGTTTCTCCTTGTTGTCACTGAATAGGATCATATAACCTGGCGCTCTGGTTGATAGCTAGATCTACACATATAAAATCCTATCTATACTGTCATGATTTCACTGTGTATCAACCTGATAATAACAATACAGACGATCATAATTATGGCCTGTGTGCAAAGCTACATTTGTTTTTTTTAACCGGGACAGAAAAACAATAAAGTCGGACTGCACAGCTGCAGTTGTTTACCAGTTAGATCAAAGACAGTCTATGTTGGCAGCTACAACTTGTTGGGAGCGGTCGGGAGACCTTGAGAAGTTTCTGACATCAAAAGGAATTGGCGGCTTGTTGTTGAGACAATGCAGCAACGCGGGCTTGTTTGGGTGTCAAACCAAGAAAAGACCACTCGTACATTTGATTAAGTCTTGGATAGACAGAAGATATGTCGGGGAATTGTGGACACGTGGTTTTAACACGCTGGCTTGTTGAAGCTGTCAGGACAGGAGAAGTTAACTCCTGCATTAAGATTTTGAACTAGGTTAGGGCCCTTGAGCGACAACCGCGGAACATCAAAGATTTCTCGGGAACACTCCTGGCGCTGTGAATAAACAAGACTGGGATAAATTAGTGTGGCCAAGGATTGTGACTAAGATTGACGTGTTTGTGTGTGTGCTGCAGTTAGGAAATTCGGAGAACATCTATTGTGTTAGATTTAAGTAACATTAGATAACATATGCCTTAATGGCAAGTTATAGATGTCATCCAGGATTGATGCAGTTGTGCTTAAGGTTCCTTTAGGTCACTCAAGTCACTGAGAATGGAGACCTTGGTGCAGGCAGTTGGTCAACATCTTTTGCACTTAGCCCATGATAGAAAGGGTTTACGGGAACAAGCATAAGAGGGATTATCAAACGTCACACATTAACAGAATACAAGAAATTGTTTTCTCCACACCATTTTGGAGGAAGACCAATCGTCAAATTAATGTTTCAAACATCACTTGGGAACAGAATAGTAAAAAGTGAATTTCTTTTACACCACCTGGGAACAGCCCAGTGGCAGTATGTTTTACACGACAGGTGAACAAACAAAGAGATACAGTTATTCCCCATCACATGGGAATAAATCAGTATAAACTTATTAGGAAGTTAGTATAACAATGGTCTTATGAACAGTAGACACTTGAGACAGGAAGTACATTTATTACAAAGAACAGTATGTTCGTGTCCTCACTAGACAAGGGTGTTATAAGTATAGGAACAAATTAGACATATATTAACTGTGTGATCCAGACAGGATTTAGGGTCGGACTGTGACTAGTTCTTTTGAGTGATCAAACAGCCACCGGTGGAAATCTACATCTAGCAGGATGGACACATACCTGGGTGAGGTCTTCGTGGACTGAATGAAGATGTGGTGTGATCCTTTCTGGGATGATCGGGCTGGGCTCTTCAGCTACCTGGTCTAAGTCTGCACCCACTAGAATATTCGACACACATTCTACACATTACTAACACACACTTCTCACACTTATACTCTTTGCTTAATAAATTATTTTGTATTTATTTGTTAAAGCTAGAGTTGTGGAGTATGTTATGTTGGGGAGGAGTGAGAGGGGGCATGATCTAAGGGTGAGTGAGAGTAAGAAAAAGGGGTTTGCAGACCGACGGAGTTTTGTGGACGGAGTCTGGTGGTTTCTCTAGGACAATAATATTGGGGTAATAAAAATGTAGTGTTGATTCCCCCCACTCCAGGGACAACACGAAAGTAAGTAAGGAAGACTTACGACATATACATATACATATACCAACATACACATATACATAGTGATAATGTCTGGCAATGTCTCTCATCCAGGTTTACAGTTTTTACTCTCCTCTCTCTTTCACGCCTCTTCTCTCCATCTCTCTCAGGACGGAAGGACTTTTCCGTAGTTGAACAGGTCCTGTAGTTACAGTTGCTGCCTACACCTTAATGGTCACGTCGTGAGGAACGGAGTGTCCTAAGTCCACGTCTCTCATACAGCCACTCCTTCACCAAAGTTGATTCAGCAGATTAAATGTTCAGTGGTGTTAATACAAGAGTGACTGACCTTCAGGCTTACCTGCCAGTGATCAGTCTCTGCGTCAGCCCCATGTGAGTTATGATGAACCCACGTTCATCATGCACTTGTAATGGTTACAAACACAATATACTCATTACCTGGTTTGGGGAATGTATACACTACAACACCTATGCTTTAAATACAACCACAGTAGTATTGTGTACCATACACCATGGGGTAACATATTACATCTGAAGCATACTATAATATTAGGCAATATGTATAACAAAGGCTAATCATAATCATAGCACAACAAACATTCACCCTAGTGTGATTATAACTATTTTCAACATCATATACATTCCATATGTCAAGATTATAATTTAAAAAAATAGCTTGATATTCCTACTAGTGTGGTAAAAATAACAGAAATATAGTAACACAACTATATACAACAAAATGAGAAAAGTAACGTACATAGGACAGACGAAATGAAAGTCCATAGATGTAGAGACTTGTTACTTAGCTGAATAGTTACTAGGGGAAAAAATCCATAGGAAATTCTAAACAGCATAAGAATTGAGACTTATCGACAAATGATATACACGTATAAAATAGCGTTTTAAACTGATTCTTCCAGAAGATGATCTAATGGAGGATTCTGAAACTCTAGTATATATACACAGGTTTGATTTTTGTCCTCTGCCAGCCAACCTTTGAACTTCTCATCTGTGCTTTGCACATTGGTGTCAGGTATCCTTAACTAGGTGTTGGTCAGTTCACACATTCTTCCGTTTGAAAGATTTCCTCTTAGTCTCGCATTCCACGGCGACATGTTAACCAGGGATACATTTCGACATTTTGTTTTATGCCAAACTGTTTCAAGTTGTCATTACAGCCTTGCAAGCTCCTTTCGCTGGTGAACAGAAATTCATGACAATATTTTATAATTGTTGAAGAAACCAGCCTGTGTTCGCTTTGTAAAATGGCTGTCCTACTTACGCAATTTTGCATCATAGATTTGTGGAAGCTGAGCAGTATGGTGAAGTTTTATTTGTCTCTCTTCTCATTCCTCCTTGCTCTTATCTTGGTTGTAGAATGACAGATTCAGTCTGATATACAAAGCGTTCCTTCACAGAAAGACAGAATTTTAAAAGTATAGTTAATGTGACAGATTTTAGCCATAGGAAAGGCAGAAGGTTAGACAGGTTGGCCTGCATGCACAATATTAGAAGTATAGTTAATGTGGCAGAGATTAGTCACAGACAGGAGAATTCCGAACAATGAGCAAGTGTGTTGTCATGATGGAGCTGCCCAGACCCCATCACTCATAGGTCCATTCTTTCACATTCTTTACCTCTGACTCAGATGCTCTTAGCCAGACTCCCTACTCTCCTGACATGGCTCAATGCCATTTTAGCTGTTGCCCAAGCTGAACATGCAGCTGAAAGGCACCCTATTTGAGTCACGAGAAGACTTTATGTGGAATGTGGCACCACGCTGTACTCCATCCCCACAGAGACCTTCCTTAAATGCTACCAAAAACGGTGATACTGCTGGCAGACATGTGTACGCCCCAACGAGAGTGTTCTTGAGAGTTTTAGGCTTTCACACCTACAGGTGAGTCATTGTACTTCCCTGGACCAGATGTCTAATACTGTTTGAACAGACCTCGTGTGTGAGTGGAGTGTTAACAACAAACCTTCTGTACACCTTTCCTAGGACAAGGAACCCAAAGGAATCATTCCACTAGAGAACATTCAAATCCGGGAAGTGGCTGCCGAGAAATCACGAGCCAACAGCTTTGAGCTGTTCTGTTCAGGGAATGCAGAGATCATCAAAGCTTGTAAGGTGGATTCTGATGGGAAGGTCATTGAAGGTAACACTGGGCTCTGTCTGACTTCTTTCAAACTGTCATCTACCCGTTGTTTACTGTCACTGTCTTAACTCTGTCAAACTGTCATCAACCCATAGTTTAGTGTCACTGTCTGTCTTAGCTCTGTCAAAATGTTATCAACCCATAGTTTACTATCACTGTCTTAGCTTTGTCAAACTGTCATCAACCCATAGTTTACTGTCACTGTCTTAGCTTTGTCAAACTGTCATCAACCCATAGTTTACTGTAACTGTTTGTCTGAGCTTTGTCTGTCATCAACTCGTAGTTTACTGTCACTGTCTGAGCTCTCTCAAACTGTCATCAGTCCACAGTTTACTGTCACTGTCTGTCTGAGCTCTGTAAAACTGTCATCAACTCGTAGTATACTGTCACTGTCTCAGCTCTCTCAAACTGTCATATCAACCCACAGTTTACTGTCACTGTCTGTCTGAGCTTTGTCAAACTGTCATCAACTCATAGTTTACTGTCACTGTCTCAGCTCTCTCAAACTGTCATCAACCCACAGTTTACTGTCACTGTCTGTCTGAGCTCCATCAAACTGTCATCAACTCGTAGTTTACTGTCACTGTTTCAGCTCTCTCAAACTGTCATCAACCCACAGTTTACTGTCACTGTCTGTCTGAGCTCTGTCAAACTGTCATCAACTCGTAGTTTACTGTCACTGTCTCAGCTCTCAAACTGTCATCAACCCACAGTCTACTGCCACTGTCTGAGCTCTGTCAAACTGTCATCAACCCACAGTTTACTGTCAGTCTCAGCTCTCTCAAACTGTCATCAACCCACAGTTTACTGTCACTGTCTAAGCTCTCTCAAACTGTCATCAACCCACAGTTTACTGTCACTGTCTCAGCTCTCTCAAACTGTCATCAACCCACAGTTTACTGTCACTGTCTTAGCTCTGTCAAACTGTCATCAACCTATAGTTTACTGCACTGTCTCTGTCTGAGCTCTGTCAAACTGTCATCAACCCATAGTTTACTGTCACTGTCTTAGCTCAGTCAAACTGTCATCAACCCATAGTTTACTGCACTGTCTCTGTCTGAGCTCTGTCAAACTGTCATCAACCCATAGTTTACTGTCAGTGTCTTAGCTCTGTCAAACTGTCATCAACCCACAGTTTACTGTCACTGTCTCAGCTCTCTGAAACTGTCATCAACCCACAGTTTACTGTCACTGTCTTAGCTCAGTCAAACTGTCATCATCCCATAGTTTACTGCACTGTCTCTGTCTGAGCTCTGTCAAACTGTCATCAACCCATAGTTTACTGTCACTGTCTTAGCTCTCTCAAACTGTCATCAACCTGTAATTTACTGTCACTGTCTGAGCTCTGTCAAACTGTCATAAACCTGTAGTATACTGTCTCTGTCTGTCTGAGTTCTATCAAACTGTCATCACTTCATAGTTTATTATCTCTGTCTTAGCTCTGTCAAACTGTGACTGTCTGTCTTAGCTATTACACTCAGTGGACTCTATCTGTATGCTCAGAAACTATTACACATTCAGTGAACTCTATTTGTGTGCTCAGAAACTATTACACATTCAGTGAACTCTATTTGTGTGCTCAGAAACTATTGCACTCAGTGGACTCTATCTGTATGCTCAGAAACTATTACACTCAGTGGACTCTATTTGTGTGCTCAGAAACTATTACACTCAGTGAACTCTATTTGTGTGCTCAGAAACTATTACACTCAGTGGACTCTATTTGTGTGCTCAGAAACTATTACACATTCAGTGAACTCTATTTGTGTGCTCAGAAACTATTACACTCAGTGGACTCTATCTGTATGCTCAGAAACTATTACACTCAGTGGACTCTATTTGTTCTCAATGTGGTCACTTTGTAAAACTGGTTACACTCAGTGGGGCTCTATTCTGTGTGCTCAGAAACTATTACACTTCAGTACTCATTTGTGTGCTCAGTAACTGTTACACTCAGTGGACTCTATTGTGTGCTCAAAAACTATTACACTCAGTGGCTCTATTTGTGTGCTCAAAAACTATTGCACCATTGAGCTCTATTGTGTGCTCAGAACATGATTACACTCAGTGACTCATTTTGTCATATGTGTCAGGTGACATAGTGTGTACAACATTGCACCAGTTCGTATATGTGTCTAGAAAGATGATTGGTACAACTTGACATTTCATTCATTGTGTCTCAGATGTTGACCATTGATGTACAACATTGACCATTCCAGTCATATGTGGCTAGAGTTGACCATTGATGTACAACATTGACCATTCCAGTCATATGTGGCTAGAGTTGACCATTGTGGTACAACATTGACCATTCCAGTCATATGTGGCTAGAGTTGACCATTGATGTACAACATTGACCATTCCAGTCATATATGTCTAGAGTTGACCATTGTGGTACAACATTGACCATTCCAGTCATATGTGTCTAGAGTTGACCATTGATGTACAACATTGACTATTCCAGTCATATGTGCCTAGAGTTGACCATTGTGGTACAACATTGACCATTCCAGTCATATGTGTCTAGAGTTGACCATTGTGGTACAACATTGACCATTCCAGTCATATATGTCTAAAGTTGACCATTGTGGTACAACATTGACCATTCCAGTCATATGTGTCTAGAGTTGACCATTGATGTACAACATTGACCATTCCAGTCATATGTGTCTAGAGTTGACCATTGATGTACAACATTGACTATTCCAGTCATATGTGTCTAGAGTTGACCATTGTGGTACAACATTGACCATTCCAGTCATATGTGGCTAGAGTTGACCATTGATGTACAACATTGACCATTCCAGTCATATGTGTCTAGAGTTGACCATTGATGTACAACATTGACTATTCCAGTCATATGTGTCTAGAGTTGACCATTGATGTACAACATTGACTATTCCAGTCATATGTGCCTAGAGTTGACCATTGATGTACAACATTGACTATTCCAGTCATATGTGCCTAGAGTTGACCATTGATGTACAACATTGACCATTCCAGTCATATGTATCTAGAGTTGACCATTGATGTACAACATTGACTATTCCAGTCATATGTGTCTAGAGTTGACCATTGATGTACAACATTGACCATTCCAGTCATATGTGCCTAGAGTTGACCATTGATGTACAACATTGACTATTCCAGTCATATGTGCCTAGAGTTGACCATTGTGGTACAACATTGACCATTCCAGTCATATGTTTCTAGAGTTGACCATTGTGGTACAACATTGACCATTCCAGTCATATGTGCCTAGAGTTGACCATTGATGTGCAACGTTGACCATTCCAGTCATATGTGGCTAGAGTTGACCGTCAATATACAACATTTACCACTCATATAATGTGTGCTTAGAACATACCATTTATGTGTAACATTTACCACTCCAATGATATATGCCTAAAGCATACATTTATATGTAACATTTCCCATTCAAATGATATATTACTAGAATTACCATTTAAGCATAAAATAGAATTTGTGTTTTATACAAAAACTAGAAATTACCATTTACATATAAACTAATTCTTACCATTTATGCATAAACTTGATTTTTCCATTTATGCTTAAACTAGAATTTGTCATTTATACAAAAACTAGAATTCACCATTTATACATAAACTAATATTTACCATTTATACATAAACTAATATTCACCATTTATACATAAACTAATATTCATCATTTATACATAAACTAATATTAACCATTTATACATAAACTAATATATAATTTTGTCATTTATACAAAAACTAGTATTTACCTTGTATGTATAAACTAGAATTTACCATTTATACTTGAACACAGCACATAAACTTCAGTGATGTCAATTTCTCTCTGCAGAGCAAGCATCAATGACAACCCGTTCTATGACATGCTGACGGCCAGGAGAAAAAATGCTGCCGGCTCTGGAAATCATGCCAGATAGAAGACAACCTGGCAGCTTGATTGTTATGGTTTCTTTGTGGTTAGGCCTGCCAAACATAGTAGATATATATTATTTTATGCCTAGCAGAAGTGTTTGTGTGTGCACCAGGTGTTCCACAAATAGCTGACTGGTTATGCCTCAGTTCTAGAAACACTTGATAGCACTTACATCACCTTCCATACCATAGGCCAAAGATGTGTTTTATAGTGCTGACATCACTCACCACACCTAGGTAAAAGATGTGTTTTATAGTGCTGATATCACTTACCACACCTAGGTAAATTATGTGTTTTATAGTGCTGATATCACCTACCACACCTAGGTAAATTATGTGTTTTATAGTGCTGATATCACCTACCACACCTAGGTAAATTATGTGTTTTATAGTGCTGATATCACCTACCACACCTAGGTAAATTATGTGTTTTATAGTGCTGATATCACCTACCACACCTAGGTAAATTATGTGTTTTATAGTGCTGATATCACCTACCACACCTAGGTAAATTATGTGTTTTATAGTGCTGTCATCACCCACCACACCCAAGCAGCAACACCTCAAATCACTGATCTCAGCTATAACATGACAGTACCCTACAGCACTAGCCAGCCACAATTCAAGGCAGCGTTCTCTGATGTGACAGTACCCTACAGCACTAGCCAGCCACAATTCAAGGCAACTATCTCAACTTGACAGTACCCTACAGCACCAGTCAGGCACACCTCAGGGCAACTATCTCAGTTAGCACTTAGAATGGTCTGTGTGGATTACATATACTTGTGTTCACTGATATTTCTGTGTATTCCCTCATGCACTCAGTCATAGACTGGCATTGTACAGACTGATTGTTGGCAGTCAATGCCAGATCATTCTTGGGCATAGTCATGTGATCTCGTGGCTACAGATCCATTTATAACTAACAAAACCACTACGTGTCAACACACAGGCTGTGGACAGACATGATCACCATCACCACACAGCATGGACTATAAGAAGACTGGAAGTACACGAGACAGAAGACAATGGACAGTTATGATCACCAACACCACACAGCATGGACTATAAGAAGATTTGCAGTACACGAGACAGAAGACTGTGGACAGACAAGATCACCAACACCACACGGCATGGACTATAAGAAGATTGGCAGTACACGAGACAGGAGACTGTGGACAGACATGATCACCAACGCCACATGACATGGACTATAAGAAGATTGGCAGTACACGAGACAGAAGGCTGTGGACAGACAAGATCACCAACACCACACAGCATGGACTATAAGAAGATTGGCAGTACACGAGACAGAAGGCTGTGGACAGACAAGATCACCAACACCATACTGCATGGACTATAAGAAGATTGGCAGTACACGAGACAGGAGACTGTGGACAGACATGATCACCAACGCCACATGACATGGACTATAAGAAGATTTGCAGTACACGAGACAGATGACTGTGGACAGACAAGATCACCAACACCACACAGCATGGACTATAAGAAGATTGGCAGTACACGAGACAGATGACTGTGGACAGACATGATCACCAACACCACACGGCATGGACTATAAGAAGATTGGCTGTACACGAGACAGGAGACTGTGGACAGACATGATCACCAACGCCACATGACATGGACTATAAGAAGATTGGCAGTACACGAGACAGAAGGCTGTGGACAGACAAGATCACCAACACCACACGGCATGGACTATAAGAAGATTGGCAGTACACGAGACAGAAGGCTGTGGACAGACAAGATCACCAACACCACACGGCATGGACTATAAGAAGATTGGCAGTACACGAGACAGAAGGTTGTGGATAGACATGATCACCAAAGCCACACGGCATGGACTATAAGAAGATTGGCAGTACACGAGACAGAAGGCTGTTGACAGACAAGATCACCAACACCATACTGCATGGACTATAAGAAGATTGGCACAAGGCAGTGGACAGACATGATCACCAATACCACATGGCATGGACTATAAGAAGATTGGCAATACACGAGACAGAAGACAGTGGACAGACATGATCACCAACATAGTACAGCGTGGACGTTAAGATGAAGTTGTTAATTCAGTGCGCAGATACAGGAGACATTGACAAATGTGACACATCTAATATGATATAAGCATTGCAGGCCTTCTCTGTACATGGATGGTAACCATAAGTTGTCACTCTGTCTTGAGAAAAAGCATGAAAGACTACACTGAGCTTCTGTTGTCTTGTTGATAATATCATTAACAGAAATTGATCACTTTCTTGTGCAATATAATTTCACCTCTACCTGGTCTTTCTCTTATTCATTGTGTGCACGTTATTTGTATATCCTTGCATATATGATAACTGATGTATGTGCTTATATGCGAACAACAGCCTTCATACACACATGTTGTTGTTGTTGTTGTTTGTCCATCAAGAATGATGATGACTAATCATTTCATCCAGTGGGGTTGAAAGTATGGAGCCATGAGTTCTAAGATGGCTGATAAGGCCTATTTTGGCTCGAAATGTTCCTTGACAGTATGGGCAAAGAATGCTTGACGTTCCAGAAGGAGGATTTCCTGCAGTGGTTTTTCTGTCCAGCCTTTTCTTCAAAGCTCTTGCAGTCCTGGTTGCTTCACAAGTGACATCCACACATACATATGGGCACTATATGCATATAGTTGATGGGTCTCTTGCTTCATACGTAAACAGTGACAGATATGCTACAGAAAACATTTCATAAATGTCTACAAGATGAACATAGAGAGTATTTCATAGATGTCTACATGATGAGCCTACAGAGAGAAAGTATTTCATAGATGTCTACATGATGAGCAAACATAGAGAGAAAGTATTTCATTGATGTCTACATGATGAGCCTACAGAGAGAAAGTATTTCATAGATGTCTACATGATGAGCAAACATAGAGAGAAAGTATTTCATATATATTTACATCATGAGGAGACATAGAGAGAAAGTATTTCATAGATGTCTACATGATGAGCCTACAGAGAGAAAGTATTTCATAGATGTCTACATGATGAGCAAAAGGAGAGAAAGTATTTCATAGATGTCTACATGATGAGCAAACATAGAGAGAAAGTATTTCATAGATGTCTACATGATGAGCCTACAGAGAGAAAGTATTTCATAGATGTCTACATGATGAGCAAAAGGAGAGAAAGTATTTCATAGATGTCTACATGATGAGCAAACATAGAGAGAAAGTATTTCATTGATGTCTACATGATGAGCAAACATAGAGAGAAAGTATTTCATAGATGTCTACATGATGAGCAAACATAGAGAGAAAGTATTTCATTGATGTCTACATGATGAGCAAACATAGAGAGAAAGTATTTCATTGATGTCTACATGATGAGCAAACATAGAGAGAAAGTATTTCATAGATGTCTACATGATGAGCCTACAGAGAGAAAGTATTTCATAGATGTCTACATGATGAGCCTACAGAGAGAAAGTATTTCATTGATGTCTACATGATGAGCCTACAGAGAGAAAGTATTTCATAGATGTCTACATGATGAGCCAACAGAGAGAAAGTATTTCATAGATGTCTACATGATGAACCAACAGAGAGAAAGTATTTCATTGATGTCTACATGATGAGCCAACAGAGAGAAAGTATTTCATTGATGTCTACATGATGAGCAAACATAGAGAGAAAGTATTTCATAGATGTCTACATGATGAGCAAACATAGAGAGAAAGTATTTCATTGATGTCTACATGATGAGCCTACAGAGAGAAAGTATTTCATAGATGTCTACATGATGAGCCTACAGAGAGAAAGTATTTCATAGATGTCTACATGATGAGCAAAAGGAGAGAAAGTATTTCATTGATGTCTACATGATGAGCCAACAGAGAGAAAGTATTTCATTGATGTCTACATGATGAGCCAACAGAGAGAAAGTATTTCATTGATGTCTACATGATGAGCAAACATAGAGAGAAAGTATTTCATAGATGTCTACATGATGAGCAAACATAGAGAGAAAGTATTTCATTGATGTCTACATGATGAGCCTACAGAGAGAAAGTATTTCATAGATGTCTACATGATGAGCCTACAGAGAGAAAGTATTTCATAGATGTCTACATGATGAGCAAAAGGAGAGAAAGTATTTCATTGATGTCTACATGATGAACCTACAGAGAGAAAGTATTTCATAGATGTCTACATGATGAGCAAACATAGAGAGAAAGTATTTCATAGATGTCTACATGATGAGCCTACAGAGAGAAAGTATTTCATAGATGTCTACATGATGAGCCTACAGAGAGAAAGTATTTCATAGATGTCTACATGATGAGCAAAAGGAGAGAAAGTATTTCATATATGTCTACATGATGAGCAAACATAGAGAGAAAGTATTTCATATATATTTACATCATGAGGAGACATAGAGAGAAAGTATTTCATTGATATCTACATGATGAGCAGACAGAGAGAAAGTATTGGAAACATGACAACAAAATGAAGAAACCTATGGAGAAAGTGTTTCATACATGTCTACAAGATGAACGAACATGGAGAAAGTACTTTATGCATGAATACAAAATGAATAAACATGTGTGAAAGTATTCCATGCATGAATACATAACAATACAAACCTCTGGTTTGTTGGCACTTATCAGTTTGTACATTTATGGGTATCTGCTTGTTCAGAACAATAATTTCTATTGTAAATTTTAATAATGAAGGCACTAACAATAGGTTGCATGATTTATTGCCTGGCAACTTGTTGGATGCCTACTGCAGAAGTCATTGAATATACAACAATCAGTCCTTCACAATGGACAGATGTTAAGACATGCTTCAACTGTTGCGATCCGACTGAAAAAGTGGTCATTGTGTACACACAAATACTACAGTCAGTTTAGAATGTACCTGACAGCATGCAGTCTAATAGGCCAGGTAATCAATTATGCAACCAATTTTTTCTTCCTTATTCAAATATTTATTATTGTCATTGATTTGCCACAATTTCACTGTTTGTTCGGTTTCACTTGTCGTTCAGTTCCACTCGTCGTTCCGTTTCCCCCGTTGTTCACAGACACATGATATTCACAGACACATGATATTCACAGACTCATGATATTCACAGACACATGATATTCACAGATAGTTGTGGCCTGAGTGTTGTTGGCTGGCCCTTACCAGCAGTTGTCCTGTCATCTGTGTCACCAGCACGCATTGGTTGAATGATGTTGTGTCCAGTGACTGGTGTTGTTGTGTCAGTGACTAGTGTTGTGTCAATCACTTCTGACAACCACTTGTTTCTTTTTAGCTTGACACTGCTGTCATTGTAAATAAAATAGTTCACCCACTGCATGAAGTCTAGTTATTGCGTGACTACCAGCTCATCATGACTGTCTGTCTCTCTGTTTGTCTATACATGTTTATTTACTCATCTACCTATCTATGTTTACATCTGTGTCTACAATCCCAAAACATGGCAGTATAAGAATGACTACAAAGGTCGTAGCAGTAACTCCAGCTATAGTCTGACTATGGAGTTCATGGCAGTAACTGCAGCTATGGTGGTCATGACAGTAACTGAAGCTATAGTTTATCTACGGAGGTCATGGCAGTAACTGAAGCTATAGTTTATCTACGGAGGTCATGGCAGTAACTGAAGCTATAGTTTAACTACGGAGGTCATGGCGGTAACTGAAGCTATAGCCTGACTATCTGAATCGCAGGCTGTAAAACCAATGCACCAGGTACTAATAAAAAAAAGAAAAATAGAAACCTCAAGCTACGGCTTGTAACCTGAAACGTGAGAACCATGTGTCCAGGATTTTCCACTGACTTGCACCAATATTGACGATGTGAGAAAAACGGCTGTGATTGATGCTGAACTCAAACGTCTTAACATTGATATTGGCAGGAGACTCGCCTTGCTGAGGAAGGGTCACTCAGGGAAAACAATTACACCTTTTTTTGGAAGGGTAGAGGGCAGGCAGAAAAAAGGCAACACGGTGTGGGCTTTGCAGTGAAGAATTCGCTACTGGGAATGATTGAAATTCCAGCAGGAGGTAATGAAAGACTATTATCCCTGCGCTTGTGGTTTTGCCAACATTATTACTGCATATGTACCGACACTCGATTCCTCTGATGATGTGAAGGATTCGTTCTATGAGGAGTTAGACTCCGTGATCAAGGCAATTCCAAAATCTGACTATATTTATATGCTCGGTGATTTCAATGCGCGTGTGGGCAAGGACTCGAGTTCATGGCCAGTGTGCCTTGGAAAATACAACATCGGTCGCATGAATGAAAATGGGCAAAGGCTGCTGGAGCATGGCACCAGTAATTACCTTTGTATTACAAACTCCTTTTTCAAAACAAAAGAGCTGCATAAGGTCACATGGAAACATCCAAGATCCGGCTATTGGCACCAGCTGGACTTCATCATCACACGGAAACAACATCTGAACCATACATCATTGGCTGTAAGTTACCATAGTGCTGATTGTGATACGGATCATTCTTTGGTTGTTGCAAGAGTTAGACTGAGACCAAAGAGAATCTTGATAAGAAAAAGATAGCTCTCTTAAGAAACAAGGAAAGACCAATGCGTAACACTCTGAGTGAGCTAAAGCAAGCTAGGAAGGATGTGCAAAAGGCTGCCAGGCAGTGTGCAAATGACTGTTGGATCAAGTTATGTGAGTCCATTCAAATCGCAAGTGATAAGGGAAACATCAGAAACATGTATGAAGGAATAAAGAAAGCCTGTGGTCCAGTGATCAAAAGAAGTGCACCATTGAAAACCTTGACTGGAGAAATCATCACTGATAAGAAACAGCAGATGGGTGGAGCACTATTTGGAGCTTTACTCAAGTGAGACCAAACTAGCGGATGATGCTGTCAATGCCATAGAGGCCCTACCAACTCTTGACCACCTGGACACACTTCCCACCATAACAGAAGTTAAGTGTGCTATAAATGAACTTGCATCTGGCAAGGCTCCAGGTAAGGATGGGATTCCAATAGAGGTTATCAGGAGTGGGCAAGACACCTCACTCTACAGATCCACCTGCTAATAGAGCTATGCTGGCGAGAAGGACAAGTCCCACAGGATTTCAAAGATTAGTTAGTCGACAGATCATCATTGCACACCGAACCATTCAGTCCATAAGTGCTCGGATCCCCTCCTCGGCAAATCCCGCAGCGTGTAGCGGCTAACGACGCCAGTTCTGTGTTGGTTTATCAATCTTCTTTGGCTTCCTGCGTAGTGTTCTTGTTTGGCCACCCCTCTTTTAATTTGCTGTTCTCGCAGTCTGGCCATGGTTGTAGATTCACAGTCGTCACTTGGTTCACGCAAAATGTCAGCCTGGTCCATGGCGCGTCGGCCCTCCACCGTAGCCTCACCTGCGAGCTTGTCGGCCCCCTCATTTCCTTGGACTCCCGCATGCCCGGGCACGAAGATGAAACTAATCTTTGCCAGCCGAGACCGCTCCAGAGGCAGCAACCATTCTCTTCGGATCGACCCCTCCTCTATCCTCTTGATCATTTTCATTGAGTCGCTAAGGAAACAAGCCCTAGTGGATGTCTGTGTCTCGAGCCATGTTATTGCTTTACTTACTGCCATGACTTCCATAGTCAGACTACTTGTGGTTTCAGTGAAAGCACCAGAGTCCTCCTTCACAATTCTCCCTCCGGCCGAGCTGTAAAGGCCCATGAGCTTCTCACATGTCGGACGACCGACCCATCTGTGTAGATGACCGCGTCACCGTCTAGCGAATTCTCGAAAATCAACGCTTGTACTTCAGCCTCCACAGTAGCCGGATTTTCTTGTCTGCATTTTCTATCTAGTTGGATGCAAACTGAAAAGAATGTGCAGAAATCTATTGGCACTTGTACCCACTCCTCGCCAGGTTCTAAGTCCTCAAGTGAACACACCTGTTGAAGAATGTCTTCGGCTTGACCCATCCACGACCGTCCTCTTTTTAACCTGCTGCCCTTCACTTTCAGAATTTCACTATGCAGAGGATGTTGTGTGTTTGCGTTAACTCAGGTAGGCGCGTGCTCTGCAAACTTGTATTCTGTCTTCAATGGTTGGAAAATCAAGAAGGTAGCGCATCGCCCTGCATGCTGTATCTCTTGTACATCCAAGAATAATGCGCATAGCTTCATTCTGTATCCTTTCCATCCTTTCTATCTGCTTACGGCTGAGAGTCAGGATTGCCATTGCATACTCAAAAACAGACATGACCAGCCCCTCGTACAGAAGACATAGATGGCGCTGCTCAGAGTTTGCCGCCGCCATCACCCGCATCGCAGACTAACCCCGCTTGGCCTTAGTTATCACCTGGTCTATGTGCTCCTTATAAGCAAGGCTTCGATCAAACCATATCCCCGGGTAATTCATTGCCTGCGTTCTTTCCACCGTCTCTCAACACAGCTTTACAGTTGGTGTTGAGTGTTGACAATATGATTATTCAACGAGAACCAAGTCACTGTTGCCTTTGTTGGGTTGACCATTGCCCCAGCTTCATCACACCAAGTACTTAACGCGATTGAGTTCGGTTTGTAGTTCCACAGCGACCTGCTCTCTATCCTTACCCTGACGATACACTAAAACATCATCGGCATATGACAATGTCCTGCCAGGTCCAGTGATCTGCTCACTGGTGATTCTCACTGTGTAGGCGTTGAACAGTACCGGAGATAATGGTGATCCATGTGGTAGGCCAGGATATATTGTTGTTGGTTCCGAAGTCCAACTGCCACATCTAAAAACTACTTTCCGTTGGAAGAGGGCTGCAGCGATCCAACTAAGGAGGAATGGACTTATTTTGAGTTCAAGAAGCTGAAGCATTAAAAAATCCAATGGTACTCTGTTGTACGCGTCCTCAAGATCAATCGCTGCAGCAAAGGTTTCAATGCCTGAGTGGAAACCTTCATAGACATCATGGGCAAAAACTGCTGCATTCGTCCAGGTTTCTCTTTTTGGACGGTACCCACCCAGGGTAGGTGGGAAAACACCTTGCCTCTCTAGCTGGCTTGATGTTTTCCTGGCAATTAACTTCTCCAGCAGCTTGCCTATTGTATTCTGCATGGTTATAACTCGATATCCCTGAATTTTTGTGTGGTCTTTGCCAGGCTTCGGCAAGGGAATCAGATAGCTGTGTAACCACTCCTCCTTGATGCTAGCACTCCCTATACTGTTGTTGTACATGTCTGCTAGTTTCTCTAGCTCGTTGTCGGTACACCTATTGATGTCGTCGTATCTTATGCCATCAGGCCCTGGAGCGCTGTTTTTTTTATCGTCGAAGCACAGCCTTGATTTCTTTCACTGTCACTATGTCTTCATCCGAAGTATTCTGGGCCTTACACCTGTCTGAGGTGACCTCCTTGGCAAGATTTTGGCCTCTCATGTCTGTCTGGTTGCTCTGCTCTAGATAGCGTTCAAAGAGGGCTTTGCCCTTGTCCTCGTCAGTCCTCTGCCAGATGAGGTCAGCACCTTGGAAGTCAGAAATGCTCTTATTCTTGACTACCCCACTCATGCTTTTATGTAGTCGCCAGAACACTTTCAGTGACTTGTCTGTGCTTACTCTTTGACACACCTCTGCCCATTTTTCACTTTTAACCACCTTGACCAGTTTTTTGAAATAGCTTACTTTTGTGTTTGATTTCAAAGATTCAAGCATCATAAAACTGTACAAGAACAAGGGCGATCGGAGCGACTGCAACAACTATAGGGGTATCTCACTTCTGCGTATTGTTGGAAAAGTATTTGCCAGAATTGTTCTGCGCAGACTTCAAGTCCTGGGAGATCAAGTCTACCCGAATCACAATGTGGCTTTCGACAGAACCGGTCTACCATTGATATGATATTCTCATTGCGACAAATGCAAGAGAAGTGCCGGGATGTTTATTACCTTCATCGACCTCACAAAGGCAAATTATTTGGTCAGTCGTGAGGGTCTGTTCAAGGCACTAAAGAAGATTGGCTGCCCACCAACTCTTCTGTCCATTGTGGAATCGTTCCTCACAGGCATGAAGGGTATAATCAAGTTTGATGGTGCAACTTCTGAAGAGTTTGAAATCAAGAGTGGAGTTAAGTTAGGTTGTGTACTACCCTCACCCGCTTTGGAATATACTTTTCACTTCTACTTAAATATGCCTTTCGTGATCAGGATGACGGTATATACATTCACTCACGCTCAGATGATGGCCTCTATAATGCTCAGAGATTGAAGGCTAAGACCAAAATTAGGAGGGTACTAATCAGAGAGTTGCTTTTTTTGCGGATGATGCTGCGATTACGACCCACTCTGAGGAAGAATTACATCTACTACGGTATCTGCATTCTCCAATGCGTGTTCTGAATTTGGTTTAACAATTAACAAAAAGAAGACACAGATTACGTCACAAGGTGCACATGGCGTACCATCAATCTTTATTGACGACGCCGAACTAGAGATGGTAGACCATTTTACATATCTAGGATCAGAGGTAAATAGCAAATTATCCCCAGATCAGGAAATCAATATCAGGATTGGTAAGGAAAGCAACAACAATGAACATGTTAGCAAAAAGAGTCTGGGAGAACAGGAAACTTACTGCCAAAACAAAAGTCCTCGTCTACCAAGCCTGTGTCCTTAGTACTCTTCTTTATGGCAGTGAAACCTGGACAACTTACTCACACCAAGAGAAACGTTTAAACAGCTTTCATATGCGGTGTCTGCGAAGAATACTTGGTATTAAGTGGCAAGACAAAATCACAAATACTGAAGTATTGGAAAGATCAGGTTGTGTGGCGGTGTATTCCATGCTCAGTCTTCGTAGACTTAGATGGATAGGACACGTTAGGAGGATGGATGATGGTAGAATACCAAAGGACATCTTTTTTGGTGAATTACAGATGGGTAGGAGATCTCAGGGTCGGCCTCTACTACGATACAAAGATGTGTGTAAGCGGGACATGATTGATATAGGCATTGATAATGCACATTTGGAGCAAGTCGCCGCCATGGGTCGTAGTTATTAAGCCTTTTTGAAGCACAATGTACCAAACTATCGTCTGTCAAGATGGAAAGGTTCCAAGGTGCCAATATAGTCTGACTACGGAGATCATGGCAGTAACATAAGCTAAAGTCTGACTATGGAGGTCATGGCAGTAACTCCAGCTATAGCCTGACAACGGAGGTCATGGCAGTAACTCCAGCTATAGTTATGGCGGTCATGGCAGTAACTCAAACTATAGTCTGACTACGGAGTTCATGGCAATAATTGAAACTATAGTCTGACTATGGAGTTCATGGCAGTAACTCAAGCTATAGTCTGAATACGGAGGTCATGGCAGTAACTCCTGCTATAGCCTACCTACGGAGATTATGGCAGTAATTGAAGCTATAGCCTAACTACGGAGGTCATGACAGTAACTGCAGCTATAGCCTGGCTGGAGTCACGCTTTCACTCAGGCATGCTTTCTTATCAGTGACTCATAGAGTAAGCTAAGGAAGATCGAGATGGACTGGGCTCAAAGACAGGGGGTAGAGTCTCTGAGGAGGTCAATGCTATTAAAAACATTAATTTCTTTTTGGTGCCAGCTCGTCCAGTGTAAAAGTAAAATGAACAAGCTGATATGCGTGTGCGCCTAGCTACAGTGGAGAGCGGACGAGCGATGAACCGGGATGATACAGAGAATTTAAGACATATTTGAGAGTATCTGCTGGATTTAAAAATTATGCTCTGTACAGTGCTATCTACGACAGAAGAGGAATGCGCCTAAAACGAGGTCCGCTGCTGGGTGGCTGAAGCTGAAGAACAGGTCTGTCTGTGACTTGGGCGATCTCTTACACGGAGAAGAATGGGCTGATACACCCATGGACTTGCACAAACACTCTCAGGTTGTCTGTGACTTGGGCCATCTCTTACACGGAGAAGAATGGACTGATACACCCGTGGACTTGCATAAACACTCTCAGGCTGTCTGTGACTTGGGTCATCTCTTACATGGAGAAGAATGGGCTGATACACCCGTGGACTTGCACAAACTCTATCAGGCTGTCTGTGACTTGGGCCATCTCTTACACGGAGAAGAATGGGCTGATACACCCATGGACTTGCACAAACACTCTCAGGCTGTCTGTGACTTGGGCCATCTCTTACACGGAGAAGAATGGGCTGATACACCCATGGACTTGCACAAACACTCTCAGGCTGTCTGTGACTTGGGCCATCTCTTACACGGAGAAGAATGGGCTGATACACCCATGGACTTGCACAAACACTCTCAGGTTGTCTCGTGACTTGGGCCATCTCTTACACGGAGAAGAATGGGCTGATACACCCATGGACTTGCACAAACACTCTCAGGCTGTCTGTGACTTGGGCCATCTCTTACACGGAGAAGAATGGGCTGATACACCTGTGATAGCACGAAGATGAGAGATGAGAGAGAGAAGGAGCAGAATAAAGGCCAGAGAAGGGAAGGAAGAGAGGTGTAAAGAATAAAGAATTGATAGATAAAGATTGTCCGTCTTCCGGTCGTAGAGATAACCACTGATGTGTGATTACCCTTGGTTTTATCTACCAACCTCACAAGTATATAGGTACGCAGGTCACGAATACAACACTATCCTAACCGACAAGCACAGTACAGGCACTAAGAAGAATAAGCTAACACTGAATCAAGTTTATTTGCTTCTCAAAAGAAATTACAAAGTATACAAAGTATCGTGTGAAAACAATCCCAATTAATATGGGGAAAATGCTGTCAAATAACTAACAACTTGAGAATACCATTGACCGAACATAAAATCTAAGGAATGGCAACTAAGCCACCAACTAGTCACATATCAATCAGGAGAATATAATAAGGAAGTACGCAAATCTGACAAGAAAGTACATGAATCTAATAAGGATGCACACACACGGACTACCACCGTCAAATGACCACCCACTAGTTTACCCAGGCAATCGATCAAGCGACAACCTGAAAATTAAACAAAAAGACACCCTTGACTATGTGAACAGCATCATCGGGTGTCATTAACCTGCTACTCACCCTCGTCTTCTGCTACGTGTATTGACATCGGGTCAGCTGATATTCCATCACTGCCTGGGCGGTCGTACACCATCAACCAGTGTCCCCTGATGTCAACATCAACCCATAACACCCCAAACACTGCACCATGTGTCATAATCAGGTGATATTTATACAATACCCACGCCGACACTGATAGTCTTTCCCCAGTGGACAGACACATATAATTCGGCAGTGGGAAAACCCTAAACAACAACTCCTGATCCGCTTGCCCACACCGGCCGGGTTTCCCCGCGCCAGACACATAACACAACAGCTGATAACTGGACGTCACATTTCAACAACTACATCAGGTAACCCCCAACAACAACACTTCTGTCCCCGAGGCCGACAACACAATACGCCAGTGACACGTACTGGCGCCATGTCTCCTTATCATTGGCGCCATCATCGTCCTCAACAGCATGTATTAATATTATACATACTTATATATATGCATTCTCAACAACATAAATTCCCCCTGTCCTTAATCACAAAACAATCAACACATCATAAACATAGCTATTGATCAATAATGACTTCAGCTCCCCTCATGCGTCGTCTATATGTAACCTAAGCCATGAACCCCCACGCCTCATCACCACTGTGTATATCATAGCCATTATTAATAACAACATAAATCTACATCATCAACAATATCATTGCAGCTTGGTACCTCCAACAATAATCATAAGACAACAAGGTGGGACACATATACTGCCCAAAAATCACATATATGAAATGCCCTTTTACACTAAAACTCCTACAATCATTATAATCTTTTGCAGTACATAAGTCCACTCATGATTAACCATCATTATGGGCCGTCAACATCGACTACCTAAACCCACACAATTATTAACACAAACCCATGTTGACAACATAGACTAATATCACACCTAACAACATCCTAACCATGAAAATTGATCAACGTGCATCTTCATCCATTCCCGCAGTACAGTCCATCGTCTTTACTAGCCAACCTTCCTCAATATTCAGCCCTTGAAGTATGGACGCACATGTCCCTTTCTTTACCCAAGATATTCTCACAACCAGTCTGTAACGTTTCTATCCAAAGGCATTCCTGTTCCCTTCAGCTCACTTAGTGCGCATCCACGCCTCCAGTTGTATACAACCATTCCCCGTCCATCCTTATTCTGTCTATTCCCCATCTCGCCTTATAACATTAAAGCCATTTAAACCTTTTATTCCCGGTTTTCCGTGAAGATCCGAACCCGCGACTTTAAATTCGCAGGGCGATACTGTTTTTCGCGCTAATCATAACAGAGCCTGACCCCGATTTCCCCTCTGCTACACAACACTGCATTATTTTCCTCACAGGCCTGTTCCGGGTCCGTTTAATTGCAGTAGCCAGCTGGTCCCATTGTTTGGTTTGACCTAGTGGTCGCTTCTCAGTCGCCTGCTAGACCCGATCTCGGCGTTTGTTTATATTATTGCTGTAGCCTTTCGTTCAATATTTACATGTTACACTCGCCTAGTTCTTATTAATTGTGTACGTCTAATTGCTTGGTTACATATACGTACATGGTTTATCGACACTCAGCTAATCTAATCGATTAATATGACTCCCATCACTCTATTTCAGCCATTTAAATATAGGTCATTGCAGGACGTCGCATCCAGTCCTGCTCTTTGCCGGGTTAATGTTCAGTAGTTTGTCAATGCTTTCTAAACCTAAGTACCATTATTACCGTGCCCGACTATAGACTAACAGGTACACAAATTAATCTTAATCAACTTACGTAAGAGTCCTGTCCAGTGGATAATTGCTCGCCTGCCTACGGGTGCTTTTGTCTGATCACCGCCCGTCTCAGAGTGATTTCGCCACTTTCCAATAAAGTCAGGCTCCTTCCAACTTTGTTCGACGCAGTTCTCTGGATGATCCCATCAAACGTGTGTCCTCTTAGCCCACTCTAGTCTGGTGTGACTTTCCTTAATGATTGCAATTGACAGCAGCAATCAATAGTTTCTTTTGGGCGGCTCTTTCTTCCAACACTTAAGTCCGTGCTTCCTATGGTCCTCGGGTATACCTGCCCGACCAGAGTTGCCACAGTCTTATTGGTCTCAACAGCCTTTGAGTATCTGCACTCGGCCGTCCCACATCTGCTTATCTCTCCAACTGTTTGCTGTACCGCGTATAAATCCAACTCGATTTGGCGCCTTTCTGGAATCACGTGACCATGCTCTCTCTCTCACCCCCGTGGTCCTCCAATCCGTACCTCGCGTACCTTGATTAATTTGCATACTCTGCATCATATTAACCCAAATCTATATTATTTTTCCGGTTCATGGTCGGGTCCATCCTTTCCCGCCGCCATAAATTCGGAGAGTGGCGTTCTCTTCTGACAGCCAAGGTCACTTCCAATGCCGCCTGTACTCATAAATTATGCTACCTCCAACGTTCACCATTGTCCCTCTGACAGCTTGAACCCAAAGTGTACAATACATTTGGCACTCCTCTCCCTGAGTAACTGCTAGTCAACAATAGAAGATGGCCTTGCCGCTATTCGGTCATGCACTCCCGCTCAACCTATGACTATTTTAAAAACAATCCTGGCCCTTGACCTTTTGGTTTCAAAAATATTCCATTTTATATTTCCCAGGTAAAATTATGAGACAGTGTGAAATTTCCATACTGTCTCACTACCCATGGACTTGCACAAACACTCTCAGGCTGTCTGTGACTTGGGCCATCTCTTACACGGAGAAGAATGGGCTGATACACCCATGGACTTGCACAAACACTCTCAGGTTGTCTGTGACTTGGGCCATCTCTTACACGGAGAAGAATGGGCTGATACACCCATGGACTTGCACAAACACTCTCAGGTTGTCTGTATACTAGGGAAACATGGTAAAGTGAACGCCCTCAGAGAGGCATGTCGACATTACAGAACATGATATAGTGAATGCCCTCAGAAAGGCAGCTCGACATAGCATGGTAAAGTGAACGCCCTCAGAGGGGCAGGTCGATGAAACGGTTAAAATTATGACTAAAATTGCAGCCTTGACCACAGAGAGACAGGTCGATGACACGGATCAAATAATGACTAAATCTGCAGCCTTGACCACACGGAGGCAGGTCGATGACGCAGTGAGGCAGGTCTATGGGACGGATCAAATGACTAAACCTGCGGCCTTGACCGGACTGAACGAACATCAAGCCAAAAGTGGTGTGGAGACAGGAAGTACACTTGACACACATCTCGGTCACGCTGAACTCTGAACTTGGGAGGAGTATTACTAGGCTTGACGCAGCTCCCCCGAGATAATATAAGCCATTACCCTCTGTGGACAGCAACCACCTTCACATGAATATTTTATTTCTGGCTGACTCGGTCACAGGATTATTAATCAGAGCCAGGGATGGAACTAATATAACTTCTCTTCTGAGGTTGAACGGGATAGGGGTAATGGTAGAATCGAAATCGAAATAATCCCCCGAAAAATGAGAGACAATGAAGAATTTATATGCTGTGGTCTTATCATTCTTTTTTAATTTTAATTTATTTGGTCAATATTTTTCATAATTCTGAAAGTGTGTGTGTGTGTGTGTGTTTACGCAAGGTAAATGCAGTCATATAGTAGCTACTGCCGTAGGGATGCAAATTGCTAGACCTTCGCATGTTTTATGTAAATATCCTTCATATATTCTATGTATTTATCCTTCACATATTCTATGTATATATCCTTCACATATGAGGTGCAGATGGCCACTTTACTTCCTCGTCGCCTTTCCTTCTCAGGCAATTTACAGAAATCTTGAAAACTGCGTGATACACACTTATTTAAGGCTGGGTCGACCACAGAACTGTGCAGGCTGGGAAAGGTCATCATGTCTTTGCCGGGTCTTGAAGCGGACCACTGTCTTAGCCTGGCAAATGCATTCATCAGTACAACACTGCACACCACCACGGATGGCGTGGGTGTGCGGGCACGCGTGCGTGTATGTGTGTGAAAGTGATCTAGTAATGTGTGTTAAACACAAATAACAAAATGTTTGTATGTGTGGGTAGAGAGAGAGAGAGAGAGAAAGAGAGAGAGAGAGAGAGAGAGAGAGAGAGAGAGAGAGAGAGAGAGAAAGGGATAGAGAGAGAGAGATGGTTCCCAGTGTAACACAACACAAGATTGTCACAACAAGAACAAGCAGTTGGTCCGTACAACTGTAGAGTTGACACACCACGGCACCACTTCCTTCCTCCACTGAGACGAGGAAGTAGGAAGTGGGATTTTCTTGCTCAAGATCATTTCCAGGTTCTTCAAAGTACTTCCCATATTGTTATACAGTAAAGAGCCTGGGCCCAGCTAACGCCCTGTGACGCCGTATATTAGTATATAGATGTTTATTATTGTGATCTAACTCACAGAGAGAACATGAGAATACTTCCTGGTTGGAGGGTAGCTCTCCCAGGCCGGAGGTAGACTAGTCCTGCCCCCATTGTGTGTGATCTGTTGCTGGTGGTGTCGTCTGATGGCTGCAGCCTGGCCCTGGTCTGTGGATCTCTTCTTGTTTCTCTCGTCGGCCGTGATTCAAACCTAGGATTAACTGATTATTTAGAGTCACTGTGAAACTGTAGTTAAGCTTCATTCTTCTTAGAATATGCAGTTTGTGGTATAAATTTATTTATAAATTTACAAGTGTGTTTGAAAGGCGTGTCCCCAGCTCATGTAGTGTCGCCCTGAGTAGCTCAGCTGTTTCTGAACATTGTCTGATGTACAAGTCAATTCGCCTTATTCCGTTGTGTTTGAAGCACACTGGCTCTTCTCCTTCCGCTGTGTTGTCTCATGCTAACTAACTATTCTCCTTCCATTGTGTTGTCTGATGCTCACTATTCTCCTTCCGTTGTGTTGTCTGATGCTCACTAACTATTCTCCTTCCCTTGTGTTGTCTGATGCTCACTAACTATTCTCCTTCCGTTGTGTTGTCTCATGCTCACTAACTATTCTCCTTCCGTTGTGTTGTCTGATGCTCACTAACTATTCTCCTTCCATTGTGTTATCTGATGCTCACTAACTATTCTCCTTCCATTGTGTTATCTGATGCTCACTAACTATTCTCCTTCCGTTGTGTTGTCTCATGCTCACTAACTATTCTCCTTCCGTTGTGTTGTCTCATGCTCACTAACTATTCTCCTTCCGTTGTGTTGTCTGATGCTCACTAACTATTCTCCTTCCGTTGTGTTGTCTGATGCTCACTAACTATTCTCCTTCTGTTATGTTGTCTGATGCTCACTAACTATTCTCCTTCCCTTGTGTTGTCTGATGCTCACTAACTATTCTCCTTCCGTTGTGTTGTCTCATGCTAACTAACTATTCTCCTTCCATTGTGTTGTCTGATGCTCACTATTCTCCTTCCGTTGTGTTGTCTGATGCTCACTAACTATTCTCCTTCCATTGTGTTGTCTGATGCTCACTAACTATTCTCCTTCCGTTGTGTTGTCTCATGCTCACTAACTATTCTCCTTCCGTTGTGTTGTCTCATGCTCACTAACTATTCTCCTTCCGTTGTGTTGTCTGATGCTCACTAACTATTCTCCTTCCGTTGTGTTGTCTCATGCTCACTAACTATTCTCCTTACGTTGTGTTGTCTGATGCTCACTAACTATTCTCCTTCTGTTATGTTGTCTGATGCTCACTAACTATTCTCCTTCCATTGTGTTATCTGATGCTCACTAACTATTCTCCTTCCATTGTGTTGTCTGATGCTCACTAACTATTCTCCTTCCATTGTGTTGTCTGGTGCTCACTAACTATTCTCCTTCCATTGTGTTGTCTGGTGCTCACTAACTATTCTCCTTCCATTGTGTTGTCTGATGCTCACTAACTATTCTCCTTCCATTGTGTTATCTGATGCTCACTAACTATTCTCCTTCCATTGTGTTGTCTGATGCTCACTATTCTCCTTCCATTGTGTTGTCTGATGCTCACTATTCTCCTTCCATTGTGTTGTCTCATGCTCACTAACTATTCTCCTTCCGTTGTGTTTCTGATGCTCACTAACTATTCTCCTTCCGTTGTGTTGTCTCATGCTCACTAACTATTCTCCTTCCGTTGTGTTGTCTGATGCTCACTAACTATTCTCCTTCCGTTGTGTTGTCTCATGCTCACTAACTATTCTCCTTCCATTGTGTTATCTGATGCTCACTAACTATTCTCCTTCCATTGTGTTATCTGATGCTCACTAACTATTCTCCTTCCATTGTGTTATCTGATGCTCACTAACTATTCTCCTTCCATTGTGTTGTCTGATGCTCACTATTCTCCTTCCGTTGTGTTGTCTGATGCTCACTAACTATTCTCCTTCCGTTGTGTTGTCTCATGCTCACTAACTATTCTCCTTCCGTTGTGTTGTCTGATGCTCAATAACTATTCTCCTTCCATTGTGTTATCTGATGCTCACTAACTATTCTCCTTCCATTGTGTTGTCTGATGCTCACTATTCTCCTTCCGTTGTGTTATCTGATGCTCACTAACTATTCTCCTTCCATTGTGTTGTCTGATGCTCACTATTCTCCTTCCGTTGTGTTATCTGATGCTCACTAACTATTCTCCTTCCGTTGTGTTGTCTCATGCTCACTAACTATTCTCCTTTCGTTGTGTTGTCTGATGCTCACTAACTATTCTCCTTCCATTGTGTTATCTGATGCTCACTAACTATTCTCCTTCCATTGTGTTGTCTCATGCTCACTAACTATTCTCCTTCCATTGTGTTGTCTGATGCTCACTAACTATTCTCCTTCCATTGTGTTGTCTGATGCTCACTATTCTCCTTCCATTGTGTTGTCTGATGCTCACTAATTTCTCCTTCCATTGTGTTGTCTGATGCTCACAATTCTCCTTCCATTGTTTTGTCTGATGCTCACAACTATTCTCCTTCCATTGTGTTGTCTGATGCTCACTAACTATTCTCCTTTTTTTTTGTTGTCTGATGCTCACAAATTCTCCTTCCATTGTGTTGTCTCATGCTCACTAACTATTCTCCTTCCATTGTGTTGTCTGATGCTCACTATTCTCCTTCCATTGTGTGTCTGATGCTCACTAACTATTCTCCTTCCATTGTGTTGTCTGATGCTCACTATTCTCCTTCCATTGTGTTGTCTGATGCTCACTAACTATTCTCCTTCCATTGTGTTGTCTGATGCTCACTATTCTCCTTCCATTGTGTTGTCTGGTGCTCACTAACTATTCTCCTTCCATTGTGTTGTCTGATGCTCACTATTCTCCTTCCATTGTGTTGTCTGATGCTCACTAACTATTCTCCTTCCATTGTGTTATCTGATGCTCACTAACTATTCTCCTTCCATTGTGTTATCTGATGCTCACTAACTATTCTCCTTCCATTGTGTTGTCTGATGCTCACTAACTATTCTCCTTCCATTGTGTTGTCTGATGCTCACTAACTATTCTCCTTCCATTGTGTTGTCTGATGCTCACTATTCTCCTTCCATTGTGTTGTCTGATGCTCACTATTCTCCTTCCATTGTGTTATCTGATGCTCACTAACTATTCTCCTTCCATTGTGTTATCTGATGCTCACTAACTATTCTCCTTCCATTGTGTTGTCTGATGCTCACTAACTATTCTCCTTCCATTGTGTTGTCTGATGCTCACTATCCTCCTTCCATTGTGTTGTCTGATGCTCACTAACTATTCTCCTTCCATTGTGTTGTCTCATGCTCACTAACTATTCTCCTTCCATTGTGTTGTCTGATGCTCACTAACTATTCTCCTTCCATTGTGTTGTCTCATGCTCACTAACTATTCTCCTTCCATTGTGTTGTCTGATGCTCACTATTCTCCTTCCATTGTGTTGTCTCATGCTCACTAACTATTCTCCTTCCATTGTGTTGTCTGATGCTCACTATTCTCCTTCCATTGTGTTGTCTGATGCTCACTAACTATTCTCCTTCCATTGTGTTGTCTGATGCTCACTATTCTCCTTCCATTGTGTTGTCTCATGCTCACTAACTATTCTCCTTCCATTGTGTTGTCTGATGCTCACTATTCTCCTTCCATTGTGTTGTCTCATGCTCACTAACTATTCTCCTTCCATTGTGTTGTCTGATGCTCACTATTCTCCTTCCATTGTGTTATCTGATGCTCACTAACTATTCTCCTTCCATTGTGTTGTCTGATGCTCACTATTCTCCTTCCATTGTGTTGTCTGATGCTCACTAACTATTCTCCTTCCATTGTGTTATCTGATGCTCACTAACTATTCTCCTTCCATTGTGTTGTCTGATGCTCACTAACTATTCTCCTTCCATTGTGTTGTCTGATGCTCACTAACTATTCTCCTTCCATTGTGTTGTCTGATGCTCACTAACTATTCTCCTTCCATTGTGTTGTCTCATGCTCACTAACTATTCTCCTTCCATTGTGTTGTCTGATGCTCACTAACTATTCTCCTTCCATTGTGTTGTCTCATGCTCACTATTCTCCTTCCATTGTGTTGTCTGATGCTCACTATTCTCCTTCCATTGTGTTGTCTGATGCTCACTAACTATTCTCCTTCCATTGTGTTGTCTGATGCTCACTATTCTCCTTCCATTGTGTTGTCTGGTGCTCACTAACTATTCTCCTTCCATTGTGTTGTCTGATGCTCACTATTCTCCTTCCATTGTGTTGTCTGATGCTCACTATTCTCCTTCCATTGTGTTGTCTGATGCTCACTATTCTCCTTCCATTGTGTTGTCTGGTGCTCACTAACTATTCTCCTTCCATTGTGTTGTCTGATGCTCACTATTCTCCTTCCGTTGTGTTGTCTGATGCTCACTAACTATTCTCCTTCCATTGTGTTGTCTCATGCTCACTAACTATTCTCCTTCCATTGTGTTGTCTGGTGCTCACTAACTATTCTCCTTCCATTGTGTTGTCTGATGCTCACTATTCTCCTTCCATTGTGTTGTCTGATGCTCACTAACTATTCTCCTTCCATTGTGTTGTCTGATGCTCACTATTCTCCTTCCATAGTGTTGTCTGGTGCTCACTAACTATTCTCCTTCCATTGTGTTGTCTGATGCTCACTATTCTCCTTCCATTGTGTTGTCTGATGCTCACTAACTATTCTCCTTCCATTGTGTTGTCTGATGCTCACTAACTATTCTCCTTCCATTGTGTTGTCTGATGCTCACTATTCTCCTTCCATTGTGTTGTCTGATGCTCACTAACTATTCTCCTTCCGTTGTGTTATCTGATGCTCACTAACTATTCTCCTTCTGTTGTGTTGTCTGGTGCACACCAGCTCTCCTCCTAACAATGGTTGCTGTCTCTGGAGCAGTCTCGGCTGGCAAAGATTAGTTTCATCTTCATACCAGGGCATGCGGGAGTATAAGGAAATGAGCGGGCTGACAAGCTCGCAGGTGAGGCTACTGTGGAGGGCTGACGCGTCATGGACCAGGCTGACTTTCTGAATGCTCTATGAGAAGTAAGTCATTTGCGAGAACCAAGTGATGACTGTGAATCTACAACCATGGTCAGACTGTGAGAACAGCAAGTTAAAATAAATAGGGGTTGCAAAACAAGAACACTATGCAGGAAGGCAAAGAAGATTGATAAACCAACACAGAACTGGTGTCGTAAGGAGCCGCTAAACGCTGAGGAGGGGATCCGAGCACTTATGGACTGAATGGTTCGATGTGCAATGAGGATGATCTGTCGACTAACTAACTAACTCTCCTCCTTTCGTTGTGTTGTTTGGTGCACACTGTTTCTCCTCCTTCTGTTGTGTTGTCTGGTGCACATTGTTTCTCCTCCTTCTGTTGTGTTGTCTGTACACTGTTTCTCCTCCTGTTGTGTTGTCTGGTGCACACTGTTTCTCCTCCTCCTGTTGTGTTGTCTGGTGCACATTGTTTCTCCTCCTTCTGTTGTGTTGTCTGTACACTGTTTCTCCTCCTTCTGTTGTGTTGTCTGGTGTACACTGTTTCTCCTCCTGTTGTGTTGTCTGTACACTGTTTCTCCTCCTGTTGTGTTGTCTGTACACTGTTTCTCCTCCTGTTGTGTTGTCTGGTGCACACTGTTTCTCCTCCTTCTGTTGTGTTGTCTGTACACTGTTTCTTCTCCTTCTGTTGTGTTGTCTGGTGTACACTGTTTCTCCTCCTTATTTGTGTTGTCTGTACACTGTTTCTCCTCCTTCTGTTGTGTTGTCTGGTGTACACTGTTTCTCCTCCTTCTGTTGTGTTGTCTGGTGCACACTGTTTCTCCTTCTGTTGTGTTGTCTGGTGCACACTGTTTCTCCTCCTTCTGTTATGTTGTCTGGTGCACATTGTTTCTCCTCCTTCTGTTGTGTTGTATGGTGCACATTGTTTCTCCTCCTTCTGTTGTGTTCTCTGTACACTGTTTCTTCTCCTTCTGTTGTGTTGTCTGTACACTGTTTCTGCTCCTTCTGTTATGTTGTCTGGTGCACACTGTTTCTTCTCCTTCTGTTGTGTTGTCTGGTGCACACTGTTTCTCCTCCTTCTGTTGTGTTGTCTATACACTGTTTCTCCTCCTTCTGTTGTGTTGTCTGGTGTACACTGTTTCTCCTCCTCCTGTTGTGTTGTCTGGTGCACACTGTTTCTCCTCCTTCTGTTGTGTTGTCTGGTGCACACTGTTTCTCCTCCTTCTGTTGTGTTGTCTGTACACTGTTTCTCCTCCTTATTTGTGTTGTCTGTACACTGTTTCTCCTCCTTCTGTTGTGTTGTCTGGTGTACACTGTTTCTCCTCCTTCTGTTGTGTTGTCTGGTGTACACAGTTTCTCCTCCTTCTGTTGTGTTGTCTGGTGTACACTGTTTCTCCTCCTTCTGTTGTGTTGTCTGTACACTGTTCCTCCTCCTTCTGTTGTGTTGTCTGGTGCACACTGTTTCTCCTCCTTCTGTTGTGTTGTCTGGTGTACACTGTTTCTCCTCCTTCTGTTGTGTTGTCTGGTGCACACTGTTTCTCCTCCTTCTGTTGTGTTGTCTGGTGTACACTGTTTCTCCTCCTTCTGTTGTGTTGTCTGTACACTGTTTCTCCTCCTTCTGTTGTGTTGTCTGGTGTACACAGTTTCTCCTCCTTCTGTTGTGTTGTCTGTACACTGTTTCTCCTCCTTCTGTTGTGTTGTCTGGTGTACACTGTTTCTCCTCCTTCTGTTGTGTTGTCTGTACACTGTTTCTCCTCCTTCTGTTGTGTTGTCTGGTGCACACTGTTTCTCCTCCTTCTGTTGTGTTGTCTGGTGTACACTGTTTCTCCTCCTTCTGTTGTGTTGTCTGGTGTACACTGTTTCTCCTCCTTCTGTTGTGTTGTCTGTACACTGTTTCTCCTCCTTCTGTTGTGTTGTCCGGTGCACACTGTTTCTCCTCCTTCTGTTGTGTTGTCTGGTGTACACTGTTTCTCCTCCTTCTGTTGTGTTGTCTGTACACTGTTCCTCCTCCTTCTGTTGTGTTGTCTGGTGTACACTATTTCTCATTCTGTTGTGTTGTCTGTACACTGTTTCTCCTTCTGTTGTGTTGTCTGGTGCACACTGTTTCTCCTCCTTCTGTTGTGTTGTCTGTACACTGTTTCTCCTCCTGTTGTGTTGTCTGGTGCACACTGTTTCTCCTCCTTCTGTTGTGTTGTCTGGTGCACACTGTTTCTCCTCCTTCTGTTGTGTTGTCTAGTGCACATTGTTTCTCCTCCTTCTGTTGTGTTGTCTGGTGCACACTGTTTCTCATCCTTCTGTTGTGTTGTCTAGTGCACACTGTCTCTCCTCCTGTTGTGTTGTCTAGTGCACACTGTTTCTCCTTCTGTTGTGTTGTCTGGTGCACACTGTTTCTCCTCCTTCTGTTGTGTTGTCTGGTGCACACTGTTTCTCCTCCTTCTGTTGTGTTGTCTGGTGCACACTGTTTCTCCTCCTCCTGTTGTGTTGTCTGGTGCACACTATTTCTCCTCCTTCTGTTGTGTTGTCTGTACACTGTTTCTCCTCCTTCTGTTGTGTTGTCTGGTGCACACTGTTTCTCCTCCTTCTGTTGTGTTGTCTGGTGCACACTGTTTCTCCTCCTTCTGTTGTGTTGTCTGGTGCACACTGTTTCTCCTCCTTCTGTTGTGTTGTGTGTACACTGTTTCTCCTCCTTCTGTTGTGTTGTGTGTACACTGTTTCTCCTCCTGTTGTGTTGTGTGTACACTGTTTCTCCTCCTTCTGTTGTGTTGTGTGTACACTGTTTCTCCTCCTTCTGTTGTGTAGTGTGTACACTGATTCTCCTCCTTCTGTTTTGTTGTCTATACACTGTTTCTCCTCCTGTTGTGTGGTCTGTACACTGATTATCCTCCTTCCATTGTGTTGTCTGTACACTGATTCTGCTTCCGTTGTGTTTGTCTGACGCACACTGTAAACAATTTGCTAGTTGCATATCCCTTACAGGACATAGCAGTCAACCCCAGCATTTTTTGGCTGTTTGTGATTCCTGGGCAAGTTTATGTTCAGTAGTTTGCCATTGCTTTCTGAATGAGAAGCACCCATACCATTTCATAAAAAAAAAAAAACAACGTAAGGCGATCTGCTGCCAAACTGCCCACAGTTGTGTTTCGAACGCAGTATGCAGGATTACTAACTGCGTCCATAACCCTTCACCACAGAGCCAGTAGTCAGTCTCGCACTAATCCTCCTCCCTCTGACAAAATGCACGGTAGGTTAATCTTGCTACTCTTTGTTTTTTTTTAGGGAGGGGGGGGGGGGAGGCCTTTGTAATGAAGACGGACATTGGGACCTTTCTGATACTTACTATCTGTACCTTGTTTTGTGGTGACTGCATACGTTAGTATCGTATTGTATGTATGCCAATCTTTGATCGCATACAATAGTATCGTATTGTATGTATGCCAATCATTGATCTGTCATCAACACTTGTATTTGGGCATGTCTTTATTATCTTTACTGTGTGCTTCTCAGACTGATCTCAGCATTCGGTCAGACTAATGGACGGAGAGCAATGATTTTTAGGAAGTACGCTGAAACACAAACACAACTTCCTTTATGCAACATTTAAGTGTTGTTACTGGAAACTTGTGAACTCTCTGCCGGTGTTGTTCGATGATTGTAAGACTGTTGTGACATTGCCAGCGCTGCAAGTAGAGGTCGGCTGTTTTCTAGTCTGTGTGTGACAGCCAACCGGACAAGATGCTTCAGCAAATACTTAATGATATGTACATTGAACCAGAGCTTCTGGAGGAGCTGTCTGAAGAGCAAAAGCAGATTCTGTTTTATAAGATGAGAGAGGTAAGAAACTGCAACGCTGATCACATATCTGCTATTATTTGTGCATGTCTGTTCTTACATTGATTTGTTCATTATCTGTTATGTCCGGTTAGTACAGTGGCTACTGTCATTGCCTGCAGGTCATGTGTTCAAACCCCCATCCAGGTGGGATGTTTGTTATCATGTACGTGGACACCCGGATCCATCCAGCTTGACACGGGTACCTGGAGATGTTTTGGGGATCCAAGACACCCAGGTCCACCCAGCTTGACACGAGTAGCTGGAGATGTTCTGGGGATCCAAGACACCCAGGTCCACCCAGCTTGACACGGCTACCTAGAGATGTTCTGGGGATCCAAGACACCCAGGTCCACCCAGCTTGACACGAGTAGCTGGAGATGTTCTGGGGATCCAAGACACCCAGGTCCACCCAGCTTGACACGAGTAGCTGGAGATGTTCTGGGGATCCAAGACACCCAGGTCCACCCAGCTTGACACGAGTAGCTGGAGATGTTCTGGGGATCCAAGACAGTCGGTGTGAAATCAGCAACATCACCACATATACACATGTTTTGTAGCAAACAGAAAGACATGTTAGTCAGTTTAAAATTACCGTGGTAGACAATTGACATTACTGTGTGAACATGTGTATATTTCAGCTTGAAGGATTATCTAGTTATTATACTTTAAGTTGTGTGAATTCTGCAGTATGTACCTGACAAGATGCAGCGAAATATGCCAGGCAATAAATTGTGCAATCTATTGTTTGTGTCTTCGTTATTCAGATATCTAATGTTGTTAATATTTTGTCCTCCAGTGATGATTCCTTTCATATCTTCTACATTTCTGAAAATATTTTCACTGTACAGGGAAAAAGATCTGGAGACATTACACATCCCTGTCTCACATCTCTTTTAATAGGCTGATATTGACCTACTTAATTAACAATCCTTATAGCAGCTTGTTGTTTCCAATATATGTTTTTTACAAGTCTGAGGTCTTTCCCATCAGTTTGTAGATCTTCAAGCATCTCTATTATGTTGACATGTCTTACTTTATCGAAAGCCTTTGTGTAGTCAATAAAACAAAGATGTAGGTCATTGTTTTCTTCTATAGAATATTCAGTTAATGTTCTCAGCATATATACAGCATTTGCTGTACCCTTTCCTTCTACAAAGCCACATTGTTCTCCTATTTCAAGTTGTATTTTTTTCCTAACTCTTTGCATGATAATTCTTAGCAAAATCTTTGTAATGTGGTTCATTGTACTATTTGATGTTGATTGCATTCCCAGGCTCCTGATTTTTTCGGGATTGCAATAAATATAGAATTACATAATTCGGGAGGTATAACTCCAGTATCATATATTGCATTCAGCAGTCTGGTGACTTGGTCTATTCCATATTCTTCATATATTCATATATATATAATATATATATATATATATATATATATATATATATATATATATATATATATATATATATATATATATATCCATCCATCATGTGCCACGCCGGTAAGCGTGGGCGGTCATGTTCTGCCATCTCACTCGATCAACAGAGTCGTGGATCAGTTCCGTGTTTCTGTCTCGACCATGCCACAAGGCCAAGCCATCCAGATACTTGTTTCTAGGTCTTCCCCTTGGTCTGTTCCCCTCGATCTTACCAGTTGTCACCAAGTTCTCCAAATCATTTCTTCTCATAACATGCCCAAAAAATTGTGACTGTCTACGTCTAATGTCTCTGATCAGTTTACGATCTTCATTTGTTTCTTGAAGGACTTGTTCATTGGTCTTTCTGGCTGTCCATGGTATTCTTTGCATTTTCCTCAGAAACCACATTTCTACAGCCATCAGATGTTTTTCAGCCTGGCTGCTCATTGTCCAAGCTTCACATCCATATAAAAGTACAGGTTCTATGTAGCATCTCAACACTCTTTTTCTCGTTTCAATTGACATCTTTTTATTGGTCAGTATGTTTTTCATCTTGCTAAAGGCTACTTTTGCCATGGCGATCCTTGTTCTAATTTCTTCAAGGCATCTCCCATCAGGTGTTATTACTGTTCCGAGATAATTGTACCTATTCACTTGTTGAAGAATATTCCCATTTACTTGTATATTACACTGTGGTATTTCGTTCTTCCTAGTGACGACCATAATCTGTGTCTTTTTACAATTTAATTCTAACCCTTGTTGTTCACTGTGTGTAACAACCGCATCTACTAAATTTTGCAGATCCTGTTCATTGTCTGCAATCAAGACTGTATCATCTGCATATCTAATGTTATTGATGCATCGTCCCCCAATGTTGATTCCTTCCATATTTTCAATATTTCTGAAAATATTTTCACTGTACATGGAAAACAGATCTGGAGACATTACACATCCCTGTCTCACACCTCTCTTAATAGGCTGATATTGGCTTACTTCATTATCAACTCTTATGGCAGCTTGTTGTTTCCAATCTATGTTTTTTACAAGTCTAAGGTCTTTCCCATCAATTTGTAGATCTTCAAGCATCCTTATCATGTTGACATGTCTCACTTTATCAAAAGCCTTTGTGTAGTCAATAAAGCAAAGGTGTAGATCTTTGTTTACTTCTATAGAACGTTCGATTACGGTTCTCAGTATATACACAGCATTTACTGTACCCTTGCCTACTACAAACCCACATTGTTCTTCTCCTATTTCAGGTTGTATTTTCCTCCTAACTCTTTGCATGATAATTCTTAGCAAAATCTTTGTGATGTGACTCATTATACTAATTGTTCAATGTTGATCACATTCCAAGGCTCCTGATTTCTTTGGGATTGCAATAAATACAGAATTACATAACTCATGAGGTATATTTCCATTATCATAAATTGTATTAAGCAGACTGGTAACTTTATCTATTCCATATTCTTCTAAAGCATTAATCATTTCTGTTGTGACGCTGTCTGGACCGGGGGTCTTGCCAGATTTCATATGATTAAGAGCATTCTGAACCTCCATCTTCAAATATATAGTGTATACATAACATGATGGTGTCAGGTCTTAGTCAGATATGACTGAGCTACCGTATAACAGTAGACGGTACTACCTGGTTTCTGTTAGCGCTGAACGTTGGGCGGCGCTTACCAAACCTGACACCCCACATTGTGCCAACGGCTTCGGGCGGAAGAGCGCAATTGGGAGGGTACAAGCCTTACCCTGGTGCGAGGAAATGCAAGCTAAAGACAAAATGTCATGGCAGGGCAGACCAGGCCCTAAGCCTTGGTTGGCGACTGGTCTAGGATCGAAGCTCCGACAGGCGGACAGTTAGAGCATTGCTTTGCTGATCCGGCGTCTTGTTCCAGATGTAGGGGTGTTACCTTTCCTCTGGAGTAAACTAGGCAGGCCGAGAGAGGGATCATGCTGCATGGGCAACACATGATCTCTATATTTTAGCCCAGGCTTTGTGCTATGGAGAGGCAATAACTCCATCCCTGGTCTTAACTGGTCTCGGAATCAAAGCGAGAGGCAACTGTTACGGGTTATAAGTCCTTGTCAGTTGGCGTAGACATGGGGCGCCACGCGTTGCCTCTGACGGTGGGAGACACCTATAGGTGTCACTGATCAGCTACCGCCCGCCTCAAGCTGGGCAGCCCCCAGCCAATTGGGTGCTGATCCGCCACAGCCTGCCTGCTTCAATGGGTGCTTGGGGCTAGGACAAAATCTGAATCGCAGGCTGTAAAACCAATGCACCAGGTACAAACAAAAATAAAAATAGAAACCTCAAGCTACGGCTTGCAACCTGGAACGTGAGAACCATGTGTCCAGGATTTTCCACTGACTTGACCAATATTGACGATGTGAGAAAAACGGCTGTGATTGATGCCGAACTCAATCGTCTAAACATTGATATTGCTGGCCTGCAGGAGACTTGCCTCGCTGAGGAAGGGTCACTCAGGGAAAACAACTACACCTTTTTCTGGAAGGGTAGAGGGCAGGCAGAAAAAAGGCAACACGGTGTGGGCTTTGCAGTGAAGAATTCGCTACTGGGAATGATTGAAATTCTAGCAGGAGGAAATGAAAGACTATTATCCCTGCGCTTGGCAACCTCTTGTGGGTTTGCCACCATTATTACTGCATATGCACCGACACTCGATTCCTCTGATGATGTGAAGGATTCGTTCTATGAGGAGTTAGACTCCGTGATCAAGGCAGTTCCAAAATCTGACTACATTTATATGCTCGGTGATTTCAATGCTCGTGTGGGCAAGGACTAGAGTTCATGGCCAGTGTGCCTTGGAAAATACAACATCGGTCGCATGAATGGAAATGGGCAAAGGCTGCTGGAGCATTGCACCAGTAATGACCTATGTATTACAAACTCCTTTTTAAAACAAAAGAGATGCATAAGATCACATGGAAACATCCAAGATCCGGCCATTGGCACCAGCTGGACTTCATCATCACACGGAGACAACATCTGAACCATATATCATTGACTCGTAGTTACCACAGTGCTGACTGTGATACGGATCATTCTTTGGTTGTTGCAAGGGTTAGACTGAGACCAAAGAGAATCTACACAGCTAAACACAAATCTAGCCTCAGGATTAATATTATTAACACTCATGATCCTGAAAAGTGCTTTCAGTTTCAACAGCAACTTGAAGACGCTTTCACTGATACACCAGAAAATTGTACAGTAAATGAAAAGTGGGGTCAAATTAAGGAAACTCTTTATAAAACTGCCGTAGGGGTTTACGGCACTGTGGATCATAAGAGGCAGGACTGGTTTGCGGCCAACAGCGAGACTCTGCAGCCCTTGATTGATAAGAAGAAGAAAGCTCTCTTAAGAAACAAGGAAAGACCAACGCGTAGCACTCTGAGTGAGCTTAGGCAAGCTAGGAAGGATGTGCAAAAGGCTGCCAGGCAGTGTGCAAATGATTATTGGATCAAGTTATGTGAGTCCATTCAAATCGCAAGTGATAAGGGAGACATAAGAAGCATGTATGAAGGAATAAAGAAAGCCTGCGGTCCAGTGATCAAAAGAAGTGCACCATTGAAAACCTTGACTGGAGAAATCATCACTGATAAGAAACAGCAGATGGACAGATGGGTAGAGCACTATTTGGAGCTTTACTCAAGTGAGACCAAACTAGCGGATGATGCCCTCAACGCCATAGAGGCTCTACCAACTCTTGACCACCTGGACACACTTCCCACCATAACAGAAGTTAAATGTGCTATAAATGAACTTGCATCTGGCAAGGCTCCAGGTAAGGATGGGATTCCAATAGAGGTTATCAGGAGTGGGCAAGACACACTCACTATACAGATCCACCAGCTAATAGAGCTATGCTGGCGTGAAGGACAAGTCCCACAGGATTTCAAAGATTCAAGCATCATAACACTGTACAAGAACAAGGGCGATCGGAGCGACTGCAACAACTATAGGGGTATCTCACTTCTGTGTATTGTTGGAAAAGTATTTGCCAGAATTGTTCTGCGCAGACTTCAAGTCCTAGGAGATCAAGTCTACCCCGAATCACAGTGTGGCTTTCGACAGAACCGGTCTACCACTGATATGATATTCTCATTGCGACAAATGCAAGAAAAATGCCGTGAACAGAATCAACCACTGTTTATTGCCTTCATCGACCTCACAAAGGCATTTGATTTGGTCAGTCGTGAGGGTCTGTTCAAGGCACTAAAGAAGATTGGCTGCCCACCAACTCTTCTGTCCATTGTGGAATCGTTCCACACAGGCATGAAGGGTATAATCAAGTTTGATGGTGCAACTTCTGAAGAATTTGAAATCAAGAGTGGAGTTAAGCAAGGTTGTGTACTAGCTCCCACCCTCTTTGGAATATACTTTTCACTTCTACTGAAATATGCATTTCATGATCAGGATGGTGATATATACATTCACTCACGCTCAGATGGCGGCCTCTACAATGCTCAGAGATTGAAGGCTAAGACCAAAATTAGGAGGGTACTGATCAGAGAGTTGCTTTTTGCAGATGATGCTGCAGTTACGACCCACTCTGAGGAAGAATTGCAATGTCTACTATCTGCATTCTCCAATGCTTGTTCTGAATTTGGTTTAACAATTAGCAAAAAGAAGACACAGATTATGTCACAAGGTGCACATGGGGTACCATCAATCTTTATTGACGACGCCGAACTAGAGATAGTAGACCATTTTACATATCTAGGATCAGTGGTAAATAGCAAATTATCCCTAGATCAGGAAATCAACATCCGGATTGGTAAGGCAGCAACAACAATGAACAGGTTAAGAAACAGAGTCTGGGAAAACAGGAAGCTTACTGCCAAAACAAAAGTCCTTGTCTATCAAGCCTGTGTCCTTAGTACTCTTCTCTATGGCAGTGAAACCTGGACAACTTACTCACACCAAGAGAACAACTTAAACAGCTTTCATATGCGGTGTCTGCGAAGAATTCTTGGTATTAAGTGGCAAGACAAAATCACAAATACTGAAGTATTGGAAAGATCAGGTTGCGTGACAGTTTATTCCATGCTCAGTCTTCGTAGACTTAGATGGATAGGACATCTTAGGAGGATGGATGATGGTAGAATACCAAAGGATATCTTTTTTGGTGAATTACAGATGGGTAAGAGATCTCAGGGTCGGCCTCTACTACGATACAAAGATGTGTGTAAGCGGGACATGATTGATACAGGCATTGATAATGCACATTGGGAGCAAGTCGCCGCTGAACGTGTTGCATGGAGGGCAAATATCAGAAATGGAATAAAGTCAAAGGAGAAAATTATTGCAGAAAAGTCACACACCAAGCGTTTGAGACGTAAGATGGTGCATGATGGTGGAAATGACCACGTGTTCACATGCACCCACTGTGAACGGACATTTACAGCGCAAATTGGCCTTATCAGTCACACTCGCTACCACCATAGGTAAAAGTTATTATGCCTTTTTAAAGCACAAACTATCGTCTGTCAAGACGGCAAGGTGACAATGAATGAACATAACATGATCATTTGTTCTGTGTTATACAGGGGACATCTAATGTATACATATCATGATCATTTGTTCCGTGTTATACAGGGGACATCTAATTTATACATAACATGATCATTTGTTCTGTGTTATACAGGGGACATCTAATTTATACATAACATGATCATTTGTTCTGTGTTATACAGGGGACATCTAATGTATACATATCATGATCATTTGTTCTGTGTTATACAGGGGACATCTAATTTATACATAACATGATCATTTGTTCCGTGTTATACAGGGGACATCTAATGTATACATAACATGATTATTTGTTCTGTGTTATACGGGGGACATCTAATTTATACATAACATGATCATTTGTTCTGTGTTATACGGGGGACATCTAATGTATACATAACATGATCATTTGTTCTGTGTTATACGGGGGACATCTAATGTATACATAACATGATCATTTGTTCTGTGTTATACAGGGGACATCTAATGTATACATAACATGATTATTTGTTCTGTGTTATACGGGGGACATCTAATTTATACATAACATAATCATTTGTTCTGTGTTATACGGGGGACATCTAATGTATACATAACATGATCATTTGTTCTGTGTTATACGGGGGACATCTAATGTATACATGACATGATAATTTGTTCCGTGTTATACAGGGGACATCTAATGTATACATAACATGATCATTTGTTCTGTGTTATACGGGGGACATCTAATGTATACATATCATGATCATTTGTTCTGTGTTATACAGGGGTCATCTAATTTATACATAACATGATCATTTGTTCTGTGTTATACGGGGGACATCTAATGTATACATATCATGATCATTTGTTCTGTGTTATACAGGGGTCATCTAATTTATACATAACATGATCATTTGTTCTGTGTTATACGGGGGACATCTAATGTATACATATCATGATCATTTGTTCTGTGTTATACAGGGGTCATCTAATTTATACATAACATGATCATTTGTTCTGTGTTATACGGGGGACATCTAATGTATACATATCATGATCATTTGTTCTGTGTTATACAGGGGTCATCTAATTTATACATAACATGATCATTTGTTCTATGTTATATAATACAGGGGACATCTAATGTATACATAACATGATCATTTGTTCTGTGTTATACAGGGGTCATCTAATTTATACATAACATGATCATTTGTTCTATGTTATATAATACGGGGGACATCTAATGTATACATATCATGATCATTTGTTCTGTGTTATACAGGGGTCATCTAATTTATACATAACATGATCATTTGTTCTATGTTATATAATACAGGGGACATCTAATGTATACATAACATGATCATTTGTTCTGTGTTATACAGGGGTCATCTAATTTATACATAACATGATCATTTGTTCTGTGTTATACAGGGGACATCTAATGTATATGTAACAGAGCAGGAACTCACTAGACGTGTTGGTTTAATACAAATACTGTTTATTTCTACCTGATGACAAGTTAGCTTCTTCTCTAGTCAAAGGCCTGATGTTAACTCCCCTTGCCAACCCAATACGTCACGATTGAGCATCTCTCACCGCTTTCAGTCTCAATGCTCAATCGTGCTGTATCTGTTTCCCACTAGATCCTAATAATACCCCAGTACTCCATTACTGTTACACCTCCCCATGTTTATTAAAGACTTTTCCTTATAAAGGAAAAATCTTTACTCCTAATCCCGTTATTCTATTCCCTCTTTTTCTTTACTTCTCGCAGTTCCTCTAATTCTTCCCTATATTGTCAGCTAGTAACCCACTATATACTTCTTCTTCGATTCTACTTTGTATAATACATCGTACTACGTATGGTAACTCTTTTAAACTAAACACTCCTTCTCCTCTTTCCATTTCCCCAAACTATATACCTATCCACTATATATTTCTGGTTCTTTCTTGGCCCCTCAAGTTCCTGTATCAAATATACATTTCATAAGAACAGCTCGAAAAATCGTTATCGTAACTTTTGACCTTATAAAATTTCTCACTCTTCCAGAACATAGGACGTACAAAAACAATGTAGTTAGAATAAGTAAAGAAGCGGTGCGCACCTAGTAAGAAGTATAAAGAATGAATACTCAACATGACCACATGTACATACAGCAATGAATATTTAAGACACTCACATTTACCTCCCTTGCCAATAAAAAAAATTTTTTGTAAAATAATTTTTTTGCCATCCACAATTTTGTCCATATTTCGTTATCTCACCTTTAACCATGAGCCCATGTTCATATTTTATGAACACTTTTAATATAATTAACGCTGGTTTTTCACAGCACCTATATCTTGCCCCCGTACATCCCCTACTTATATACTTCTATTTACAGTCTTCCCCCTACCTTATATCAGTGGACAAAGTAGTTTTTATTAACTCTTTTCTGAACGAAAAACCTTAAGCAAAACCTCATATATTTGAAAATTAAACTTACTTAACTAACTTCATAACTTATTCATTAACCAAGTAACTTAATATACCAAACCATTCATGTAATCGAAATAAAATCAACACAAGACGTCATACCCCCCAAATTAATCTAAAGAAAAAACACATTTTAAAATGACATAACATGCATTTTATCAAATCAGAATAAAACATTCTATTACTACCTATCACTATTGGACACTTTTACGGACCAATAGTTTTTACTCCAAATCCTAGGAACACAATCATCCTATTCTAAATCAATTAATCAAACCACAACAACAACAAAACTTATTATATATGAGGCATTGAAACTTAGGCTCAATAAAACAACCAAACAATAGCCATCATTTTCCAGTACCAACTCAAGCATAAAAACATATTATATATGACTCATGACTCATAAAACTTAGATTCAATAAAACACAGTTTTCAAAATAATTATAACTCTCTTAAAATTACTACGTATAGTGGCCCACCAACATTGGCCTCTCATACTAAGTAAAGTAACGCATATCTATTTATACAGGTCATTCCAGTATTTCTATGACCGAGAAAACCAAACATTTCACTGTCCATCTGTATATCTGTTAACTACAGACTAATTAGAACCACATCTGTTCTATCTACACAAACCAATCAGTAATCAACATTTACCATACCATTTATCATCTCCCCTCATAACTTTCTATCATTTTCTATCTTAACTCTTAACACAACATAACATCCGGAATATCCTCTTAAGTAAGCACTGTAAACTACATGTTGAATCCTTTTTTCTATTTGTAATGTGGCCACTAATCCAATATCAACTCAATGTAGTAGCCATCATCTACTTATCAATTAACTTGTGATCTGGCCTGCCAATTATTTCCCTTGGACCAATCATCACTATAACTTATTAATCCTTATCGTTAAACACGGCATTTCTAGCACCAATAAAAAAAAACTTGTCCACTTTTCTATAGAGTACATTCACCTATTGTACCAATACCCAATTTGTTCAATCTACGAAAAGCCAAGACGTAGAAACATAAATTCATCTAGCAATTCTATCACAAAGAGAAAAAAAAATTATATATATATATGTATATGACTCTCTATTAGTTAACCATCCCTCAAGACCACTTTTTAAAAAAACATCCATAGAGTCCTTTTCCACTTCCACCGTTTCGTATACTTCTTCAAGCATCACTTTCACTTCTAAATCCTGAAACTTATAACTTGCCATATGCAGTATTTTCTATTTATCTATCTCCTATGTTTCCACTTCTTCAACAACTCCAAGTTTCTTTGAATAAGTGCTAACTCTACATCAATATCCTCTTCTTCGTACAACTTATTAGTTTCTTCCATACTACTAATTGATTCTGACTTTTCATCCATTTCTTCTTCTTCGTCTGTATGTCTCTCTTTAGCTGCCGCTAATCTCTTCTGTTCAATATCCCATCTAATTTGTCGATCATTATTTCTTAAGGACTTTTCTAGTAGAGGCATATCTTCTCCGCTTGTTGAATAATCCCTAATTCTCCTCTGTCTTTTCACTTCTTTATCTCTTTGATTATCCATTCTTCTTTTCGTTGCTTGTCTAGTATTCCTAAATGGAGCACCTATTTCCTCTTCCATACTATCATAATGAGTTTCATTCACCTTTTCTTCTTCCATTGTTTTCGGAATTGTCTGTTCTTGAGTATCTTCGTAACTTGGAGTTGCTAGCAATTGATTTTGTGCTGGTTCTTTTCTAAAACTTGGAGTTACTGTAGCTCCTCTGACAACTTGTTCATCTAAATATCCGGTGTCTGAATCATAATTATTATTATAATTCTCATTTCTCTTCTCCTCCTCATCTCTTCTTAAGTGCTCCACATGTGCCCTTGCCACCTGTCCTGTGACCTGGTTCTTGATAGTATACGATACATTACCTAGTTTTTCCAAAACGTAATAACCTGGGATCCAATGAGCATCAAACTTAGAGTTTCTTCTATGCTTCTTGTAATAAACTCTATCACCTACTTTAAACTCCTGTAATTTTGTATTTACATTTTTGTACCTTTTCTGTCTTTCCCTAGCTTTAAATACATTATTCTTTAATCTTACGTGTGCTTTATGCATTTCCTGTATTATGGTTTCTTGAAATTCTTCTCCCATATATTTCCGTCTCGGTTTTAACAGATTATCTATAGGTAGTATTGGTTCTCTCCCGTGTATTAAATAAAATGGTGAAAATCCTGTGCTCTCATTTTGATTTGTACGAATAGCACTAAGGGCAGGTCCTAAGAATAGATCCCAATCTTTTCATGTTCATCAATAATCTTTGCTATCACGTCGTATAACGTCCGATGTTGACGTTCGTTTCTAGCATTTGACGAAGGTCTATAATATGAGGTTTTTATATGTTTTATATTCAAATCTTTCAATAACTTTTCGAATTTTTTATTTACAAACTCTCTACCATTATCCGTAAGTATACTTTGTGGGCAACTAAATCTTGGTACGAATTCCTGCAAAAAAATATTAATGACTGTATCTGCACTCTTATCTGGAATTGCGTAAATTTCCGGCCAAAGACTGTAGACGTCTACTATGTGAATTAAATACACGTTTCCTGACAATGTTCTAGGGTGTGGGCCTGATATATCTAAACTAATCTTTTGCATTGGGAACTGAGGAATATCTGTATCTTGTAAGGGACACTTTATTGTTTTCATGTTCCTTAATCTGCATTTTTCACACGTATCCACATATTTGCATGCAGATTTAAACAAGTTTGGCCAATAATATTTGCCTGTAAGTGCTTTCACCAACTTGTCCCTACCGAGATGTCCATTTTCATCGTGATATGCTTTTAACACTTCATTTTCTAAATGTTTTGGAATATATTTCCTTAGCTGTTCGTTCCTTTCACACATATAGTATAACTGTCCATCCTCTTGTAAAACCAAATAATTCTTTTTATATTTGTTATCTTCCGTTTCTCTTAATTTTTCTTTTATTTGTATGACTTTTGGATCCAACTCTTGCTCTTCTTTCATATTAAATTGTGCTAACTGTAGATCTTCTTCCCTATGTTCAGACTCTTGTTCCAATGGTACACTTTCAAATTCTTCCCTATTTATTATGGCAGAATCTAAAATATTTACTTGCCAGTTTCGGTCGTCTATCTCTGGTTCAGCTTCATCTTCTGTATCTCCTGATGACTGTGGGTACGGAATCCTAGACAATAAATCAGCGCATGTATTAATCCTACCTGGAATGTACTCAATTTTCGTGTTGTATCCCTGTAGATTCAATGCCCACGTCTGTATTTTCCTGTTCTGCACTGGAGCTTCTAAAAAAGACTTTAAAGGCATATGGTCAGTTCTAATAACAAAATTTGCATTATGTAAGTAGTAATTTAGTTTCTGAAGAGCATAATGAATGGCATATGCCTCCTTCTCAATAGTCGTCCATTTCCGTTGTGATTTGCTAAGTTTGTGAGATAAGAAGTAAATTGGCCTTTCATTTTTAACCCCTGGTATTCCAGACTCTTTTCCTTCATATGGTTGAACCAAACATGCTCCTACTGCATTGTCCGAAGCATCTGTGTACAGTATTAACTGTTTGTTTAAGTCTGGATGCGTCAATAGTGGTACCAGTGTTAAGCTGTTTTTTAAATACTCGAACGCTTTTTGACACTCATCATCCCACTTAAACCTAGCGTATTTGCCTGTTAAGTTTGTAATAGGTTCAGCTATCTTTGAAAACGCTGGGACAAACCGCCTATAATATGCACAGGTTCCTATAAACGCACGCACTTCCTTAACGTTAGTTGGAGTAGGTAATTCTTTAATAACCTTTATCTTGTCCTGGTCTGGTTTAATACCTTCTCTATTTATAATATATCCTAAATATTTTGTTTCTGTCTTTAAAAACTGGCATTTACTAAGCTTTAACTTTACATCATGCTTTCTTAACCTGTCAAATACTAGTCTAATATGCTTCAAATGATCCTCCACATCTCCAGTAGTAAAAATCAGAATATCATCAATATAGGCAAGAGCGAACTTTTGCATACCTTCTAAAACTTCATTTATTAAGAGCATGTAGTGAGAGGGTGCAGTTTTGACGCCAAAAGGCATTCGTAAGAATTCGTAAGAGCCCATATGGGTACAGAAGGCACTCTTTTTCTGCGCGTCCTTCGACATCGGAATACACCAGAATCCTGACCTTGCGTCCAGCGTCGTGAAATATGTAGAGCCATTAAGCAGCCCTAAAATATCATCAATTACCGGCAGTGGGTACGCTACATTCTTGGTGATTTTGTTCAACGCCCTGTAATCGCAACAGAAGCGACTCGAACCATCGGGTTTGGCCACTATGACGACCGGAGATGACCACTCTGACTTCGACCTTGTTATTATTCCTGCTTTCAACATTTCCTCTATTGCCTTTTCCACGATTTCTCTATTTCTTAATGGAGTTCTATATGGTTTTAAACTTATTGGTGGATGATCTCCTGTGTCTATTTCCATTGTAACTGTTTGTGTCTTTCCCAATTCTAAATCATCAACTGCAAACACATCCTGATTTTGCTTTATAAGTTGTTCTAACACTTCCTTATTTTCTGGCGGAGCTTTTAATTGTGACAACAATTCTTGTTCCCTTGTTATTTTGTCTAGTGAATGTATTTGGGCTTTATTTCTTCTGGATGGATGGATCAATTCATCCATTCTGACTTTCCCTCTTCTTCCGCGTCCGCGTCTGTTATTAACTCTTTCACTAGAAGTTTCTGAATAACTTGTTCCCGACATTTCTGCTCTAGTTGTTGCCAATATGTCACTAATGTTATGATCTAGTTTGGCTATCACACATCCTCTGTATAATTTGATTTCTCTACCTGTGTTGTTGATAACCATCACTGGAAAGGTTAAGTGTTTATCCAACGCTATTATTCCATCCGGAACTTCTAAACCAGGCTCATCAATTACTTCCTCTTGTAATTCAGTGACTCTGACTGTGTCTCCTTCCACATAATATGGGTTTCTCTTCAGCTTTGCTTGTATCAAATTAACCGACTGTGGTTTTAACGTCGTGGACATTTTAACTCTAACCAGTGCTGATATATGCATGTCTTCCTCCATATCTACATAGACGTCCTTGAATTTTAACTTATGTAAATCATAGAAAAGTCTTACTCCATTTTTTATTAAAAAATCTCTTCCTATCAACATGTTTCTATTTAAATCCTTCACCACATGAAAAAGATGTCTTATGTTGACCCCTCCTAACTTAAAATTTATCATTGTTTGTCCAATTACTTGTAAATTCTGTCCAGTAACAGAGTGTAAATTATTATGGCTCTTAAATACTCTACAATTTCTAACTATTTTGTATAGAAAACTTTCTTTTACTACACTAACCTGAGCTCCCGAATCAATTAATGTACGAACTCTATACTTTCCTATTTCTATTATACAAGAGCTATAATCTGTTTTATTTTCTATAAATTGCTTGACTTCCTCTAATTGAAAATATTCTCTGTTCCTCCTACTATACCTGTTATTAATATACTCTTTAAACCTTGGGACCTTATTATTTCCCTTCCTACTATAGGTCTTTTCTAATAGGTAGGGCGCCGGTTTTCCTGCGTTCTTGTACCTGTAAAATTCCTGTGTCTATCTTCAACATTCCTACTCACCCTGTTATTGTCATGTCTACCCTGTGTATTCGACTGGACACGCCTGTTATTACAAAAACGAGAAACATGTCCCCGTTGACCACAAACCCAACAGACAATATTTGTGTTATTTGTGTTTCCCACTGTCTCACTTGTAGGGTATCTCATATTTCTTCTTTCAACATAATCACTTCTATTTCTACCTTGTAACGTTTGCATACCTCCTCTCCTATTCCATCCGAATCTTGTTTGTCCTATTTCCATGGGCTCCTCAACCCTGTCTTCTCGACTCATTCCTATTTCTCGTCCTGTTCTCAATCTGAATCTACGTCGCAAATTTTCTTCTTGTACCGCGATATCTACCGCTTGTGATAACCTCTCAGGGTTTTCCCTCATCAGCTTAAACTTCAAACCATCGGACTTTATGCCATCTACAAAAATCCCTACTAACATCCTCTCCACCTCTTCTCCTCGTACATTCTGTCCTAAGAATGCCTCTTCAGCCAGGTTAATCAACCTATCGCTGAACAATTGTACCGTCTCTCCGTTATTTTGTTTAGCCTGTCTCAACACCGAAAATGCATGTTGTGGATCCGTTATTTCCGCATACTTCCGTGCTAGGTCTTCTTTGAATTGTTCTCATGTCTCATCTACTCTAGCCTCTAACTTTCTTCTTATATGATCCGAAACCGGTTCCGTTGCCGTCTGATAAGCCAGTCTCATTCTCTCTTCATCTGTTGCTGAGATTAAATACGCATATTTTTCTATGGAAGTGACCCATTTCTTAAAGTCTCTGGCCTGTCCACTAAACTTCACAATTTCTGTTGCCATTCCTTGTTGTTTAATAACCATATCAAGTCTGCCTACCGCTGTTCCTACCCCCGTCAAAACTTGTGCTAAGGTGTCCTGTTCCGCCATGCTGAAATATACTTAAACAGAGCAAGCAAACTATTTCACAATTGCAATTTCCTAATTTAAGAAACACAATTCACTTGTTTCGTAAGAACAGTTCAGTCAGTTACTATGTTTATGAACCAAACAAATTACCCTGATTCTGTTTCTTGATCCAAGCCCGACGTACTTTCCTCGACTCGCCGTCGGATTAAACTCAAACACCAGGAGTCCGCGTCAGCTGAAAATCATTCGCGGAATTCAGGTAGCAGAGTTCAGGTAGTCTGTCTCTTCCCCCAGGTAACTTCGTCTCTTCAGTTAGTTACTTCTCTTGGGATGCCTGGATAATCTTCAACCCCTGGTTGGGTCCCTTCTGAGAGAGTACATCATCGACGTCTTGAGATAGTTAGTCTGACAGACAACAGCGAGCGGCTCTCGATTGCAGTGGAGCCCCGAGATAGTCGGACTCGTCAACAAAACATTGGGCAACCCTTATTTATTTACGGTCTCGATTGTTTTATTAAAATGTTCTTTCTCACCTGACTCAACAATCAGACGACTGGGTTTCTGGATTGCCCATTTATCCAAAGTTCTGTGAAGTCTAAAGCGTGGGTGTCTCAGTTTTTTGAATGATCAAAGAGCAGCACTTTCCAACAGCAAGTTTCAAATCGATCAGACTCGATCACAGAGCAGTCTTGGTCAGCTCCCCGAAACAACGATGTATGGCAGCGGCTTTGGTAGCCCGTTGAAACAAACGCCAACGCAGGTGGCGTTTTGGATCAAGCTCTTGAAACTGGCAAAATTCAGGCTATGGTAAGCCCTTTGGAAGTGATAATTCTAGGCAACGGCTATGGTAAGCCCCTTGAAAACGATAAAGTTCAGGCACCGGCCATGGTAGGCCTCTTGAGGTAAAAATTTGCGAAACAGCGGGTATGACAAGCCTCTTGAGGTGAACAATGCAAAGCGCCGGCTATATCAAGCCTCTTGAGTTGTACTATGCAAAGCGACGGCTCTACCAAGCCTCTTGAGTTGTACAATGAAAAGCAACGGCTATACCAAGCCTCTTGAGTTGTACAATGCAAAGCGACGGCTCTACCAAGCCTCTTGAGTTGTACAATGAAAAGCAACGGCTATACCAAGCCTCTTGAGTTGTACAATGCAAAGCGACGGCTCTACCAAGCCTCTTGAGTCTAATTTATTTGTTATCTCAAGTCTTGAAAAAGACTTACAGAGGACCACCCCTGGGCGGGCTTTTGGCCTCTGTATTCACAGATAACTGAAATTTACTGGCCATCCTTTCACCGCGCGTTCACTGGTTGTTCTACAACGTGCCGAAATTGTTTCTGGTGACTTATAGGACTGGAGCATGGAACATCTTCTCCGCGATGTTATACGGCATTACTTCGCGTTGTTTTTATACCGACCGGACTATATCAGGTTCAAATCCTCGGTCTTAGGCTCCAATTCGAGTCCTGTAACAGAGCAGGAACTCACAAGACGTGTTGGTTTAATACAAATACTGTTTATTTCTACCTGATGACAAGTTAGCTTCTTCTCTAGTCAAAGGCCTGATGTTAACTCCCCTTGCCAACCCAATACCGCTTTCAGTCTCAATGCTCAATCGTGCTGTATCTGTTTCCCACTAGATCCTAATAATACCCCAGTACTCCATTACTGTTACATATACATAACATGATCATTTGTTCCGTGTTATACAGGGGACATCTAATGTATACATAACATGATCATTTGTTCTGTGTTATATAATACAGGGGACATCTAATGTATACATAACATGATCATTTGTTCTATGTTATATAATACAGGGGACATCTAATGTATACATAACATGATCAATTGTTCTGTGTTATATAATACAGGGGACATCTAATGTATACATAACATGGTCATTTGTTCTGTGTTATATAATACAGGGGACATCTAATGTATACATAACATGATCATTTGTTCTGTGTTATACAGGTCACATCTAATTTATACATAACATGATCATTTGTTCTGTGTTATACAGGGGACATCTAATGTATACATAACATGGTCATTTGTTCTGTGTTATACAGGGGACATCTAATGTATACATAACATGATCATTTGTTCTGTGTTATATAATACAGGGGACATCTAATGTATACATAACATGATCATTTGTTCTATGTTATATAATACAGGGGACATCTAATGTATACATAACATGATCATTTGTTCTATGTTATATAATACAGGGGACATCTAATGTATACATAACATGATCAATTGTTCTGTGTTATATAATACAGGGGACATCTAATGTATACATAACATGGTCATTTGTTCTGTGTTATATAATACAGGGGACATCTAATGTATACATAACATGATCATTTGTTCTGTGTTATACAGGTCACATCTAATTTATACATAACATGATCATTTGTTCTGTGTTATACAGTGGACATCTAATGTATACATAACATGGTCATTTGTTCTGTGTTATATAATACAGGGGACATCTAATGTATACATAACATGATCATTTGTTCTGTGTTATATAATACAGGGGACATCTAATGTATACATAACATGATCATTTGTTCTGTGTTATATAATACAGGGGACATCTAATTTATACATAACATGATCATTTGTTCTGTGTTATATAATACAGGGGACATCTAATGTATACATAACATGGTCATTTGTTCTGTGTTATATAATACAGGGGACATCTAATTTATACATAACATGATCATTTGTTCTGTGTTATACAGGGGACATCTAATGTATACATAACATGGTCATTTGTTCTGTGTTATATAATACAGGGGACATCTAATGTATACATAATATGATCATTTGTTCTGTGTTATATAATACAGGGTACATCTAATGTATACATAACATGATCATTTGTTCTGTGTTATACAGGGGATATCTGATGTATACATAACATGATCATTTGTTCTGTGTTATATAGGGGACATCTAATGTATACATAACATGATCATTTGTTCTGTGTTATACAGGGGACATCTAATGTATACATAACATGATCATTTGTTCTGTGTTATATAGGGGACATCTAATGTATACATAACATGATCATTTGTTCTGTGTTATATAATACAGGGGAATCTAATGTATACATAACATGATCATTTGTTCTGTGTTATATAATACAGGGGACAACTAATGTATACATAACATGATCATTTGTTCTGTGTTATATAATACAGGGGAATCTAATGTATACATAACATGATCATTTGTTCTGTGTTATATAATACAGGGGACATCTAATGTATACATAACATGGTCATTTGTTCTGTGTTATATAATACAGGGGACATCTAATGTATACATAATATGATCATTTGTTCTGTGTTATATAATACAGGGTACATCTAATGTATACATAACATGATCATTTGTTCTGTGTTATACAGGGGACATCTGATGTATACATAACATGATCATTTGTTCTGTGTTATATAGGGGACATCTAATGTATACATAACATGATCATTTGTTCTGTGTTATACAGGGGACATCTAATGTATACATAACATGATCATTTGTTCTGTGTTATATAATACAGGGGACATCTAATGTATACATAACATGATCAATTGTTCTGTGTTATATAATACAGGGGACATCTAATGTATACATAACATGATCAATTGTTCTGTGTTATATAATACAGGGGACATCTAATGTATACATAACATGATCATTTGTTCTGTGTTATATAATACAGGGGACATCTAATGTATACATAACATGATCATTTGTTCTATGTTATACAGGGGACATCTAATGTATACATAACATGATCATTTGTTCTGTGTTATATAATACAGGGGACATCTAATGTATACATAACATGATCATTTGTTCTGTGTTATACAGGGCACATCTAATGTATACATAACATGATCATTTGTTCTGTGTTATATAATACAGGGGACATCTAATTTATACATAACATGATCATTTGTTCTGTGTTATATAATACAGGGGACATCTAATGTATACATAACATGGTCATTTGTTCTGTGTTATATAATACAGGGGACATCTAATTTATACATAACATGATCAATTGTTCTGTGTCATATAATACAGGGGACATCTAATGTATACATAACATGATCATTTGTTCTGTGTTATACAGGGGACATCTAATGTATACATAACATGATTATTTGTTCTGTGTTATATAATACAGGGAACATCTAATGTATACATAACATGATCATTTGTTCTGTGTTATATAATACAGGGGACATCTAATTTATACATAACATGATCATTTGTTCTGTGTTATACAGGGGACATCTAATGTATACATAACATGATCATTTGTTCTGTGTTATATAATACAGGGGACATCTAATGTATACATAACATGATCATTTGTTCTGTGTTATATAATACAGGGAACATCTAATGTATACATAACATGATCATTTGTTCTGTGTTATATAATACAGGGGACATCTAATGTATAGATAACATGATCATTTGTTCTATGTTATATAATACAGGGGACATCTAATGTATACATAACATGACCATTTGTTCTGTGTTATATAATACAGGGGACATCTAATGTATACATAACATGATCAATTGTTCCGTGTTATATAATACAGGGGACATCTAATGTATACATAACATGATCATTTGTTCTGTGTTATATAATACAGGGGACATCTAATGTATACATAACATGATCATTTATTCTGTGTTATATAATACAGGGGACATCTGATGTATACATAACATGGTCATTTGTTCTGTGTTATATAATACAGGGGACATCTAATGTATACATAACATGATCATTTGTTCTATGTTATATAATACAGGGGACATCTAATGTATACATAACATGATCAATTGTTCTATGTTATATAATACAGGGGACATCTAATGTATACATAACATGATCATTTGCTCTGTTATATAATACAGGGGACATCTAGTGTATACATAACATGATCATTTGTTCTGTGTTATATAGGGGACATCTAATGTATACATAACATGATCATTTGTTCTGTTATATAATACAGGGGACATCTAATGTATACATAACATGATCATTTGTTCTGTGTTATATAATACAGGGGACATCTAATGTATACATAACATGATCATTTGTTCTGTTATATAATACAGGGGACATCTAATGTATACATAACATAGTCATTTGTTCTGTGTTATACAGGGAACATCTAATGTATACATAACATGATCATTTGTTCTGTTATATAATACAGGGGACATCTAATGTATACATAACATGGTCATTTGTTCTGTGTTATATAATACAGGGGACATCTAATGTATACATAACATGATCAATTGTTCCGTGTTATATAATACAGGGGACATCTAATGTATACATAACATGATCAATTGTTCTGTGTTATATAATACAGGGGACATCTAATGTATACATAACATGATCAATTGTTCCGTGTTATATAATACAGGGGACATCTAATGTATACATAACATGATCATTTGTTCTGTGTTATATAATACAGGGGACATCTAATGTATACATAACATGATCAATTGTTCTGTGTTATATAATACAGGGGACATCTAATGTATACATAACATGATCATTTGTTCTGTGTTATATAGGGGACATCTAATGTATACATAACATGATCATTTGTTCTGTGTTATATCATACAGGGGACATCTAATGTATACATAACATGATCATTTGTTCTGTGTTATATAATACAGGGGACATCTAATGTATAGATAACATGATCATTTGTTCTGTGTTATACCGGAGACATCTAATGTATACATAACATGGTCATTTGTTCTGTGTTATATCATACAGGGGACATCTAATGTATACATAACATGATCGTTTGTTCTGTGTTATACAGGGCACATCTAATGTATACATAACATGATCATTTGTTCTGTGTTATATAATACTGGGGACATCTAATGTATACATAACATGATCAATTGTTCTGTGTTATACGGGGGACATCTAATGTATACATAACATGATCATTTGTTCTGTGTTATATAATACAGGGGACATCTAATGTATACATAACATGATCATTTGTTCTGTGTTATACCGGAGACATCTAATGTATACATAACATGATCATTTGTTCTGTGTTATACAGGAGCAGATTCGTAGATGGAAGGTCCGAGAGGAGAAGCTGGAAGACGACGAGAAGAAGAAGCCGGTGACAGAAGGTAAGCTGTGACCTTGTTGTGAGTAGACAATGTTTGCAGATTTTGTTGATATTGTTGATTATTTGACCATACACTTTTCTTGCTGAATTCTTCTCTTACCGATGCTTACATTCATATTCCCAGGAATGTGCTCTGTGATTTGTGTTGTTGTTCTGACTTGCTAAGTGGCTTCACTTCCATCCTCTGGTTAGAGCTCAGTACAGAGATTCCTCCAGACAGCCATGTCAGAAGTTGTTTTGGGGATTTTGGTCCAGTCTAGTGTTGACTCCTGCAGATCTGGATCCCTGATCTTTGGTCTCCTGTGCTGGATGTGACTGTGGATGTGACTGGACCACCTAGGGACTGAGGTTGTTCTACCTAGAGACTAGATGTTTCAGGTTGTTCTACCTAGAGACTAGATGTTTCAGGTTGTTCTACCTAGAGACTAGATGTTTCAGGTTGTTCTACCTAGAGACTAGATGTTTCAGGTTGTTCTACCTAGAGACTAGATGTTTCAGGTTGTTCTACCTAGAGACTAGATGTTTCAGGTTGTTCTACCTAGAGACTAGATGTTGCAGATTGTTCTACCTGGAGACTAGATGTTGCAGGTTGTTCTACCTGCAGACTATATGTTGAACATTGATGTTTAGTAAAGTATTGACTGACATTGATCTGCTGAAACTGTAGCACAAAGACCCACCAGCAGGGAAGCCCAGGGTTGATCCCATGCGAAGGATTTCACCGACATGATTTCAACACATCCTGGCAGTATATGTGTAATCATATTTGATTAACATAGAAGGACCATAAGAAACCCACTTCACAATCCGAGGGTAGAAGGGGAGAGAATATACATGACTGTAAGGTACCCTAAATCCCATGGTAGAAGAGGACAGACTAAACAAGACTGTAAGGTACCTCTACATCCCATGGTAGAAGAGGAAAGACTAAACAAGACTGTAAGGTACCTCTACATCCCATGGTAGAAGAGGACAGACTAAACAAGACTGTAAGGTACCTCTACATCCCAGGGTAGAAGAGGACAGACTAAACAAGACTGTAAGGTACCTCTACATCCCAGGGTAGAAGAGGACAGACTAAACAAGACTGTAAGGTACCTCTACATCCCAGGGTAGAAGAGGACAGACTAAACAAGACTGTAAGGTACCTCTACATCCCAGGGTAGAAGAGGACAGACTAAACAAGACTGTAAGGTACCTCTACATCCCAGGGTAGAAGAGGAAAGACTAAACAAGACTGTAAGGTACCTCTACATCCCAGGGTAGAAGAGGACAGACTAAACAAGACTGTAAGGTACCTCTACATCCCAGGGTAGAAGAGGAAAGACTAAACAAGACTGTAAGGTACCTCTACATCCCAGGGTAGAAGAGGAAAGACTAAACAAGACTGTAAGGTACCTCTACATCCCAGGGTAGAAGAGGACAGACTAAACAAGACTGTAAGGTACCTCTACATCCCAGGGTAGAAGAGGAAAGACTAAACAAGACTGTAAGGTATCTCTACATCCCAGGGTAGAAGAGGAAAGACTAAACAAGACTGTAAGGTACCTCTACATCCCAGGGTAGAAGAGGACAGACTAAACAAGACTGTAAGGTACCTCTACATTCCAGGGTAGAAGAGGAAAGACTAAACAAGACTGTAAGGTATCTCTACATCCCAGGGTAGAAGAGGACAGACTAAACAAGACTGTAAGGTACCTCTACATCCCAGGGTAGAAGAGGAAAGACTAAACAAGACTGTAAGGTACCTCTACATCCCAGGGTAGAAGAGGAAAGACTAAACAAGACTGTAAGGTACCTCTACATCCCATGGTAGAAGAGGACAGACTAAACAAGACTGTAAGGTATCCTACATCCCAGGGTAGAAGAGGACAGACTAAACAAGACTGTAAGTTACCTCTACATCCCAGGGTAGAAGAGGACAGACTAAACAAGACTGTAAGGTACCTCTGCATCCCATGGTAGAAGAGGAAAGACTAAACAAGACTGTAGGGTACCTCTACATTCCAGGGTAGAAGAGGACAGACTAAACAAGACTGTAAGGTACCTCTACATCCCAGGGTAGGAGAGGACAGACTAAACAAGACTGTAAGGTACCTCTACATCCCAGGGTAGGAGAGGACAGACTAAACAAGACTGTAAGGTACCTCTACATCCCAGCGTAGAAGAGGAAAGACTAAACAAGACTGTAAGGTACCTCTACATCCCAGGGTAGGAGAGGACAGACTAAACAAGACTGTAAGGTACCTCTACATCCCAGGGTAGGAGAGGACAGACTATACAAGTCAGCTGTGATCAGAGCCGGAACACAAGTGACCTCTGACAGCAAAGTCTAACCTGTCCTCCTTCTCATGGTGAGATTTGTATGACAGAGAGCATGAGAGAATCATGCTTGCTCTGTCTGTCTATCTGTCTGTCTGTCTGTCTGTCTGTCTGTCTGTCTGTCTGTCTGTCTGTCTGTCTGTGTTTGACAGAGAGCATGAGAAGACAATGTTCATTCTGTCTGTTTGTCTGTTTGATAGAGTGCATGAGAAGACAATGTTCGTTATATCTGTGTATGACAGAGAGCATGAGAAGACAATGTTCGTTATATCTGTGTATGACAGAGAGCATGAGAAGACAATGTTCGTTATATCTGTGTATGACAGAGTGCATGAGAGGACAATGTTCCTTCTGTCTGTCTGTGTTGTATGTGTTGATACATACACATTTGTTTGTATACATTGAATTAGGTAAGAAAAAAGTGGACTTCCTCAAAGCCAGAGATGGGTGTGAATGGGTGTGGGTTATGGGTGAGCACCCAAATGACAAATCTATTGAGCAGATACTGGAAGAGGAGGCCAAGGCCATGGCTCAGAAGCTTGCAGACGCTGAAGCAGACGCCATGAGGTGGGTATTGCAGTTGTATGGGGTCAAGGTCGGTTCACCAACTACATGTGTGTATTGTGTACAGTTGTGTAGGGACATGGTGGGTTCACCAACTACATGTGTGTATTGTGTACAGTTATGTAGGGACATGGTGGGTTCACCAACTACATGTGTGTATTGTGTACAGTTGTGTAGGGACATGGTCAGTTCACCAACTACATGTGTGTATTGTGTACAGTTGTATGGGGTCAAGGTCGGTTCACCAACTACATGTGTGTATTGTGTACAGTTGTGTAGCGACATGGTGGGTTCACCAACTACATGTGTGTATTGTGTACAGTTGTGTAGGGACATGGTGGGTTCACCAACTACATGTGTGTATTGTGTACAGTTGTGTAGGGACATGGTCAGTTCACCAACTACATGTGTGTATTGTGTACAGTTGTGTAGGGACATGGTGGGTTCACCAACTACATGTGTGTATTGTGTACAGTTGTATGGGGTCAAGGTCGGTTCACCAACTACATGTGTGTATTGTGTACAGGTGTGTAGGGACACAGTGGGTTCACCAACTACATGTGTGTATTGTGTACAGTTGTGTAGGGACATGGTGGGTTCACCAACTACATATGTGTATTGTGTACAGTTGTATGGGGACATGGTGGGTTCACCAACTACATGTGTGTATTGTGTACAGTTGTGTAGGGACATGGTGGGTTCACCAACTACATGTGTTGTATTGTGTACAGTTGTGTAGGGACATGGTGGGTTCACCAACTACATGTGTGTATTGTGTACAGTTGTGTAGGGACATGGTGGGTTCACCAACTACATGTGTGTATTGTGTACAGTTGTGTAGGGACATGGTGGGTTCACCAACTACATGTGTGTATTGTGTACAGTTGTGTAGGGACATGGTGGGTTCACCAACTACATGTGTGTATTGTGTACAGTTGTGTAGGGACATGGTGGGTTCACCAACTACATGTGTGTATTGTGTACAGTTGTGTAGGGACATGGTGGGTTCACCAACTACATGTGTGTATTGTGTACAGTTGTGTAGGGACATGGTCAGTTCACCAACTACATGTATGTATTGTGTACAGTTGTGTAGGGACATGGTGGGTTCACCAACTACATGTGTGTATTGTGTACAGTTGTGTAGGGACATGGTGGGTTCACCAACTACATGTGTGTATTGTGTACAGATGTATAGGGTCATGGTCGGTTCACCAACTACATGTGTGTATTGTGTACAGTGGTAGTTATGCTTACGCGTCTAGCGTTCGTTGTCTCAGATGGCTGTGTGAGGTGCACCAAAATGTGATCTTCCCAGCCAATGCAAGTTAGCGAGGCAGGCGTTTCGAGAATGTAACCGCAACGTGCAGCCAGGGTCGTGGTTTGAGCGGGCAAAAGAGCAAATTTGTACGACCGTTCGACAAAGTCTCGATAAGCGCCCACTCTCTATCGATGAGTAGTGGGCCTGCAGTCAGTAAACTGGTATAGCTTTTCGGTCAGTCCTGCCAGCGTAGCTTGAAAGCTCGTCGGTAGGCGTCCAGTGGTTTTGCATGTATCACCTTGTACCGGGAGGGCTCGCTTTTGCGATGCTACTCTTGGCTTGCGTGTGCGTGCATAGTCTGTCCTGCCAGCAGTCATATGCATTGCGAACTGCTGAGGCTCAGCCGTAAATCGGCAGATTTGTTCACAACTTAGACGAGCAATATCTTCTGTGGTAGAATCTCGCTAATTGCATGTGTGTGTGGTCTGTTCTGGCGGACAGTCCGTCTATCTGATGGATATCTGGTTGATCTTATCAGTAGTCATACGCTCATTCGCTTGTCGCTATGCTTGTCTTCAAACTGAAAATTAAAGGGATTGACGGAAGGGCCGTTGGCACGAGGCTCTCGAGAGCCAAATATACAAGGATAACCGGCCGTGGCAGCCTAACGTCCACTGCATCTGTGTTCAATCTCCAGTCGTCTTGCCATGCTCGCCACTGGAACCAGATGGACGCAGACGAGAGAGCAAGGTCGATGGAGTTGCGCGACCACTACCTCGCTATAATCCAAACTAAAGCGCAAGTCATTCGTTCTTCATCAAATCAAAGATGCAATGAATGAATGGTCCTCATCATTCGTGATGGACGAACATCCAGCTATGCTTATGTGTGATCTGGAAGAATAACAAATGATGTTGATAGCCTCCCGTGGCCACATCTGACTGTTGGTGGATGTGGCCTATCAGTAGGAAGCCTCCAGGCATTTCTTTTATCAGGTTCCTTTCTTCTCTGCTTGTTGTAGTAGTCTGCTTTCACAGAGTTCAAGGTGATTCCTCCTAGAACATCTCTGTGTTTCGGCAGAAATCTTGTTCTCCCAGGTTGTGGTGTCTTTGCCGTACATTGTCATGTCTTGCTAGTGCCATCTGTGATGTGATGCTGTCACAGTCCGGTTTATGTGACCATTTTCTAGCCTATCTGTGATGTGATGCTGTCACAGTCCAGTTTATGTGACCATTTTCTAGCTTGTGTCATCTGTGATGTGACGCTGTCACAGTCTGGTTTCTGCAGACCATTTTCTAGCTGCTCATAAACATGTGCTTCGGAATAAATCCACCTAGCAAGCATTATACGTGACCATGTCATTGAAGTCTGTGAAGTGTATATGTGGTTGTTGTTTGTATATGTCTACACTTTAGCATGTGTGGTACTTACAAGCATATATATATATATATATATATATGTGTATGTGTGTGTGTGTGGGTGGGTGTGTGGGTGGGTAGGCCCCTCCCTGTCATATTCCAATTGTAAATATATAATCGGGATTACACTGGGTGATTCGGGTCTAGCTGTTATGAAGGGCTCATTACTTACAGTTCACTGCCCTTGTGAGGTAGCGGCCTGTCATCGGCCACTCTTGGAGGGCAATGTGTGCATAGATTGGCTGAACTGTGATAGGTCAGTCAGATGACCTATCTGTGAGCATGCTAACTTGCTTGCTCATGAAAGTGATGCCCATGTAATCTGTCCTTGTAGTCAGTAATCTGTACTGTGACTGACATAAGCTGTAATCATCATGCTGAAATATCATGGCAGGCTCAAAGAGGAGGCAGCACTTTTGAGGAAAATAGAAGAAGAGAGGCAGCAAGTCAATAAGGAAAAAGCAGAACGAGAAGCAGAAATGAAGTAAGTCATTGAAATATTTGTTTGTTGTCCTTTAGTGATGTATATTTGGAAATTCTAGTACTTACATTATCAGTTTATTAACAGAGACTCAACTTTGACATTGTAGGAAGTATGTAGACTTTCATACCTTCATGAACAGAAGATCTCTCCACACAGACTTCTGGGATGTAATACAGCTGCCAAGAGGTAACTGTGCAGGTCAAGGGGGTTATGATGTGGATGACAACACTATAAACAACTGTTTGGCTCGCTCACACAGTAGCCTGGCAGATGCTGAGATGAGTAACACAATTGATGGTGACAGCTGACATAGTTTATTCCTGAAGGATACAAACATCTGCAGCCAGCTGAGTCACTCTTATGTTATAAATTGTCAAGTCCTCATCCACTGTCCACTGTGGACCGAGTGATAGGTGGCCCTCAAAGCAGTCCATCTTGTGGTATGCTTTTGACATGCTACAATCTACCTCTCTCTTTGTCTGTCTGTTGTTCACAACCTGGTGTAGCACCAAACGCTGGCATTCAATAATCGTCATATATAGTTGAAGGCAGAATTCACTCATGGGGTTGATCATGTCTAGTTAGTTAGTTAGTTAGTTAGTTAGTTAGTTAGTTAGTTAGTTAGTTAGTTAGTTAGTCGACAGATCGTCCTCATTGCACATCGAACCATTCAGTCCATAAGTGCTCAGATTCCCTCCTCAGTAAATCCCGCAGCGTGTAGCGGCTCACGACACCAGTTCCGTATTGGTTTATCAATCTTCTTTGGCTTCCTGTGTAGTGTTCTTGCCTGGCCATACCTGTGGCCAAACACTGCCTTCGGATTGAACCGTGTTATTGCTTTACTTACTGCCATGACTTCGATAGTCAGGCTACTTGTGGTCAAGGCAAAAGCACCAGAATCTTCCTTCACAATTGTCCCACCAGCCTGAGTTGTAAAAGCTCACGAACTTATAATGTATCAAATGACCGACCCATCATCATCATCAAGTGCCCTGACAGCCGGCGTAGGTGTTCATGGCTCTCCACAGATCTCGGTCTTTGGTTTTCTGGATCAACTCTGTTGCTGATATTCCTCCATGCCCCCGTCTCAATCCATCCAGCATCATTTCTCTTGGTCTGCCTCTGCCTCTCTTCCCCTCGATCTTTCCAGTTGTCATGATGTTCTCCAATGCCTCTCTTCTCATCACGTGACCGAAGAAAGATGTTTGTCTCTTTCTTATTGTTGTATATAGTGTTCTAGTTTCATTAGCCTGTTTCAGGCAGTCATTGTTAGTTATTCTGGCAGTCCAAGGAATTCGCAACATTCGTCTCAGGAACCACATCTCTGTTGCTTCTAAATTCTTATTAATTTGTTCATTTACATTCCAAGATTCACTGCCATACAGCAAAACTGGTTCTACAGTAGCATTTCAGCACTCTCTTTCTTACATTCAGTGATAGTGACTTATACTCTTCATTTTCTGAAATACGGATTTTGCTTGCCCTATTCTGCTCTTAATCTCTGTTGTACATCTTCCATCTGATGTTGTAAATGCCCCTAGGTATCTAAAATTTTCCACTTGGTTAAGAATTTTTCCTTCTATTTCTATGTCACATTTTGGTGTCACCATTTTCTTTGATATCACCATTGTTACTGTTTTCTTGATATTCAAGGAGAGTCCTTTCCTTGCACTCCAGTAGCTTGCCAGCAGTGTTCTGCATCGTAATGATTCTGTAGCCGCTTATCTTGGAATGGTCTTTGTTCAGCTTTGGCAGCGGCAGCAAGTAGCTGTGTAGTCATTCCTCTTTGATCTGACCCCTCTGGATACTGGTGTTGAATTCTCTGGCCAGTTCTTCCATGTCACCATATCGGATGCCGTCTGGGCCTGGGGCGTTGTTAGGTGATTTCTTGAGCATCGCATGTATTGTCTCAGCTGTGATTATGTATTCTTCGTCTGTCCCAACCCCATCGCACAACTGAGAGAGTGTCGTTGTGGTCCTCTGTCTAGCGGGCTCATCTTTCTGGTCAGTCTGCTCTATGTAGCGTGCAAGAAGGGCTTTACCTTTATACATATCCGACTTTTTCCATGTGAGGTCTGTGCCTTGAAAGTCTGAAATACACCTCCGTTGTGCAGCGCCGTTCATGCTCTTATGGAGGCACCAGAATATCGTGAGACACCGCTCGGAGCACACCTTCATGCAGAACTTTTCCCATTTCTCGGCCTTGGCCTGTTTGGCGCAGGATTTGAATAAAGTCATCATCCTATGGACCTCAGTCTTTAAGTTCGCCAACTCACCCTGTGGCATGTTAGCCTTTCTGGCTTGTTGCCAGTCTTTGACAGCCTGCCGCTTTCCCAGCCATGCCTTCTCGACCTCTCCATTCCACCATGGTGGCTGCAACCATCTTTCTTGTCTCCTGCGGGAGGAAGTTAGTTTTCTTCTTCTGATCTTGCTTATGGTGTCTTGACCAGTGTTGTCGTATGGGAAAGCATTTGTCTTGTTTCCTTGACTCCTGGCCCTGTCTTTCTCGATCAGGATGACACAAGGGTGGTGGTCACTATCGTGGTATCCCAGTGTGCCCCACCAGCACCTTGGTGCGATGGTGGGCGACGCCAGGGCCAAGTCAATGACGCTGTCAGAATCACCTGGTCGAGTGGCCATCCTAGTGACCTTCCCATCATTCAGACAGACTAGGGCAGCAGATGCCAGGGCGTCCTCCAGATCTTCTCCCTGTCTATTAGTGATGCTATTCCCCCATTGACTACCTCTGGCATTGAAGTCCCCACAGTAGATGATATGCCTTTCATCCATATCGAACAAACTCTGCCATTGTCGAACGTAGACCTTCCCATTACGCGCATAAACGTTCACGATTACAAGCTGCACTGGCGGATTGAGGGATAGTAAACTTCAAGGCAGAATAAAGTCATCTTTTCATGTGTGGTCATCGGGATCTGAAGGAAAAAACAAGATGAAATATTGTTGTATTTAAGACCTGCAGGTCATTAGCAGGAAACCAAAAACTGCCAAGTCAGTGTCTAGCGGTGGGATATTTGATTATGCAAGCACATGCTTGTGTTCAGACAACTCATCTTTGCTGGATCTGTGAGTCTGTCTGTATAATGTCAGATGGGCCTGCATGCCCAATTTATGACCCTTTGACAAATAAAGTTTGTTTGTTCATTCATTCTGTCTATCTCTCGCTCTCTGTCTCTTTTCCTCCCTACACCTCTTTTTCACAATGAGAGACACAGAAAGAGACACTCGCACTGTTATTTTGTTGTATGTGTTGCAGGCGTAAGCAAGAAGAAGCTGAATTATACAAGTCAGTTAAAGAAGCTCGACTGGCACTTCAGAAAATGGAGTTGGAAAAGAAGAAGGAAGAAGAGGAAAATAAGAGACGACTTTCAGAAATTGAGGTAAGAACCATAGAAAATCTGTAACACTGACAAGTACACTGACTGTGTTCAAGTAGGAGTAGGAAGTGTTGTGTCTAAACAATGAGTTATGAAACTGTTGCAAGCAGGAGTATGGGCTGTTGTGTCTAAACAATGAGTTATGAAACTGTTGCAAGCAGGAGTATGAGCTGTTGTGTCTGAACAATGAGTTATGAGACTGGTGCAAGCAGGAGTATGGGCTGTTGTGTCTGAACAATGAGTTATGAGACTGATGTAGCAGGAGTATGGGCTGTTGAGTCTAAACAATGAGTTATGAAACTGTTGCAAGCAGGAGTATGGGCTGTTGTGTCTAACAAGGAGTTATGAGACTGGTGCAAGCAGGAGTATGAGCTGTTGTGTCTGGACAATGAGTTATGAGACTGGTGCAAGCAGGAGTGTGAGCTGTAGTGTCTGAACAATGAGTTATGAGACTGATGTAGCAGGAGTATGGGCTGTTGAGTCTAAACAATGAGTTATGAAACTGTTGCAAGCAGGAGTATGGGCTGTTGTGTCTAACAAGGAGTTATGAGACTGGTGCAAGCAGGAGTATGAGCTGTTGTGTCTGGACAATGAGTTATGAGACTGGTGCAAGCAGGAGTGTGAGCTGTAGTGTCTGAACAATGAGTTATCTTCTTCTTTTCGTTCATCCGGAGTGTTTTTTCAGATGTGATTGCGGTGTGTCTGTTATGCGCCCTTGGGCCGAAACCCGTAGGCCAACACATCGACTTTAGCGTGCTTTTTTGACCAGGTAGCATTCCTGGGAGACTCTCACTTTTGTAGTGCCATCTGCAACCATGCTGGCCAAGGTTGAACGGTCAAGGACAACGGTCATCCCTCAAAGGAAGGCAGGGACAGTCCATAGCATTTTCCACCATCCAAGGTTGCTTCCATAGTTGCAGGGCCGACACATAACGCCCTGGGTCTGGGCTCACCGAGGGAGATCGTCACGTCCTGCTCATGGCTGCTTTAAATCCTCACTTCAATATATTGGTCATTTCGTTTCCCCGGGTCATTCCCGCACAAACCAGACAGGTTTGCAGACGGCATCCACTCAGCGAGTTTTCGGACATGTGCTTGTCGTTGCGCCCATCAGAGCTTTTCCAGGCACAACAGACATTCGGAAAACTACCCAGTCAGAGCTGTTCCGAACAAGAGCGGCATTCGGAAACTAGGTAGTCAGAGCTGTTCCTAGCACGGGAGACATTCGGACGAGACATTTCACTCGGACGTAATTGCGTAGTGTCAATTTTTAGTTTGCCACCCGTAGGACGACACTTCCGACTTCAGCGGGCATTTTTTAATGAGGTTAGCCTTCCTCTGGTTTCGAGGCACGTTGGACTGTTGTGATGTCGCTAACATCTCAGCTGGTCAAGATAGAACGATGAACGACATCGTGGTCGGACCTCAAGGGAAGGCAGGGGCAGACCATGAGCATTCCCTCGCTATCCAAGGAGGCTTCCATAATTGCAGAGCCGGCACATATTGCTCTGTGACTGGGCTCACCCGAGGAGTTCCTCACTTCCATGTGTTGGGCAACTCGTTTGCCACTGATCGCTCTAGCACACACCAGGGACGGTCAGACTGCGAGCGACACCAACTCGGTAAGCTTTTGCTTTTGACTTCGGACCACGCAATAGGTTCGCTCGCCGTGCGTTCCATTTTGCGTCATTGGAACGTTCTTCCACTTTTGTCTACACTCTCTATGAGTTAGATACAGTTTTTGCAGCCGTTTTCTTCGACTGGGGCACTTTTTTGACTTTTTGTACTCGCTCACGAGGTAGGCTACTTGTGCTGCCGGCTCAGCACCTTACCTTCGTGCAACGTGAACGAGAAACGGCCTGGCCCTCTCATCCGGGAATCTCTCATATCCCCCAGCTGAGAGCCTTCGAACTTCTATCAGACCTGAGCATGTAGCTTGCTCAGTATCACGCATTTATTTTTCGAAAGGTGGCTATCGGCCCGGCTCTCAGGTCCGAGGGTTTGTGGCTTAGAGGCGTTCAGCCACAGCCCTCGACAGGGAGCCTTTAGTGTTTTGTCCGGACCAAGAACTTCTGCCTTCGTGCGCCTGATTTAAATTTTAGTGCTATCCTCAGTCTCACCTGCAGAGCAGCAGGTTGTGTCTCTCTTAGTCTGGTCCCTATCCCATAAGCTGTCCAATATGTAGTTTTTCATCCATCAGCAAGCAAATGGGGTCGATGGGACACGCAAGCTCCCCCACCACGTCAAGGTGGAGACACATCGGGGGAGAACAATGAGTTATGAGACTGGTGCAAGCAGGAGGATGAGCTGTTGTGTCTGAACAATGAGTTATGAGACTGATGTAGCAGGAGTATGGGCTGTTGTGTCTGAACAATGAGTTATGAGACTGGTGCAAGCAGGAGTGTGAGCTGTAGTGTCTGAACAATGAGTTATGAGACTGGTGCAAGCAGGAATATGGGCTGTTGTGTCTGAACAATGAGTTATGAGACTGATGCAAGCAGGAGTGTGAGCTGTTGTGTCTGAACAATGAGTTATGAGACTGATGTAGCAGGAGTATGGGCTGTTGTGTCTGAACAATGAGTTATGAGACTGGTGCAAGCAGGAATATGGGCTGTTGTGTCTGAACAATGAGTTATGAGACTGGTGCAAGCAGGAGTATGAGCTGTTGTGTCTGGACAATGAGTTATGAGACTGGTGCAAGCAGGAATATGGGCTGTTGTGTCTGAACAATGAGTTATGAGACTGGTGCAAGCAGGAGTATGAGCTGTTGTGTCTGGACAATGAGTTATGAGACTGGTGCAAGCAGGAGTGTGAGCTGTAGTGTCTGAACAATGAGTTATGAGACTGGTGCAAGCAGGAATATGGGCTGTTGTGTCTGAACAATGAGTTATGAGACTGGTGCAAGCAGGAATATGGGCTGTTGTGTCTGGACAATGAGTTATGAGACTGATGTATCAGGAGTATGAGCTGTTGTGTCTGAACAATGAGTTATGAGACTGATGTATCAGGAGTATGGGCTGTTGTGTCTGAACAATGAGTTATGAGACTGGTGCAAGCAGGAATATGGGCTGTTGTGTCTGAACAATGAGTTATGAGACTGATGTAGCAGGAGTATGGGCTGTTGTGTCTGAACAATGAGTTATGAGACTGATGTATCAGGAGTATGGGCTGTTGTGTCTGAACAATGAGTTATGAGACTGGTGCAAGCAGGAATATGGGCTTTTGTGTCTGAACAATGAGTTATGAGACTGATGTATCAGGAGTATGAGCTGTTGTGTCTGAACAATGAGTTATGAGACTGACGTAGCAGGAGTATGGGCTGTTGTGTCTGAACAATGAGTTATGAGACTGATGTAGCAGGAGTATGGGCTGTTGTGTCTGAACAATGAGTTATGAGACTGATGTAGCAGGAGTATGGGCTGTTGTGTCTGAACAATGAGTTATGAGACTGGTGCAAGCAGGAATATGGGCTGTTGTGTCTGAACAATGAGTTATGAGACTGGAGCAAGCAGGAATATGGGCTGTTGTGTCTGAACAATGAGTTATGAGACTGGATGCAAGCAGGAATATGGGCTGTTGTGTCTGGACAATGAGTTATGAGACTGGTGCAAGCAGGAGTATGAGCTGTTGTGTCTGGACAATGAGTTATGAGACTGATGTAGCAGGAGTATGGGCTGTTGTGTCTGAACAATGAGTTATGAGACTGATGTAGCAGGAGTATGAGCTGTTGTGTCTGAACAATGAGTTATGTGACTGGTGCAAGCAGGAATATGGGCTGTTGTGTCTGAACAATGAGTTATGAGACTGGTGCAAGCAGGAATATGGGCTGTTGTGTCTGAACAATGAGTTATGAGACTCTTGTAGCAAGAGTATGGGCTGTTGTGTCTGAACAATGAGTTATGAGACTCTTGTAGCAAGAGTATGGGCTGTTGTGTCTGAACAATGAGTTATGAGACTCTTGTAGCAAGAGTATGGGCTGTTGTGTCTGAACAATGAGTTATGAGACTCTTGTAGCAAGAGTATGGGCTGTTGTGTCTGAACAATGAGTTATGAGACCGGTGCAAGCAGGAGTATGAGTTTTTGTGTCTGAACAATGAGTTATGAGACTGGTGCAAGCAGGAGTATGAGCTGTTGTGTCTGAACAATGAGTTATGAGACTGATGTAGCAGGAGTATTAGCTATTGTGTCTGAACAATGAGTTATGAGACTGGTGCAAGCAGGAGTATGAGCTGTTGTGTCTGAACAATGAGTTATGAGACTGATGTATCAGGAGTATGAGCTATTGTGTCTGAACAATGAAGTTATGAGACTGATGCAAGCAGGAGTATGGGCTGTTGTGTCTGGACAATGAGTTATGAGACTGATGTATCAGGAGTATGAGCTATTGTGTCTGAACAATGAGTTATGAGACTCTTGTAGCAAGAGTATGGGCTGTTGTGTCTGAACAATGAGTTATGAGACCGGTGCAAGCAGGAGTATGAGTTTTTGTGTCTGAACAATGAGTTATGAGACATGCAAGCAGGAGTATGGGCTGTTGTGTCTGGACAATCAGTTATGAGACTGATGCAAGCAGGAGTATGGGCTGTTGTGTCTGAACAATGAGTTATGAGACTGATGCAAGCAGGAGTATGGGCTGTTGTGTCTGAACAATGAGTTATGAGACTGATGCAAGCAGGAGTATGGGCTGTTGTGTCTGAACAATGAGTTATGAGACTGGTGCAAGCAGGAGTATGAGCTGTTGTGTCTGAACAATGAGTTATGAGACTCTTGTAGCAAGAGTATGGGCTGTTGTGTCTGAACAATGAGTTTTGAGACCGGTGCAAGCAGGAGTATGAGTTTTTGTGTCTGAACAATGAGTTATGAGACCGGTGCAAGCAGGAGTATGAGTTTTTGTGTCTGAACAATGAGTTATGAGACTGATGCAAGCAGGAGTATGGGCTGTTGTGTCTGAACAATGAGTTATGAGACTGATGTAGCAGGAGTATGGGCTGTTGTGTCTGAACAATGAGTTATGAGACTCTTGTAGCAAGAGTATGGGCTGTTGTGTCTGAACAATGAGTTATGAGACTCTTGTAGCAAGAGTATGGGCTGTTGTGTCTGAACAATGAGTTATGAGACTCTTGTAGCAAGAGTATGGGCTGTTGTGTCTGAACAATGAGTTATGAGACCGGTGCAAGCAGGAGTATGAGTTTTTGTGTCTGAACAATGAGTTATGAGACATGCAAGCAGGAGTATGGGCTGTTGTGTCGGACAATGAGTTAGTGAGACTGATGTATCAGGAGTATTAGCTATTGTGTCTGAACAATGAGTTATGGATACTGGTGCAAGCAGGAGGTATGAGCTGTTGTGTCTGAACAATGAGTTATGAGACTGATGTATCAGGAGTATGAGCTATTGTGTTCTGAACAATGAGTTATGAGACATGCAAGCAGGAGTATGGGCTGTTGTGTCTGGACAATGAGTTATGAGACTGATGTATCAGGAGTATGAGCTATTGTGTCCTGAACAATGAGTTATGAGACTCTTGTAGCAAGAGTATGGGCTGTTGTGTCTGAACAATTGAGTTATGAGACCGGTGCAAGCAGGAGTATGAGTTTTTGTGTCTGAACAATGAGTTATGAGACATGCAAGCAGGAGTATGGGCTGTTGTGTCTGGACAATGAGTTATGAGACTGATGCAAAGCGGAGTATGGCTGTTGTGTCTGAACAATGAGTTATGAGACTGATGCAAGCAGGAGTCATGGGTCTGTTGTGTCTGAACAATGAGTTATGAGACTGATGCAAGCAGGAGTATGGGCTGTTGTGTCTGAACAATGAGTTATGAGAACTGATGCAAGCAGGAGTATGGGCTGTTGTGTCTGAACAATGAGTTATGAGACTGATGCAAGCAGGAGTATGGGCTGTTGTGTCTGAACAATGAGTTATGAGACTGATGCAAGCAGGAGTATGGGCTGTTGTGTCTGGACAATGAGTTATGAGACTGATGCAAGCAGGAGTATGGGCTGTTGTGTCTGAACAATGAGTTATGAGACTGGTGCAAGCAGGAGTATGAGCTGTTGTGTCTGAACAATGAGTTATGAGACTCTTGTAGCAAGAGTATGGGCTGTTGTGTCTGAACAATGAGTTTTGAGACCGGTGCAAGCAGGAGTATGAGTTTTTGTGTCTGAACAATGAGTTATCAGACTGGTGCAAGCAGGAGTATGAGCTGTTGTGTCTGAACAATGAGTTATGAGACTGATGCAAGCAGGAGTATGGGCTGTTGTGTCTGAACAATGAGTTATGAGACTGATGCAAGCAGGAGTATGGGCTGTTGTGTCTGAACAATGAGTTATGAGTCTGATCACCTGTGGCTGGACATCTGGCACTAGTGTCCTAGCTGGCAACTGCTGTAGTCACCTGTGGCTGGACGTTTGTGCCAGGTAATTCCAAGATGTCACTGTTCGTCACAAGCTTCGCAACAAACTGATATTTTTGTCGTGACATTTCTCACCCAGCTGACCACTCCCATAGCCCACAAGGAGCAGGACATGATGATGATGCCTTCACCAATTTTAAACTCCCCGTTTCTCTCGGTTGGTACGCATGAGATCGTGCATGGCCCGACTGTTAGATCATGTTTTGGTTTGATTATATTGTCCAGCATTTGATACAGGATCGTATATGACCACTGCCTGTGTGCGTTATGTCTGTTTGTCTGTGTGTGGTAATGTGCATGTTTGACATCTGTTTGTCTGTGTGGTAGATGTCTGTGCATGTTTCTTCTTCTTTTCGTTCATCCGGAGTGTTTTTTCAGATGTGATTGCGGTGTGTCTGTTATGCGCCCTTGGGCCGAAACCCATAGGCCAACACATCGACTTTAGCGTGCTTTTTTGACCAGGTAGCATTCCTGGGAGACTCTCACTTTTGTGGTGCCATCTACAGCCCAGCTTGCCAAGGTTGAACGGTCGAAGACAACGGTCATCCCTCAAAGGAAGGCAGGGACAGTCCATAGCATTTTCCGCCATCCAAGGTTGCTTCCATAGTTGCAGGGCCGACACATAACGCCCTGATTCTGGGCTCACAGAGGGAAATCGTCACGTCCTGCTCATGGCTGCTTTAAATCCTCACTTCAATATATTGGTCATTTCGTTTGCCCCGGGCCATTCCTGCACAAACCAGACAAGTTTGCAGACGGTATCCACTCAGCGAGTTTTCGGACATGTGCTTGTCGTTGCGCCCGTCAGAGCTGTTCCAGGCACGACAGACATTCGGAAAACTACCTAGTCAGAGCTGTTCCGAACAAGAGCGGCATTCGGAAACTAGGTAGTCAGAGCTGTTCCTAGCACGAGAGACATTCGGACGAGACATTTCACTCGGACATAATTGCGTAGTGTCAATTTTTAGTTTGCCACCCGTAGGACGACACTTCCGACTTCCGGCGGGCATTTTTTAATGAGGTTAGCCTTCCTCTGGTTTCGAGGCACGTTAGACTGTTGTGATGTCGCCCTCATCTCAGCTGGTCAAGATAGAACGATCAACGACATCGCGGTCGGCCCTCAAGGGAAGGCAGGGGCAGACCATGGGCATTCCCTCGCTATCCAAGGAGGCCATAATTGCAGAGCCGGCACATATTGCTCTGAGACTGGGCTGACCCGAGGAGTTGCCACGTCCTGCTCATGGCTGCTTTAGTTCCTCACTTCCATGTGTTGGGCATATCGCTTGCCACTGGTCGCTCAAGCACACACCAGGAGCGGTCAGACTGTGAGCGACAGCTTTTGCTTTTGACTTCGGGCCACGCAATAGGTTCGCTCGCCGTGCGTTCCATTTCGTGTCATTGAGACGTTCTTCCACTTTTGTCTACACTCTCTATGAGTTAGATACAGACAGATTTCGTAACCATTTCCTTTGACTGGGGCACTTTTCTGACTTTTTGTACTCGCTCACGAGGTAGGCTACATGTGCTGCCGGCTCAGCACCTTACCTTCGTGCAGCAGTGAACGAGAAACGGCCTGGCCCTCTCATCCGGGAATCTCTCATATACCCCAGCTGAGAGCCTTCGAACATGTATCAGACCTGAGCATGTAGCTTACTCAGTATCACGCCTCTATTTTTGGGCCTTCAGCCACAGCCCTCGACGGGGAGCCTTAAGAGTATTGTCCGGACCAAGAACTTCTGCCTTCGTGCGCCTGATTTAAATTTTTGACTGCTATCCTCAGTCTCACCTGCAGAGCAGCAGGTTGTGTCTCTCTTAGTCTGGTCCCTACCCTATAAGCTGTCCGATATGTAGTTTTTCATCCATCAGCAAGCAAATGGGGTCGTTGGGACACGCAAGCTCCCCCACCACGTCAAGGGAGACACTTCGGGGGAGATGTGCATGTTTGACATCTGTTTGTCTGTGTGTGGTAATGTACATGTGTGATATCTGTTTGTGTGTGTGGTAATGTGCATGTTTGACATCTGTTTGTCTGTGTGTGGTAATGTGCATGTTTGACATCTGTTTGTGAGTGTGGTAGTGTGCATGTTTGACATATGTTTATCTGTGTGTGGTAATGTACATGTGTGATATCTGTTTGCTGTTTGTCTGTGTGTGGTAATGTGCATGTTTGACATCTGTTTGTCTGTGTGTGGTAATGTGCATGTGTGACATCTGTTTGTCTGTGTGAGGTAATGTGCATGTGTGACATCTGTTTGTCTCTGTGTGGTAGTGTGCATGTGTGACATCTGTTTGTCTGTGTGAGGTAATGTGCATGTGTGACATCTGTTTGTCTGTGTGATAATGTGCATGTTTGACATCTGTTTGCATGTATGTACATGTAAATATTTGTGTATTTTTGTTTGTGTGCATGTGTGTCTGTATGCATATTCACACATGTGCCTGTTTCCATGTACACCCGTGCTCATCTATGTGCATGTGTGCGCCTCTATGTGCATGTGTGCACCTATGTGTGCACCTCTGTGTGCATGTGTGCTCATCTGTGTGCTGATATGGGTGCATGTTTACTCATCTGTGTGTTATGTGATCATCTATTTGCTCAGATGCTTACATGTGTGCGCATGTGTGTGCTAATCTATGTGCATGTGTGCTCATCTATGTGTATTTTAGCAATATGCATGTGTGCTCATCTGTGTGCTGATATGTGAGCGTGTGTACTCATCTGTATACTATTCTGTGTGCATGTGTGTCTGTATGCTCCTAAGTTTGTATGTCTGTGTGTACCCATCTTTGTACATATGCAATCTTCTGTGTGCATCTGTGTCTGTATTAAACATTGAAGAACCATCATCATCATCAAGTGCCCTGCCAGCTGGCATAGGTATTCATGTCTCTCCCCATATCCATGGTCCATGCCACCATCTCATTCCATCCTGCATCATATCTCTCTGTCTGCCTCTGCTTCTCTTCTCCTTGATCTTTCCGATTGTCATGATGTTCTCCAATGCCTCTCTTCTCATCACATGAATGAAGAAAGCCAGTTGTCTCTGTCTTGGGTAAAGACCATAACATTGTATATGTGTAGACAGTGAGTAGCTGGAGAGGACAAAGACAGCACAGATCAGTATGACAGTTATGTATTCGTTCTGATGGGCAATTCACTGACTAGTTCACTTCACGGAGAAGGTTGTGTTTATGTGGTAGTTCTGACAGGGAATTCATTGACTAGTTCACTTCACACTGAAGGTTGTGTTTATGTGGTAGTTCTAACATGGAATTCACCGACTAGTTCACTTCACACTGAAGGTTGTGTTTTGGTAGTTCTAACATGGAATTCACTGACTAGTTCACTTCACTCTGAAGGTTGTGTTTATGTGGTTGTTCTAACATGGAATTCACTGACTAGTTCACTTCATGGTGAAGGTTGTGTTTATGTGGTAGTTCTAACATGGAATTCACCGACTAGTTCACTTCACACTGAAGGTTGTGTTTATGTGGTAGTTCTGACATGGAATTCACTGACTAGTTCACTTCATGCTGAAAGTTGTGTTTATGTGTGAACTGTCAAACACTCGCTGGTACAACTGTGAATGCAGGTCAGCATGACCAAATGGATAAGAGTGCATGTTCTTAAACATCCGGTGTGCTGATCTCGAGGTAGCAGGTTCAACCCCGACACTGGTCAGTTGGACTAAAATGTTGACTTCTTATCCTTGGCTTGGGAGCATAAATTACAAGTACCTCAGAAGTCGGAGTGAGTTCGCACAATGGCAAGGGAAACCAGTAATAGGGAAAACTAATCCATAGGCAAATATCAGTCCAGTGTATTAGAAGTAGTAGCCATTGTGTGGACTATGCTTGAGTTTAAAGCCAACAAGTGGGCGTGCACGCACACGCGCACTGCACACACACACACACACACATGGCGAGCGGAGGCATACACACACACACACACACAAAGTGAGTGGAGGCATACACACGTACACACACACACACAAAGCGAGCGGAGGCATGCACGCACATGCACGTACACACACACACAGAAAGCGAGCGGAGGCATGCACACACAGACACACACACACGCACACACACACACACATGGTGAGCGGAGGCACATGCACACACACACACACACACACAAGGCAAGCGGAGGCACACACACACACACAAAGTGAGTGGAGGCATACACACGTACACACACACACAAAGCGAGCGGAGGCATGCATGCACATACACACACACACACACAAAGCGAGCGGAGGCATGCACACACAGACACGCACGCACACACACACACAAGGTGAGCGGAGGCACATGCACACACACACACACAAGGCGAGCGGAGGCATACACACAAAATAGTGAATGTCAGCATGGGTGTTGCACCATGCCTGCAGAGTGCTAGACTGGATGTTGTGACAGGCAGCGTGTGAATGATGGCAGGCTTTGATGTTTTGATGTGTGAGTTATCGTGTTGTAGCAACTTTCATGTCTAACATTTTTGTTGATGTTGTGATGTGTTAGTTATCTTGTTGTAGCAACTTTCATGTCTAACATTTCTGTTGATGTTGTGATGTGTTAGTTATCTTGTTGTAGCAACTTTCATGTCTAACATTTCTGTTGATTGACTGTTTTAGTGGGTGGTCGAGTGGTGAACATGTCAGCTCTCTAATTCAAGTATATCGTTTGAAGCTTGACATGACTACAGGTAGAGTGGGGGTTGGAATAGAAGATGCATATATATGGAGGCACACATGGCACATTGTAGAAGTTTGGAAATGTGACAGTGTTTGGTCACAGATGTATAACAATGTTGAGTATAGTCAATAAAACCAATTGCTTGTCTTGATCTTTGTTGGTAATAATATGCAATCCAATGACAGGGATGTAATGAAGTGTTTCTCACTGATATTTGTGTGTGTGTGTGCAGGAGGAAGAAAAACTAGCCAGAAGGAGGTCCAGAGAAGTGGCAAACAACATCCGAGATAAACGCAGCAGTGAGATATTCACCAACTTGCAGAAAAGACGACAGGACCTGGAGAAACAAGCGCTGGAAGGTCAGAAGGAAGTGGACACCAGCTGGCAGGAGCAAGGTCAGCCGGTCATCTATGATGTCTCTTTCTTCCTCTGTCCTCTGTCAAGAGGATTGTGTCACACTTAATTTTATACCTCAGAGTCAGTATGTCTGACTTTAACATACATTTGTGTCAGCCAGACATGTTCTGTACTAGATGATAGACTTGATCTAGCCGTGAGTAGGTTGTCTTCCTCCAGACATGTTCTATACCAGGTGATGGACTTGATCTAGCCGTGAGTAGGTTTACTTCCTCCAGACATGTTCTATACTAGATGATAGACTTGATCTAGCCGTGAGTAGGTTGTCTTCCTCCAGACTGTTCTATACCAGGTGATAGACTTGATCTAGCCGTGAGTAGGTTTCTCCTCCAGACATGTTCTATACTAGATGATAGACTTGATCTAGCCGTGAGTAGGTTGTCTTCCTCCAGACATGTTCTTATAACTAGATGATGGACTTGTATCTAAGCTGGTGCGTAGGTTACTGCCTCAAGACATGTTCTATACTAGGTGATGGACGTTGATCTAGACGTGAGTAGGTTGTCTTCCTCCAGACATGTGTCTAGTTCTATACTAGATGAATAGACTTGATCTAGCCTTGAGGTAGGTTTTACTTCCTCCAGACATGTTCTATACAGGTGATGACTTGATTCTAGCTGTGCGTAAGGTTTACTTCCTCCAACATGTTCTAATACTAGGTGATGGACTTGATCTAGCTGTGGCGAGGTTTACTCTCCAGACTTTTTCTATAACTAGTGATGGCCTATGATCTAGCTGTGCGTAGGTTTAACTTCCTCCAGACATGTTTTCTATACTAAGGTGATGACTTGATCTGCCTTGAGTAGGTTACTTCCTCCAGACATGTTCTATACTTAGTGAGGACTTGATCTAGCTGTGCGTAGGTTTACTTCCTCCAGACATGTTCTATACTAGGTGATAGACTTGATCTAGCTGTGCGTAGGTTTACTTCCTCCAGACATGTTCTATACTAGGTGATGGACTTGATCTAGCCGTGAGTAGGTTTACTTCCTCCAGACATGTTCTATACTAGGTGATGGACTTGATCTAGCCGTGAGTAGGTTTACTTCCTCCAGACATGTTCTATACTAGATGATGGACTTGATCTAGCCGTGAGTAGGTTTACTTCCTCCAGACATGTTCTATACTAGGTGATGGACTTGATCTAGCCGTGAGTAGGTTTACTTCCTCCAGACATGTTCTATACTAGGTGATGGACTTGATCTAGCCGTGAGTAGGTTTACTTCCTCCAGACATGTTCTATACTAGGTGATGGACTTGATCTAGCCGTGAGTAGGTTGTCTTCCTCCAGACATGTTCTATACTAGGTGATGGACTTGATCTAGCCGTGAGTAGGTTTACTTCCTCCAGACATGTTCTATACTAGGTGATGGACTTGATCTAGCTGTGCGTAGGTTTACTTCCTCCAGACATGTTCTATACTAGGTGATGGACTTGATCTAGCCGTGAGTAGGTTGTCTTCCTCCAGACATGTTCTATACCAGGTGATAGACTTGATCTAGCCGTGAGTAGGTTTACTTCCTCCAGACATGTTCTATACTAGGTGATGGACTTGATCTAGCCGTGCGTAGGTTTACTTCCTCCAGACATGTTCTATACTAGGTGATAGACTTGATCTAGCCGTGAGTAGGTTTACTTCCTCCAGACATGTTCTATACTAGGTGATGGACTTGATCTAGCCGTGAGTAGGTTGTCTTCCTCCAGACATGTTCTATACTAGGTGATGGACTTGATCTAGCCGTGCGTAGGTTTACTTCCTCCAGACATGTTCTATACTAGATGATAGACTTGATCTAGCCGTGAGTAGGTTTACTTCCTCCAGACATGTTCTATACCACGTGATAGACTTGATCTAGCCGTGAGTAGGTTTACTTCCTCCAGACATGTTCTATACTAGGTGATAGACTTGATCTAGCCGTGAGTAGGTTTACTTCCTCCAGACATGTTCTATACTAGGTGATAGACTTGATCTAGCTGTGCGTAGGTTTACTTCCTCCAGACATGTTCTATACTAGGTGATGGACTTGATCTAGCCGTGAGTAGGTTGTCTTCCTCCAGACATGTTCTATACTAGGTGATGGACTTGATCTAGCCGTGAGTAGGTTGTCTTCCTCCAGACATGTTCTATACTAGGTGATGGACTTGATCTAGCCGTGCGTAGGTTTACTTCCTCCAGACATGTTCTATACTAGATGATAGACTTGATCTAGCCGTGAGTAGGTTTACTTCCTCCAGACATGTTCTATACCAGGTGATAGACTTGATCTAGCCGTGAGTAGGTTTACTTCCTCCAGACATGTTCTATACTAGATGATAGACTTGATCTAGCCGTGCGTAGGTTGTCTTCCTCCAGACATGTTCTGTACTAGATGATAGACTTGATCTAGCCGTGAGTAGGTTTACTTCCTCCAGACATGTTCTATACCAGGTGATAGACTTGATCTAGCCGTGAGTAGGTTTACTTCCTCCAGACATGTTCTATACTAGGTGATGGACTTGATCTAGCCGTGAGTAGGTTGTCTTCCTCCAGACATGTTCTATACTAGATGATAGACTTGATCTAGCCGTGAGTAGGTTTACTTCCTCCAGACATGTTCTATACCAGGTGATGGACTTGATCTAGCCGTGAGTAGGTTTACTTCCTCCAGACATGTTCTATACCAGGTGATGGACTTGATCTAGCCGTGCGTAGGTTGTCTTCCTCCAGACATGTTCTGTACTAGATGATAGACTTGATCTAGCCGTGAGTAGGTTTACTTCCTCCAGACATGTTCTATACCAGGTGATAGACTTGATCTAGCCGTGAGTAGGTTTACTTCCTCCAGACATGTTCTATACTAGGTGATGGACTTGATCTAGCCGTGAGTAGGTTGTCTTCCTCCAGACATGTTCTATACTAGATGATAGACTTGATCTAGCCGTGAGTAGGTTTACTTCCTCCAGACATGTTCTATACCAGGTGATGGACTTGATCTAGCCGTGAGTAGGTTTACTTCCTCCAGACATGTTCTATACCAGGTGATGGACTTGATCTAGCCGTGAGTAGGTTGTCTTCCTCCAGACATGTTCTATACTAGGTGATGGACTTGATCTAGCCGTGAGTAGGTTGTCTTCCTCCAGACATGTTCTATACTAGGTGATGGACTTGATCTAGCCGTGAGTAGGTTGTCTTCCTCCAGACATGTTCTATACTAGATGATAGACTTGATCTAGCCGTGAGTAGGTTTACTTCCTCCAGACATGTTCTATACCAGGTGATAGGACTTGATCTAGCCGTGAGTAGGTTTACTTCCTCCAGACATGTTCTATACTAGGTGATGGACTTGATCTAGCCGTGAGTAGGTTGTCTTCCTCCAGACATGTTCTATACTAGGTGATAGACTTGATCTAGCGTGAGTAGGTTGTCTTCCTCCAGACATGTTCTATACTAGGATGATGGACTTGATCTAGCCGTGAGTAGGTTGTCTTCCTCCAGACATGTTCTATACTAGGTGATGGGACTTGATCTAGCCGTGAGTAGGTTACTTCCTCCAGACATGTTCTATACTAGGTGATGGACTTGATCTAGCCGTGAGTAGGTTTACTTCCTCCAGACATGTTCTATACTAGGTGATGGACTTGATCTAGCCGTGAGTAGGTTGTACTTCCTCCAGACATGTTCTTATACTAGGTGATAGACTTGATCTAGCCGTGAGTAGGTTGTCTTCCTCCAGACATGTTCTATACTAGGTGATGGACTTGATCTAGCTGTGCGTAGGTTTACTTCCTCCAGACATGTTCTATACTAGGTGATAGACTTGATCTAGCCGTGAGTAGGTTGTCTTCCTCCAGAACATGTTCTATACTTAGGTGGATGGACTTGATCTAGCCGTGAGTAGGTTTACTTCCGTCCTCCAGACATGTTCTATACCTAGGTGATGACTTGATCTAGCCGTGAGTAGGTTTACTTCTTACTCCAGACATGTTCTATAACCAGGTGATAGACTTGATCTAGCCGTGAGTAGGTTGTACTTCCTCCAGACATGTTCTATACTAGGTGATGGACTTGAATCTAGCCGTGAGTAGGTTTACTTCCTCCAGACATGTCTATACTAGGTGATGGACTTGATCTAGCCGTGAGTAGGTTTACTTCCTCCAGACATGTTCTATACTAGGGTGATGGACTTGATGCTAGCCGTGAGTAGGTTTACTTCCTCCAGAACATGTTCTATACTAGGTGATGGAACTTGATCTAGCCGTGGAGTAGGTTTTACTTCCGCCAGACATGTTCTATACTAGATGATGGACTTGATCTAGGCCGTGAGTAGGTTGTCGTCCTCCAGACATGTTCTATACTAGATGATGACTTGATCTAGCCGTGAGTAGGTTAGCTTCCTCCAGACATTTTCTATAGCTAGGTGAGTGGACTTGATCTAGCCGTGAGTAGGTTTTCCTTCCTCCAGACATTGTTCTATACTCAGAGTGATAGACTTGATCTAGCCGTGAGTAGGTTGTCTTCCTCCAGACATGTTCTATAACTAGGTGATAGACTTGATCTAGCCGTGATTAGGTTTACTTCCTCCAGACATGTTCTATACTAGGTGATAGACTTGATCTAGCCGTGAGTAGGTTTACTTCCTCCAGACATGTTTCTATACCAGTGATAGACTTGATCTAGCCGTGAGTAGGTTTACTGTCCTCCAGACATGGTTCTATACTAGGTGATGGACTTGATCTAAGCCGTGAGTAAGTTTACTTCCTCCAGACATGTTCTATACTAGGTGATGGACTTAGATCTAGCCGTGAGTAGGTGTTCTTCCTCCAGACATGTTCTATACTAGATGATAGACTTGATCTAGCAGTGAGTAGGTTAATTCTTCCTCAGACATGTTCTATACTAGGTGATGGACTTGAATCTAGCCGTGAGTAGGTTTGTCTTCCTCCAGACATAGATTCTATACTAGATGATAAGACTTGATCTAGCCGTGAGTAGGTGTCTTCCTCCAGACATGTTCTATACTAGATATGGACTTGATCTAGCCGTGAGTAGGTTGTCTTCCTCCAGACATGTTCTATACTAGATGATAGACTTGATCTAGCCGTGAGTAGGTTGTCTTCCTCCAGACATGTTCTATACTAGATGATAGACTTGATCTAGCCGTGAGTAGGTTGTCTCCTCCAGACATGTCTATACTAGGTGATGGACTTGATCTAGCCGTGAGTAGGTTACTTCCTCCAGACATGTTCTATACTAGGTGATGGACTTGATCTAGCCGTGAGTAGGTTTACTTCCTCCAGACATGTTCTATACTAGGTGATAGACTTGATCTAGCCGTGAGTAGGTTTACTTCCTCCAGACATGTTCTATACTAGGTGATGGACTTGATTAGCCGTGAGTAGGTTGTCTTCCTCCAGACATGTTCTATACTAGATGATAGACTTGATCTAGCCGTGAGTAGGGTTGTCTTCCTCCAGACATGTTCTATACTAGGTGATGGACTTGATCTAGCCGTGAGTAGGTTTACTTCCTCAGACATGTTCTATACTAGGTGATAGACTTGATCTAGCCGTGAGTAGGTTGTCTTCCTCCAGACATGTTCTATACTAGGTGATGGACTTGATCTAGCCCGTGAGTAGGTTTACTTCCTCCAGACATGTTCTATACTAGGTGATAGACCTTGATCTAGCCTTGAGTAGGTTGTCTTCCTCCAGACATGTTCTATACTAGGTGATGGACTTGATCTAGCCGTGAGTAAGGTTTACTTCCTCCAGACATGTTCTATACCAGGTGATAGACTTGATCTAGCCGTGAGTAGGTTGTCTTCCTCCAGACATGTTTATACTAGATGATGGACTTGATCTAGCCGTGAGTAGGTTTTCTTCCTCCAGACATGTTCTATACTAGATGATGGACTTGATCTAGCCGTGAGTAGTTTAACTTCCTCCAGACATGTTCTATACTAGATGATGGACTTGATCTAGCCGTGAGTAGGGTTACTTCCTCCAGACATGTTCTATACTAGGTGATAGACTTGATCTAGCGTGAGTAGGTTGTCTTCCTCCAGACATGTTCTATACTAGATGATGGACTTGATCCTAGCCGTGAGTAGGTTTACTTCCTCCCAGACATGTTCTATACTAGGTGATGGACTTGATCTAGCCGTGAGTAGGTTGTCCTTCCTCCAGACATGTTCTATACCAGGTGATGGACTTGATCTAGCTGTGCGTAGGTTTTACTTCCTCCAGACATGTTCTATACTAGATGATGGACTTGATCTAGCTGTGCGTAGGTTGACTTCCTCCAGACATGTTCTATACTAGGTGATGGACTTGATCTAGCCGTGAGTAGGTTTACTTCCTCCAGACATGTTCTATACTAGATGATGGACTTGATCTAGCCGTGAGTAGGTTTACTTCCTCCAGACATGTTCTATACTAGATGATAGACTTGATCTAGCTGTGCGTAGGTTTACTTCCTCCAGACATGTTCTATACTAGATGATAGATTTGATCTAGCCGTGAGTAGGTTTACTTCCTCCAGACATGTTCTATACTAGATGATGGACTTGATCTAGCCGTGAGTAGGTTTACTTCCTCCAGACATGTTCTATACTAGATGATAGACTTGATCTAGCCGTGAGTAGGTTGTCTTCCTCCAGACATGTTCTATACTAGATGATGGACTTGATCTAGCCGTGAGTAGGTTTACTTCCTCCAGACATGTTCTATACTAGATGATAGACTTGATCTAGCCGTGAGTAGGTTTACTTCCTCCAGACATGTTCTATACTAGATGATAGACTTGATCTAGCCGTGAGTAGGTTTACTTCCTCCAGACATGTTCTATACTAGATGATAGACTTGATCTAGCCGTGAGTAGGTTTACTTCCTCCAGACATGTTCTATACTAGATGATAGACTTGATCTAGCCGTGAGTAGGTTTACTTCCTCCAGACATGTTCTATACTAGATGATAGACTTGATCTAACCGTGAGTAGGTTGTCTTCCTCCAGACATGTTCTATACTAGATGATAGACTTGATCTAGCCGTGAGTAGGTTGTCTTCCTCCAGACATGTTCTATACTAGATGATGGACTTGATCTAGCTGTGCGTAGGTTTACTTCCTCCAGACATGTTCTATACTAGATGATGGACTTGATCTAGCTGTGCGTAGGTTTACTTCCTCCAGACATGTTCTATACTAGATGATGGACTTGATCTAGCTGTGCGTAGGTTTACTTCCTCCAGACATGTTCTATACTAGGTGATGGACTTGATCTAGCTGTGCGTAGGTTTACTTCCTCCAGACATGTTCTATACTAGATGATGGACTTGATCTAGCCGTGAGTAGGTTTACTTCCTCCAGACATGTTCTATACTAGGTGATGGACTTGATCTAGCCGTGAGTAGGTTTACTTCCTCCAGACATGTTCTATACTAGATGATGGACTTGATCTAGCCGTGAGTAGGTTTACTTCCTCCAGACATGTTCTATACTAGATGATGGACTTGATCTAACCGTGAGTAGGTTTACTTCCTCCAGACATGTTCTATACTAGATGATGGACTTGATCTAGCCGTGAGTAGGTTGTCTTCCTCCAGACATGTTCTATACTAGATGATGGACTTGATCTAGCCGTGAGTAGGTTGTCTTCCTCCAGACATGTTCTATACTAGATGATGGACTTGATCTAGCCGTGAGTAGGTTGTCTTCCTCCAGACATGTTCTATACTAGGTGATGGACTTGATCTAGCCGTGAGTAGGTTTACTTCCTCCAGACATGTTCTATACTAGGTGATGGACTTGATCTAGCCGTGAGTAGGTTTACTTCCTCCAGACATGTTCTATACTAGGTGATGGACTTGATCTAGCCGTGAGTAGGTTTACTTCCTCCAGACATGTTCTATACTAGATGATGGACTTGATCTAGCCGTGAGTAGGTTTACTTCCTCCAGACATGTTCTATACTAGGTGATGGACTTGATCTAGCCGTGAGTAGGTTTACTTCCTCCAGACATGTTCTATACTAGGTGATGGACTTGATCTAGCCGTGAGTAGGTTTACTTCCTCCAGACATGTTCTATACTAGATGATGGACTTGATCTAACCGTGAGTAGGTTTACTTCCTCCAGACATGTTCTATACTAGATGATGGACTTGATCTAGCCGTGAGTAGGTTGTCTTCCTCCAGACATGTTCTATACTAGATGATGGACTTGATCTAGCCGTGAGTAGGTTGTCTTCCTCCAGACATGTTCTATACTAGATGATGGACTTGATCTAGCCTTGAGTAGGTTGTCTTCCTCCAGACATGTTCTATACTAGATGATGGACTTGATCTAGCCGTGAGTAGGTTTACTTCCTCCAGACATGTTCTATACTAGATGATGGACTTGATCTAACCGTGAGTAGGTTTACTTCCTCCAGACATGTTCTATACTAGATGATGGACTTGATCTAGCCGTGAGTAGGTTGTCTTCCTCCAGACATGTTCTATACTAGATGATGGACTTGATCTAACCGTGAGTAGGTTGTCTTCCTCCAGACATGTTCTATACTAGGTGATGGACTTGATCTAGCCGTGAGTAGGTTTACTTCCTCCAGACATGTTCTATACTAGGTGATGGACTTGATCTAGCCGTGAGTAGGTTTACTTCCTCCAGACATGTTCTATACTAGGTGATGGACTTGATCTAGCCGTGAGTAGGTTGTCTTCCTCCAGACATGTTCTATACTAGATGATGGACTTGATCTAGCCGTGAGTAGGTTTACTTCCTCCAGACATGTTCTATACTAGGTGATGGACTTGATCTAGCCGTGAGTAGGTTTACTTCCTCCAGACATGTTCTATACTAGGTGATGGACTTGATCTAGCCGTGAGTAGGTTTACTTCCTCCAGACATGTTCTATACTAGATGATGGACTTGATCTAACCGTGAGTAGGTTTACTTCCTCCAGACATGTTCTATACTAGATGATGGACTTGATCTAACCGTGAGTAGGTTTACTTCCTCCAGACAAGTTCTATACTAGATGATAGACTTGATCTAGCCGTGAGTAGGTTGTCTTCCTCCAGACATGTTCTATACTAGATGATGGACTTGATCTAGCCGTGAGTAGGTTTACTTCCTCCAGACATGTTCTATACTAGATGATGGACTTGATCTAGCCGTGCGTAGGTTTACTTCCTCCAGACATGTTCTATACTAGATGATGGACTTGATCTAGCCGTGAGTAGGTTTACTTCCTCCAGACATGTTCTGTACTAGATGATGGACTTGATCTAGCCGTGAGTAGGTTGTCTTCCTCCAGACATGTTCTATACTAGATGATGGACTTGATCTAACCGTGAGTAGGTTTACTTCCTCCAGACATGTTCTATACTAGATGATGGACCTTGATCTAGCCGTGAGTAGGTTTACTTCCTCCAGACATGTTCTATACTAGATGATAGACTTGATCTAGCCGTGAGTAGGTTGTCTTCCTCCAGACATGTTCTATACTAGATGATGGACTTGATCTAGCCGTGAGTAGGTTTACTTCCTCCAGACATGTTCTATACTAGATGATGGACTTGATCTAGCCCGTGCGTAGGTTTACTTCCTCCAGACATGTTCTATACTAGATGATGGACTTGATCTAGCCGTGAGTAGGTTTACTTCCTCCAGACATGTTCTGTACTAGATGATGGACTTGATCTAGCCGTGAGTAGGTTGTCTTCCTCCAGACATGTTCTATACTAGATGATGGACTTGATCTAACCGTGAGTAGGTTTACTTCCTCCAGACATGTTCTATACTAGATGATGGACTTGATCTAGCCGTGAGTAGGTTTACTTCCTCCAGACATGTTCTATACTAGGTGATGGGACTTGATCTAGCCGTGAGTAGGTTTACTTCCTCCAGACATGTTCTGTACTAGATGATGGACTTGATCTAGCCGTGAGTAGGTTGTCTTCCTCCAGACATGTTCTATACTAGATGATGGACTTGATCTAACCGTGAGTAGGTTTTACTTCCTCCAGACATGTTCTATACTAGGTGATGGACTTGATCTAGCCGTGAGTAGGTTTACTTCCTCCAGACATGTTCTATACTAGATGATGGACTTGATCTAGCCGTGAGTAGGTTTACTTCCTCCAGACATGTTCTATACTAGATGATGGACTTGATCTAGCCGTGAGTAGGTTGTCTTCCTCCAGACATGTTCTATACTAGATGATAGACTTGATCTAGCCGTGAGTAGGTTTACTTCCTCCAGACATGTTCTATACTAGATGATAGACCTTGATCTAGCCGTGAGTAGGTTTACTTCCTCCAGACATGTTCTATACCAGGTGATAGACTTGATCTAGCCGTGAGTAGGTTGTCTTCCTCCAGACATGTTCTATACTAGATGATGGACTTGATCTAGCCGTGAGTAGGTTTACTTCCTCCAGACATGTTCTATACTAGATGATAGACTTGATCTAGCTGTGAGTAGGTTGTCTTCCTCCAGACATGTTCTATACTAGATGATAGACTTGATCTAGCCTGTGAGTAGGTTGTCTTCCTCCAGACATGTTCTATACTAGGTGGATGGACTTGATCTAGCCGTGAGTAGGTTTACTTCCTCCAGACATGTTCTATACTAGATGATGGACTTGATCTAGCTAGTTGAGTAGGTTGTCTTTCCTCCAGACATGTTCTATACTAGATGATAGACTGATCTAGCTGTGAGTAGGTTGTCTTCCTCCAGACATGTTCTATACTAGATGATAGACTTGATCTAGCCGTGAGTAGGTGTCTTCCTCCAGACATGTTTCTATACTAGGTGATGGACTTGATCTAGCCGTGAGTAGGTTTACTTCCTCCCAGACATGTTCTATACTAGATGATAGACTTGATCTAGCCGTGAGTAGGTTGTCTTCCTCCAGACATGTTCTATACTAGATGATGGACTTGATCTTAGCCGTGAGTAGGTTTACTTCCTCCAGACATGTTCTAAATACTAGATGATGGACTTGATCTAGCCGTGAGTAGGTTACTTCCTCCAGACATGTTCTATACTAGATGATGGACTTGATCTAGCCGTGAGTAGGTTTACTCCTCCAGACATGTTCTATACTAGATGATAGACTTGATCTAGCCGTGAGTTAGGTTTACTTCCTCCAGACATGTTCTATACTAGGTGATGGACTTGATCTAGCCGTGAGTAGGTTTACTTCCCTCCGACATGTTCTATACTAGGTGATGGACTTGATCTAGCCGTGAGTAGGTTTACTTCCTCCAGACATGTTCTATACTAGGTGATGGACTTGATCTAGCCCGTGAGTAGGTTGTCTTCCTCCAGACAGTTCTATACTAGATGATAGACTTGATCTAGCCGTGAGTAGGTTGTCTTCCTCCAGACATGTTCTATACTAGGTGATGGACTTGATCTAGCCGTGAGTAGGTTGTCTTCCTCCAGACATGTTCTATACTAGGTGATGGACTTGATCTAGCCGTGAGTAGGTTTACTTCTCCAGACATGTCTATACTAGGTGATGGACTTGATCTAGCCCGTGAGTAGGTTTACTTCCTCCAGACATGTTCTATACTAGATGATGGACTTGATCTAGCCGTGAGTAGGTTTACTTCCCTCCAGACATGTTCTATACCAGGTGATAGACTTGATCTAGCCGTGAGTAGGTTGTCTTCCTCCAGACATGTTCTATACTAGATGATAGACTTGATCTAGCCGTGAGTAGGTTGTCTTCCTCCAGACATGTTCTATACTAGGTGATGGACTTGATCTAGCCGTGAGTAGGTTGTCTTCCTCCAGACATGTTCTATACTAGGTGATGGACTTGATCTAGCCTGTGAGTAGGTTGTCTTCCTCCAGACATGTTCTATACTAGATGATAGACTTGATCTAGCCGTGAGTAGGTTTACTTCCTCCAGACATGTTCTATACTAGATGATGGACTTGATCTAGCCGTGAGTAGGTTTACTTCCTCCAGACATGTTCTATACTAGGTGATGGACTTGATCTAGCCGTGAGTAGGTTGTCTTCCTCCAGACATGTTCTATACTAGATGATAGACTTGATCTAGCTGTGAGTAGGTTGTCTTCCTCCAGACATGTTCTATACTAGATGATAGACTTGATCTAGCCGTGAGTAGGTTTACTTCCTCCAGACATGTTCTATACTAGATGATAGACTTGATCTAGCCGTGAGTAGGTTTACTTCCTCCAGACATGTTCTATACTAGATGATAGACTTGATCTAGCTGTGAGTAGGTTGTCTTCCTCCAGACATGTTCTATACTAGATGATAGACTTGATCTAGCCGTGAGTAGGTTGTCTTCCTCCAGACATGTTCTATACCAGGTGATAGACTTGATCTAGCCGTGAGTAGGTTTACTTCCTCCAGACATGTTCTATACCAGGTGATAGACTTGATCTAGCCGTGAGTAGGTTGTCTTCCTCCAGACATGTTCTATACTAGATGATGGACTTTGATCTAGCCGTGAGTAGGTTTACTTCCTCCAGACATGTTCTATACTAGATGTATGGACTTGATCTAACCGTGAGTAGGTTTACTTCCTCCAGACATGTTCTATACTAGATGATGGACTTGATCTAGCCGTGAGTAGGTTGTCTTCCCTCCAGACATGTTCTATACTAGATGATGGACTTGATCTACCCGTGAGTAGGTTGTCTTCCTCCAGACATGTTCTATACTAGGTGATGGACTTGATCTAGCCGTGAGTAGGTTTACTTCCTCCAGACATGTTCTATACTAGGTGATGGACTTGATCTAGCCGTGAGTAGGTTTACTTCCTCCAGACATGTTCTATACTAGGTGATGGACTTGATCTAGCCGTGAGTAGGTTGTCTTCCTCCAGACATGTTCTATACTAGATGATGGACTTGATCTAGCCGTGAGTAGGTTTACTTCCTCCAGACATGTTCTATACTAGGTGATGGACTTGATCTAGCCGTGAGTAGGTTTACTTCCTCCAGACATGTTCTATACTAGGTGATGGACTTGATCTAGCCGTGAGTAGGTTTTACTTCCTCCAGACATGTTCTATACTAGATGATGGACTTGATCTAACCGTGAGTAGGTTTACTTCCTCCAGACATGTTCTATACTAGATGATGGACTTGATCTAACCGTGAGTAGGTTTACTTCCTCCAGACATGTTCTATACTAGATGATAGACTTGATCTAGCCGTGAGTAGGTTGTCTTCCTCCAGACATGTTCTATACTAGATGATGGACTTGATCTAGCCGTGAGTAGGTTTACTTCCTCCAGACATGTTCTATACTAGATGATGGACTTGATCTAGCCGTGCGTAGGTTTACTTCCTCCAGACATGTTCTATACTAGATGATGGACTTGATCTAGCCGTGAGTAGGTTTACTTCCTCCAGACATGTTCTGTACTAGATGATGACTTGATCTAGCCGTGAGTAGGTTGTCTTCCTCCAGACATGTTCTATACTAGATGATGGACTTGATCTAACCGTGAGTAGGTTTACTTCCTCCAGACATGTTCTATACTAGATGATGGACTTGATCTAGCCGTGAGTAGGTTTACTTCCTCCAGACATGTTCTATACTAGATGATAGACTTGATCTAGCCGTGAGTAGGTTGTCTTCCTCCAGACATGTTCTATACTAGATGATGGACTTGATCTAGCCGTGAGTAGGTTTACTTCCTCCAGACATGTTCTATACTAGATGATGGACTTGATCTAGCCGTGCGTAGGTTTACTTCCTCCAGACATGTTCTATACTAGATGATGGACTTGATCTAGCCGTGAGTAGGTTTACTTCCTCCAGACATGTTCTGTACTAGATGATGGACTTGATCTAGCCGTGAGTAGGTTGTCTTCCTCCAGACATGTTCTATACTAGATGATGGACTTGATCTAACCGTGAGTAGGTTTACTTCCTCCAGACATGTTCTATACTAGATGATGGACTTGATCTAGCCGTGAGTAGGTTTACTTCCTCCAGACATGTTCTATACTAGGTGATGGACTTGATCTAGCCGTGAGTAGGTTTACTTCCTCCAGACATGTTCTGTACTAGATGATGGACTTGATCTAGCCGTGAGTAGGTTGTCTTCCTCCAGACATGTTCTATACTAGATGATGGACTTGATCTAACCGTGAGTAGGTTTACTTCCTCCAGACATGTTCTATACTAGGTGATGGACTTGATCTAGCCGTGAGTAGGTTTACTTCCTCCAGACATGTTCTATACTAGATGATGGACTTGATCTAGCCGTGAGTAGGTTTACTTCCTCCAGACATGTTCTATACTAGATGATGGACTTGATCTAGCCGTGAGTAGGTTGTCTTCCTCCAGACATGTTCTATACTAGATGATAGACTTGATCTAGCCGTGAGTAGGTTTACTTCCTCCAGACATGTTCTATACTAGATGATAGACTTGATCTAGCCGTGAGTAGGTTTACTTCCTCCAGACATGTTCTATACCAGGTGATAGACTTGATCTAGCCGTGAGTAGGTTGTCTTCCTCCAGACATGTTCTATACTAGATGATGGACTTGATCTAGCCGTGAGTAGGTTTACTTCCTCCAGACATGTTCTATACTAGATGATAGACTTGATCTAGCTGTGAGTAGGTTGTCTTCCTCCAGACATGTTCTATACTAGATGATAGACTTGATCTAGCCGTGAGTAGGTTGTCTTCCTCCAGACATGTTCTATACTAGGTGATGGACTTGATCTAGCCGTGAGTAGGTTTACTTCCTCCAGACATGTTCTATACTAGATGATGGACTTGATCTAGCTGTGAGTAGGTTGTCTTCCTCCAGACATGTTCTATACTAGATGATAGACTTGATCTAGCTGTGAGTAGGTTGTCTTCCTCCAGACATGTTCTATACTAGATGATAGACTTGATCTAGCCGTGAGTAGGTGTCTTTCCTCCAGACATGTCTATACTAGGTGATGGACTTGATCTAGCCGGTGAGTAGGTTTACTTCCTCCAGACATGTTCTATACTAGATGATAGACTTGATCTAGCCCGTGAGTAGGTTGTCTTCCTCCAGACATGTTCTATACTAGATGATGGACTTGATCTAGCCGTGAGTAGGTTTACTTCCTCCAGACATGTTCTATACTAGATGATGGACTTGATCTAGCCGTGAGTAGGTTTACTTCCTCCAGACATGTTCTATACTAGATGATGGACTTGATCTAGCCGTGAGTAGGTTTACTTCCTCCAGACATGTTCTATACTAGATGATAGACTTGATCTAGCCGTGAGTAGGTTTACTTCCTCCAGACATGTTCTATACTAGGTGATGGACTTGATCTAGCCGTGAGTAGGTTTACTTCCTCCAGACATGTTCTATACTAGGTGATGGACTTGATCTAGCCGTGAGTAGGTTTACTTCCTCCAGACATGTTCTATACTAGGTGATGGACTTGATCTAGCCGTGAGTAGGTTGTCTTCCTCCAGACATGTTCTATACTAGATGATAGACTTGATCTAGCCGTGAGTAGGTTGTCTTCCTCCAGACATGTTCTATACTAGGTGATGGACTTGATCTAGCCGTGAGTAGGTTGTCTTCCTCCAGACATGTTCTATACTAGGTGATGGACTTGATCTAGCCGTGAGTAGGTTTACTTCCTCCAGACATGTTCTATACTAGGTGATGGACTTGATCTAGCCGTGAGTAGGTTTACTTCCTCCAGACATGTTCTATACTAGATGATGGACTTGATCTAGCCGTGAGTAGGTTTACTTCCTCCAGACATGTTCTATACCAGGTGATAGACTTGATCTAGCCGTGAGTAGGTTGTCTTCCTCCAGACATGTTCTATACTAGATGATAGACTTGATCTAGCCGTGAGTAGGTTGTCTTCCTCCAGACATGTTCTATACTAGGTGATGGACTTGATCTAGCCGTGAGTAGGTTGTCTTCCTCCAGACATGTTCTATACTAGGTGATGGACTTGATCTAGCCGTGAGTAGGTTGTCTTCCTCCAGACATGTTCTATACTAGATGATAGACTTGATCTAGCCGTGAGTAGGTTTACTTCCTCCAGACATGTTCTATACTAGATGATGGACTTGATCTAGCCGTGAGTAGGTTTACTTCCTCCAGACATGTTCTATACTAGGTGATGGACTTGATCTAGCCGTGAGTAGGTTGTCTTCCTCCAGACATGTTCTATACTAGATGATAGACTTGATCTAGCTGTGAGTAGGTTGTCTTCCTCCAGACATGTTCTATACTAGATGATAGACTTGATCTAGCCGTGAGTAGGTTACTTCCTCCAGACATGTTCTATACTAGATGATAGACTTGATCTAGCCGTGAGTAGGTTTACTTCCTCCAGACATGTTCTATACTAGATGATAGACTTGATCTAGCTGTGAGTAGGTTGTCTTCCTCCAGACATGTTCTATACTAGATGATAGACTTGATCTAGCCGTGAGTAGGTTGTCTTCCTCCAGACATGTTCTATACCAGGTGATAGACTTGATCTAGCCGTGAGTAGGTTTACTTCCTCCAGACATGTTCTATACCAGGTGATAGACTTGATCTAGCCGTGAGTAGGTTTACTTCCTCCAGACATGTTCTATACTAGGTGATGGACTTGATCTAGCCGTGAGTAGGTTGTCTTCCTCCAGACATGTTCTATACTAGATGATGGACTTGATCTAGCCGTGAGTAGGTTGTCTTCCTCCAGACATGTTCTATACTAGATGATAGACTTGATCTAGCCGTGAGTAGGTTGTCTTCCTCCAGACATGTTCTATACTAGATGATAGACTTGATCTAGCCGTGAGTAGGTTTACTTCCTCCAGACATGTTCTATACTAGATGATAGACTTGATCTAGCCGTGAGTAGGTTGTCTTCCTCCAGACATGTTCTATACCAGGTGATAGACTTGATCTAGCCATGAGTAGGTTTACTTCCTCCAGACATGTTCTATACCAGGTGATAGACTTGATCTAGCCGTGAGTAGGTTTACTTCCTCCAGACATGTTCTATACTAGATGATAGACTTGATCTAGCCGTATGTTTTCTGTCATGACAATTTTGCCGGGAAATCCATTGGTTTTCTGTAGACTGCGAAGTGATATTACTTCTTTGTGAAGTATCCACAGACAGCTGATCTACTTCTCTCACTTCATCCAGAGTGATGAGTTGACAAGGTCTGGATTGTTTGTCTTGGCGATTGATTGTGTCACGTGTACTTCTGGGGCTCACTCAGTGCCAGGCAGGACTGGTAAAATATTGCCAGGGTTTCTGAGAATGTGGCCAAATGTAGCCTCATAGACAATTCTGCTTCAACCAAAGAATGTAGCTTTTTTTGTAGCTGTGGATGCTTGTGCGAAAGAGTGAGAAACACACAGAATGAGATAGAGAGACACGAGAGAGTGAGATTGGGAGAGACTGAGTGAGAGAAACAGATAGTGTTTATGTGTGAGAGGAGACATAAAGAGAGAATGATATAAAGAGAGACAGTGCATGTGACATAAAGAGAGAGAAAGTGTTATGTAAAGATGGAAAAACAACTATTTTCAAAGTGTTAAGATTTGGGCTTGCCCATCTTAGATTAATCCTATGCAACAACATTAATATGCACATATTAATGCATACATGTAAATACTGTAGTATAAGGATGCTTAATAAATTATTGGAGTGTTTTTATTTCTGTATTTTTAAATGGGAATCTGTAGTCTGTAGTGAGATAGTATTTAATAGTTTGTGATTGTATGTGGGTGGGTGGGGTGGTGTATTTGACTTGGCTGTAGGAGAGTGTCGCAGCTGAGTTGTAGAGTTGCCTAAGCTTGTTTTGTATAAATCTATCCTAGGCTGAGTTGTAGAGTAGCCTAAGCTTGTTTTGTATAAATCTATCCTAGGCTGAGTTGTAGAGTAGCCTAAGCTTGTTTTGTAAAAATCTATCCTAGGCTGAGTTGTAGAGTAGCCTAAGCTTGTTTTGTATAAATCTATCCTAGGCTGAGTTGTAGAGTAGCCTAAGCTTGTTTTGTATAAATCTATCCTAGGCTGAGTTGTAGAGTAGCCTAAGCTTGTTTTGTATAAATCTATCCTAGGCTGAGTTGTAGAGTAGCCTAAGCTTGTTTTGTATAAATCTATCCTAGGCTGAGTTGTAGAGTAGCCTAAGCTTGTTTTGTATAAATCTATCCTAGGCTGAGTTGTAGAGTAGCCTAAGCTTGTTTTGTATAAATCTATCCTAGGCTGAGTTGTAGAGTAGCCTAAGCTTGTTTTGTATAATCTATCCTAGGCTGAGTTGTAGAGTAGCCTAAACTTGTTTTGTATAAATCTATCCTAGGCTGAGTTGTAGAGTAGCCTAAGCTTGTTTTGTATAAATCTATCCTAGGCTGAGTTGTAGAGTAGCCTAAGCTTGTTTTGTATAAATCTATCCTAGGCTGAGTTGTAGAGTAGCCTAAGCTTGTTTTGTATAAATCTATCCTAGGCTTGGGTGATGTCATATGTTTAGGTGTTTGCTATGTCTTGCGTTATATTTAAACAATGGCCAAAGGCCATTTGCAGTACTTTAGTGTAGAATTTTGTTAATTCGTTTGATCTTATTGAAAAGGAAGCATTTCTAGAGTGGCAATAACTGAAAATCACGATATAGGTTAGAATTGTGTGCCACGTTTATTATGGGTTAAGCCTATGGCTCATTTCTGAAGTGAGAAAATTCACTTGATGATTGAATCGGAACAGCACTCCCAGACTGGAACAATGGTCATTATGTGTCTTTATGTGAGAAGTATAGAATTCCTTTTCATCAAAGAAATATTTTATTTTAGAACACAGAGAGAGGGAGTAAATTTAATTTGCTTCAAACAAGTAATCTACAAAAGTCTTTCATGAGCTTGATTTGTTTACTCCCGTCGCATGTTTTTCTTTAGAGAAAAAATCCAAGGAGGCTGACATCAAGATGAGGGATAGTGCTCGTCAAGCCAGAACAGAATACAGGGAGTCCCTGAGGAGATCCATGACCCTGATGCAGGCCGTCGATGCCTTTGCTGGGACACCTCTTGCTGAAGGCAGCAAAGCACCGGTTCCACCCAAGTATGCTTTCCTGTTTACCACATCTTAGTTCTGTCTGTCACACTGAGGCACCTCATGAGTCTGTCAGGCTTCACCATGTTTCCATGTACTGTGTTTCATCAAGTGTAGAACAACATATGCAATAAGTCCTTGTTGGTTGAATAAGCAGTGTGAATATTCTATTCACTTATGTTTGGACAGCTGACCTGTCCAGTCACAGTGAACATATTATTGCGTGGTCTTGGGTTTGTGAGATCCCATGTGTACCAATGAAGACTGTTAGACTGGCCCCCCTATAAGACAGTCTTCCCACAACAGAAACACAAATACAGCATTCATTCACTAACTCACTCAGGTTTGCTGGTTAACAGAAAATAAAACTGAATTCATTGATTAATAAATATAAAACTCTGCTTTTATTCATCTAAATCTTTCTCCGCTGAAGCAAGGATACATCGGTCTATCTAATCTGAGAGGAAAAGATGAATACCACTCCTTCCTAGCTGTTTTCTGTTAGAATCTTCTGGATCTAGACTGATCTCAATTCATGGTGGTAAGAGAGGTCGAAGCTCAGCACACAAACATAACCTGATGCGGGTGGGTTCGCCAGTGACGACTCCTCTCTGGTTGATGACAAACATAACCTGATGCGGGTGTGTTTGCCAGTGATGACCCCTCTCTGGTTGATGCAGAATTCTTACTTCCCAACAGGGTCCTGTCTATCTTCAGTTCTGATGGGTCACTGTGGACAGCACGTCTCATGCCACTATGATGTGGTACTTTCTGCATAGTAGTTTGGCCGATCAACTTCAAGAGCTAGTCATTGCTCAAGTGCACTGGCCTTAGATTTGGTCAGCCAAGTTGTGCAAAATTAACTGGATCTCTCTGGACTTTAACAATCATTGGCCCCAAGTTGCTGCTCTTGGCTCGAGCTGTGGTAAAATGATGGAGACTTTTCATTAATCTCATTATCTGGGCTCTCTGCACTGATTGGCTGACCTTTGGCCCCATGTGGCTACACAGGATAGGCGTGAGTGCCCATGACAAAGGGGAATTTATTTAGGGGGGTGGGAGACTGGTTTATCTCCCATTACCCTAAATCTTCAACCTATCTTACATTCTATGTAAGGTTGCATGCAGTTAGGGAATACTACATCTCTAAATATTTATAGTTGTCACTCATACTACCTTGCAAGGAGATGCACTCCCAGTCACCTCACCCCAATTATTAAACTTAACAATATTTTTTTTATCTTTGTTTTTGGTGTGTGGCAGGTCTTACATGGGGGAAATCTTGTAGCTTCACTTCATGTGCGGCAGGTCATGCGTGCAGCAGGTCATACATGCGGCAGGTCATGCGTGCAGCATGTCATACATGCGGCAGGTCATGCGTGCAGCAGGTCATACATGCGGCAGGTCATGCGTGCAGCAGGTCATACATGCGGCAGGTCATACATGCGGCAGGTCATACATGCGGCAGGTCATACATGTGGTTAATTCAGCTGAACCTGGTGTCAGCTTGTGTGTGGAATACTTTAGCAGCTTCAAACAGCACGTATGTCTTCTACCTGCAGGAGATACAAGAAGGTGGCCAGTCTGCAAGCTGGAGCCAAGAAGATGCCCAGACCTGCCAAACCAGAAAACCGTCAGATGATTGTTGACTGGTTTGTCAGAGAAGAGAAAGATCGAGTCAGAGTGCAGGATGCCAGCACAAACAGTGTTGTGCCATGGTTTCATGGTAGGTTGGTCACTTGAAGGTAAACATTGTGTATCAACTCTTGCTTTCTTTATTTCTTTCGCCTCTCAGCTCTATGTAGGTTGTCCATGAGAAGACAGTCCTGTGGTTTTTCATTTTAGTGCAGATTGAGAACAATGGTTGGCAGCAGTATTAAATTGATGAACTTGAATGATGTAGCATTAGATTACCGATGTCCAACAGGTAGTACAGATTGATTGATTGATTGATTTAGGAATCGACATCACAGCATTCAGGGCATTCCCATAAGTGCTCCGTCCCCATCCTCAGCAGCCAGCGAAGGGTTGTAACACCAATAGTACCAATAGCAGTACAGAGAGAGCAAGCAACTAAACACACATCTGATACAAAGCCATTATAGCAAGATTTTAAATAAAATTAAATCCAATAGCAAAAGATTCGAGGGGTGAAACAATTGAAACGTAGATAGACATGTTAACAAACTATGGAAGCTTGCAAGAGCCATGAGTAATAAAGGACCATAAGTTGAATGAGACTCAGTGATTTTTAGGGATGTCAAAAGGAAACAAGAGGATAAGGCCAAGCAACATTTTGAACTTTATTTCTTTAATAGCCTTAGGGTTTCTCCAGTTTCCTCTATGTTGTATGTGTGTGTAAGATAGTAATGTACCTCATCCCAGGGTAGAAGAGGAAAGACTAAACAACAAGACTGTAAGGTACCTCTACATCCCAGGGTAGAAGAGGAAAGACTAAACAAGACTGTAAGGTATCTCTACATCCCAGGGTAGAAGAGGAAAGACTAAACAAGACTGTAAGGTACCTCTACATCCCAGGGTAGAAGAGGAAAGACTAAACAAGACTGTAAGGTATCTCTACATCCCAGGGTAGAAGAGGAAAGACTAAACAAGACTGTAAGGTACCTCTACATCCCAGGGTAGAAGAGGAAAGACTAAACAAGACTGTAAGGTACCTCTACATCCCAGGGTAGAAGAGGAAAGACTAAACAAGACTGTAAGGTATCCTCTACATCCCAGGGTAGAAGAGGAAAGACTAAACAAGACTGTAAGGTACCTCTACATCCCAGGGTAGAAGAGGAAAGACTAAACAAGACTGTAAGGTACCTCTACATCCCAGGGTAGAAGAGGAAAGACTAAACAAGACTGTAAGGTATCTCTACATCCCAGGGTAGAAGAGGAAAGACTAAACAAGACTGTAAGGTATCTCTACATCCCAGGGTAGAAGAGGAAAGACTAAACAAGACTGTAAGGTATCTCTACATCCCAGGGTAGAAGAGGAAAGACTAAACAAGACTGTAAGGTATCTCTACATCCCAGGGTAGAAGAGGAAAGACTAAACAAGACTGTAAGGTACCTCTACATCCCAGGGTAGAAGAGGAAAGACTAAACAAGACTGTAAGGTATCTCTACATCCCAGGGTAGAAGAGGAAAGACTAAACAAGACTGTAAGGTATCCTCTACATCCCAGGGTAGAAGAGGAAAGACTAAACAAGACTGTAAGGTATCCTCTACATCCCAGGGTAGAAGAGGAAAGACTAAACAAGACTGTAAGGTACCTCTACATCCCAGGGTAGAAGAGGAAAGACTAAACAAGACTGTAAGGTACCTCTACATCCCAGGGTAGAAGAGGAAAGACTAAACAAGACTGTAAGGTACCTCTACATCCCAGGGTAGAAGAGGAAAGACTAAACAAGACTGTAAGGTACCTCTACATCCCAGGGTAGAAGAGGAAAGACTAAACAAGACTGTAAGGTACCTCTACATCCCAGGGTAGAAGAGGAAAGACTAAACAAGACTGTAAGGTATCTCTACATCCCAGGGTAGAAGAGGAAAGACTAAACAAGACTGTAAGGTACCTCTACATCCCAGGGTAGAAGAGGAAAGACTAAACAAGACTGTAAGGTATCTCTACATCCCAGGGTAGAAGAGGAAAGACTAAACAAGACTGTAAGGTATCTCTACATCCCAGGGTAGAAGAGGAAAGACTAAACAAGACTGTAAGGTACCTCTACATCCCAGGGTAGAAGAGGAAAGACTAAACAAGACTGTAAGGTATCTCTACATCCCAGGGTAGAAGAGGAAAGACTAAACAAGACTGTAAGGTACCTCTACATCCCAGGGTAGAAGAGGAAAGACTAAACAAGACTGTAAGGTACCTCTACATCCCAGGGTAGAAGAGGAAAGACTAAACAAGACTGTAAGGTATCTCTACATCCCAGGGTAGAAGAGGAAAGACTAAACAAGACTGTAAGGTACCTCTACATCCCAGGGTAGAAGAGGAAAGACTAAACAAGACTGTAAGGTATCTCTACATCCCAGGGTAGAAGAGGAAAGACTAAACAAGACTGTAAGGTACCTCTACATCCCAGGGTAGAAGAGGAAAGACTAAACAAGACTGTAAGGTACCTCTACATCCCAGGGTAGAAGAGGAAAGACTAAACAAGACTGTAAGGTACCTCTACATCCCAGGGTAGAAGAGGAAAGACTAAACAAGACTGTAAGGTACCTCTACATCCCAGGGTAGAAGAGGAAAGACTAAACAAGACTGTAAGGTACCTCTACATCCCAGGGTAGAAGAGGAAAGACTAAACAAGACTGTAAGGTATCTCTACATCCCAGGGTAGAAGAGGAAAGACTAAACAAGACTGTAAGGTATCTCTACATCCCAGGGTAGAAGAGGAAAGACTAAACAAGACTGTAAGGTATCTCTACATCCCAGGGTAGAAGAGGAAAGACTAAACAAGACTGTAAGGTATCTCTACATCCCAGGGTAGAAGAGGAAAGACTAAACAAGACTGTAAGGTAACCTCTACATCCCAGGGTAGAAGAGGACAGACTAAACAAGACTGTAAGGTACCTCTACATCCCAGGGTAGAAGAGGAAAGACTAAACAAGACTGTAAGGTACCTCTACATCCCAGGGTAGAAGAGGACAGACTAAACAAGACTGTAAGGTATCTCTACATCCCAGGGTAGAAGAGGAAAGACTAAACAAGACTGTAAGGTACCTCTACATCCCAGGGTAGAAGAGGACAGACTAAACAAGACTGTAAGGTACCTCTACATCCCAGGGTAGAAGAGGAAAGACTAAACAAGACTGTAAGGTACCTCTACATCCCAGGGTAGAAGAGGAAAGACTAAACAAGACTGTAAGGTACCTCTACATCCCAGGGTAGAAGAGGAAAGACTAAACAAGACTGTAAGGTACCTCTACATCCCAGGGTAGAAGAGGAAAGACTAAACAAGACTGTAAGGTACCTCTACATCCCAGGGTAGAAGAGGAAAGACTAAACAAGACTGTAAGGTATCTCTACATCCCAGGGTAGAAGAGGAAAGACTAAACAAGACTGTAAGGTATCTCTACATCCCAGGGTAGAAGAGGAAAGACTAAACAAGACTGTAAGGTATCTCTACATCCCAGGGTAGAAGAGGAAAGACTAAACAAGACTGTAAGGTACCTCTACATCCCAGGGTAGAAGAGGAAAGACTAAACAAGACTGTAAGGTACCTCTACATCCCAGGGTAGAAGAGGAAAGACTAAACAAGACTGTAAGGTATCTCTACATCCCAGGGTAGAAGAGGAAAGACTAAACAAGACTGTAAGGTACCTCTACATCCCAGGGTAGAAGAGGAAAGACTAAACAAGACTGTAAGGTACCTCTACATCCCAGGGTAGAAGAGGAAAGACTAAACAAGACTGTAAGGTACCTCTACATCCCAGGGTAGAAGAGGAAAGACTAAACAAGACTGTAAGGTACCTCTACATCCCAGGGTAGAAGAGGAAAGACTAAACAAGACTGTAAGGTATCTCTACATCCCAGGGTAGAAGAGGAAAGACTAAACAAGACTGTAAGGTATTGTAACGGAGTGAACAGTTGAACGATAATCTCAAGAGATGACATTGAAGCCTTTGATAAGTGTAAACGGCTTTTATTATCTAGAAATACAAAGTTGATATAACTTCATGAAAACACACCCTGACCGACCACAGGTTAAGTTGGAACTGTTTATATCTTGACGTCACCCGTGAGCTTCCCTAACAATAGTGCTTTCAATAGTGCTCACGGGTGCGACATTTCCTAAACCTTCTCTATTTCCCCCTAACTATCTATAACAGAGATGGAGCTCTGTTATAGTATCTCTACATCCCAGGGTAGAAGAGGAAAGACTAAACAAGACTGTAAGGTATCTCTACATCCCAGGGTAGAAGAGGAAATACTAAATAAGACTGTAAGGTACCTCTACATCCCAAGGTAGAAGAGGAAATACTAAACAAGACTGTAAGGTATCTCTACATCCCAAGGTAGAAGAGGAAAGACTAAACAAGACTGTAAGGTACCTCTACATCCCAGGGTAGAAGAGGAAATACTAAATAAGACTGTAAGGTACCTCTACATCCCAGGGTAGAAGAGGAAATATTATATGTAATGAGTGAATGAATGCCTGATATGCACTACTCCAACACTGAAGCCACCTGTTGCATCCCCCTGCTGCAGGCATGATCACGCGAGCTGACTCTGAGAAACTTCTTCTGGACAAGAAGAAAGGCGCATTCCTGGTGCGGGTCAGTGAGCGGGTCTGGGGCTACACGCTGTCCTACAGGAGCTCCAACCGCTGCAAGCACTTCCTGGTTGATGCTTCTGATTCTGGCTACCAGTTTATCGGTGCCGACCAGACTGTCCACGAGTCACTGGCACAGCTGGTGGCTTTTCACAAGGTATGTCGACACAGTCCTGTTGTCTGATGACAGGTTATCTGATTGTGTTGTCTGTGGCTGTTCACAAGGTATGTCAACACAATCCTGTTGTCTGATGACATGTTGCCTGGTTGTGTTGTCTATTGCTAAAACTATTGTCTAGTGCTAATCCTAAAGTTATTCTCTATTACTGATGCTATTATGTGTTGCTAATGATGTGGTTCGCGCCGCGCTGGTAACTTATGGGGGTATGTGAGTCTATCGTTCAGAAATCTATGGCAAACTACTGAACATAACCTTGCCTAGTACATCAACAGCAGCTGAAAAATGCTGGTGTTGACTGCAACGTCCTGTAAGGGATATGCAACATTAAAAAATAGGAAATGATGTTATCTATTGCTAATGATATTGTCTATTGCACATTATTTATTTTTTTGGCGTTCACTCGCTTTTGAACTCAATAGTTATACACATGTTACTACTTCTAGTGCACTGCGCTGATTTTTGGGTGTAGATTAGTTTTCCCTATCATCAGTGTCCCTCGCCATCAGGTGAACATACTCCAACTTCTGAGGTCCCAAGCCAAGGACGAAAAGTCAGTGTTTTAGTCCAACTGACCGGTGTAGAGATTGAACTGGCTACTTCGGCGATGTCTGTCATGGTCCCTGGATGACATGGTCCCTGGATGACATAGTCCCTGGATGTCATGGTCCCTGGATGTCTGTCATGGTCTCTGGATGTCTGTCATGGTCCCTGGATGTCTGTCATGGCCCCTGGATGTCTGTCATGGTCCCTGGATGTCTGTCATGGTCCCTGGATGTCTGTCATGGTCCCTGGATGTCTGTCATGGTCCCTGGATGACATGGTCCCTGGATGTCATGGTCCCTGGATGTCTGTCATGGTCCCTGGATGTCTGTCATGGTCCCTGGATGTCTGTCATGGTCCCTGGATGTCTGTTTAGGTCCTTGGATGTCTGTCATGGTCCTTAGATGTCATGGTCCCTGGATGTCTGTCATGGTCCTTGGGTGTCAAGGTCCCTGGATGTCTGTCATGGTCCCTGGATGACATGGTCCTTGGATGTCTGTCATGATCCCTGGATGACATGGTCCCTGGATGTCTGTCATGGTCCCTGGATGTCATGGTCCCTGGATGACATGGTCCCTAGATGTCTGTCATGATCCATGGATGTCTGTCATGGTCCCTGGATGTCATGGTTCCTGGATGTCTGTCATGGTCCCTGGATGACATGGTTCCTGGATGTCTGTCTTGGTCCCTGGATGTCTGTCATTGTCCCTGGATGTCTGTCATGGTCCCTGGATGTCATGGTCCCTGGATGACATGGTCCATGGATGTCTGTCATGGTCCCTGGATGACATGGTCCCTGGATGTCATGGTCCCTGGATGTCATGGTCCCTGGATGTCATGGTCGCTAGATGACATGGTCGCTAGATGACATGGTCACCAGATGTCTGTCATGGTCCCTGTATGTCTGTCATGGTCCCTGGATGTCTGTCATGGTCCCTGGATGTCTGTCATGGTCCCTGGATGTCTGTCATGGTCCCTGGATGACATGGTCCCTTGATGTCTGTCATAGTCCCTGAATGTCTGTCATGGTCCCTGGATGTCATGGTCCCTTGATGTCTGTCATGGTCCCTGGATGTCTGTCATGGTCTCTGGATGACATAGTCCCTGGATGTCATGGTCCCTGGATGACATGGTCCCTGGATGTCATGGTCGCTAGATGTCTGTCATGGTCCCTGGATGTCTGTCATGGTCCCTGGATGTCTGTCATGGTCCCTGGATGTCTGTCATGGTCCCTGGATGATATGGTCCCTGGATGTCTGTCATGGTCCCTGGAGGACATGTTTGTCCCTGGATGACATGGTTGTCCCTGGATGATGGTGATCACTGAATGTCATGGTGATCCCTGGATGTTATAGTTCCTGGATGACATGGTCCCTGGATGTCATGGTGATCCTTGGATGACATGCTGGTCCCTGATGACATGTTAGTCCCTGGATGACATGTTGGTCCTTGATGAAATGGTGGTCCCTGGATGTCATTGTCGTCCCTGGATCAATCTGTCTGCCTGTTCATATCCAACCACACCAGAGTGTCCTGGAGAAAAGATCCAGTGAATGCTCAGTCACTGCTGGGAGAGCATAGGGAGTCTGGTGGTTGGTTGGGTGCTACCAGTCCCAGAGATCCCCCCTGGGATATCCTCTGCCTGACCTGGCACTATGGCTCTGCCAGGTGGACCACGCCCAACACCAATTATTTTTTTATATTAGAACTCCGAGCTGTGTTTGACTTTGATTTTTTTAAATAATGTTAATGTGTAATATTGTCTAATGCTATTGCCAATTGTCATCTAATGCTATTGCCAAATGCTTTCAAATGTTATTGTCTTTTGCTTTTGTCAATTCTGTTGACTAATGTTAGTGTATATTTTTATTGTTTAATGCTAATGTCTAAAACGATGTTAATCATATCCCTGTTTAAGGACAATCCCATTACCATCTCAGGGCAGGAGAAACTACTGTACGCGTGTGGACAAACTAGTAGTGTACCAGATTTCTCCGAGTTCTTCAGGAAAGTATAATATGCAATGTACCAACTGACATATCATTCCTTTTGGACTTGTTTTTGTTTAGATTGTTGTTTCCCAGTGTTCGGCACGGCTGCTGGTGTTGAGATAGTGGTTCAACATTCAACTGTTTACAGTCTGTTGTTATGGAAGGTGTTTTATCTGTTGGCAGTATTAATTGTTCTGTTACAGAAATGTTTTTATTGTAATCTTTATGAAGTTCCTGCTCTCAGACATGTTTGCCTGAAACACGTGAGAGAGAGAGAGAGAGAGAGAGAGAGAGAGAGAGAGAGAGAGAGAGAGAGAGAGAGAGAGAGAGAGAGAGAGAGAGACATTTAATTCTGGTGAATTAATTACTGGATAACATGGCTCAATCTTCCTCATCTACCCTGGGGAGGAAGGAGAGAGTGTGCACTGTCTACTAGTTTCAGATTTCTTCAGGGAATCTGTTCTCCATTTTGGAAAATCTGTGCCAAATGTGGTGAAATAAATTCCAAATTTGGAGAAATCTGTGCCAAATGTGGTGAAATAAATTCCAAATTTGGAGAGATCTGTGCTAATTGTGGTGAAATAAATTCCAAATTTGGAGAGATCTGTGCTAATTGTGGTGAAATAAATTCCAAATTTGGAGAGATCTGTGCTAATTGTGGTGAAATAAATTCCAAATTTGGAGAGACCTGTGCTAATTGTGGTGAAATAAATTCCAAATTTGGAGAGACCTGTGCTAATTGTGGTGAAATAAATTCCAAATTTTGGAGAGATCTGTGCTAATTGTGGTGAAATAATTCCAAATTTGGAGAGATCTGTGCTAATTGTGGTGAAATAAATTCCAAATTTGGAGAGACCTGTGCTAATTGTGGTGAAATAAATTCCAAATTTGGAGAGATCTGTGCTAATTGTGGTGAAATAAATTCCAAATTTGGAAAGATCTGTGCTAATTGTGGTGAAATAAATGAGAAATCAGCTTCAAATTTGGGAAATCATATTGGCATTTGATAGAAATGTGTTCAACATATAGTTCCATATTAAAGTTGTATGTTATGATTGGCTGCTAATCCATGTCACGGTATGTGAGAATGCATGCTGGGATTGGTTATCTTGCTGCACATCTGTGCCTTTCTTTTAAGCGAAAGAAAATGGCTGAGCCTGTTTTGGCTGATTTTACAAAAGTGAATTTCATATCTAACACATTGCTCATAGAACTGTGAATTGTAGTTTTTGTTTTATTTAATGCTGTGTGTTTGTTAAGGGTTGGGGGTAATATTTCTTTTGTACTATGTGGTGTCATCTCACCTCATCTCATTCCTCTTGTACCTTGTGGTGTCATCTCACCTCATCTCATTCCTCTTGTACCTTGTGGTGTCACCTTGCCCTCATCTCATTCCTCTTGTACCTTGTGGTGTCATCTCACCTCATCTCATTCCTCTTGTACCTTGCAGTGTCGAGGTGAAGCATTCACAGCGGTAGAGTGCCTGTCCATTATCTCAGCATATTACTTTTGTACCTTGCGGTCTCATCTCACCTCATCTCATTTCTCTTGTACCTTGCAGTGTAGAGGTGAAGCATACACAGCGGTAGAGTGCCCGTCCATCATCTCATCATGTTCCTCTTGTATCTTGCAGTGTCGAGGTGAAGCATTCACAGCGGTAGAATGCCCATCCATCATCTCATCATGTTCCTCTTGTACCTTGCAGTGTCGAGATGAAGCATTCACAGCGGTAGAGTGCCCATCCATTATCTCATCTTATTCCTCGTGCACCTTGCGGTTTAGAGGTGAAGCATTCACAACGGTAGAGAGCCCATCCATTATCTCATCTTGTTCCTCATGCACCTTGCGGTGTCGAGGTGAAGTATAAACATCGTGAGAGTGCCCATTTATGGGCTTCATATATGGAGATTCCCATGAACTCTGTTATTCCCTCTGTCCATCGTTTACATGGTCGATCTTTTCTTCTAGTTCCCTCTGATCTGTACATTATTGCTTGTTGTGGTATACTGTTAGTTGGTTGCAATGACCAAACATGAAATGAGTAATGGTGCAGTTTCCGATATTCTGTATGTTAATTCTGTGTAGAGTTAATAGTTACTGTTTAAGTAGGTGACTGAAAGCACTTGGATCATAAATATATGTTTGTATTGTTCTTTTCTATGGACATATACATTGACAAGCAGCATATAGGTGTTTTATTACACCTGTTTTAATATGTGAATTATGTAATCAACTTTACATGTGTTTATACATTTGTTTATGCAAATATTTTTTTTAACATGTATTGAGCTATAAATATTTATGTGTTAAGCTTGTTGCATAATTTTATGGACTGGATCTTTCAAATATTCTCTGCCCAGTAATCAAATATTTCCTGAATAGTCTGTCGCCATAGAAGACAAAACATATCGGCATTATGGACATAGGAAATGACAAGAACGTGCCATACAGTTAATGAATATGCCCGGTCTGATCAGATTAAAAGAGTCTGCCACTGTGTGTCACCCCAGGCAGGCAGACCCAATGACTCCCATGGCAAACAGACCATGACTCCCATGGCAAACAAGACATGACAAGTGTACTGCAGACTTCCATGGCAAGCAATACATGACATGTGTACTGCAGACTTCCATGGCAAACATGACACAACATGTGTACTGCAAACTCCCATGGCAAACAGACCATGACTCCCATGGCAAACAAGACATGACAAGTGTACTGCAGACTTCCATGGCAAACAAGACATGACAGGTGTACTGCAGACTTCCATGGCAAACAAGACATGACGTGTACTGCAGACTTCCATGGCAAACAAGACATGACAAGTGTACTGCAGACTTCAATGGCAAACAAGACATGACGGGTGTACTGCAGACTTCCATGGCAAACAAGACATGACAGGTGTACTGCAGACTTCCATGGCAAACAAGACATGACAGGTGTACTGCAAACTTCCATGGCAAACAAGACATGACAGGTGTACTGCAGACTTCCATGGCAAACAAGACATGACAAGTGTACTGCAGACTTCCATGGCAAACAAGACATGACGTGTACTGCAGACTTCCATGGCAAACAAGACATGACAAGTGTACTGCAGACTTCCATGGCAAACAAGACATGACAGGTGTACTGCAGACTCCCATGGCAAACAAGACATGACAGGTGTACTGCAGACTTCCATGGCAAACAAGACATGACAGGTGTACTGCAGACTTCCATGGCAAACAAGACATGACAGGTGTACTGCAGACTTCCATGGCAAACAAGACATGACAGGTGTACTGCAGACTTCCATGGTAAACAAGACATGGTCTTCCAGTGATGTAGCCTGGTGAGGAAGGACTCAGATTGTGTAATGAGGATCAGCCATGGTCCTCGTTATGATGTAGCAAGTGGATTTGCCAGGTCTTACAAGAGTTGGTAAGTGGATTTGCCAGATTTCTACAAGAGTGGACAAGTGGATCTGCCATGCCCTACAAGAGTGGATAAATGGATTTGCCAGGTCCAGCAAGAGTGTACAAGTGGATTTGCCAGGTTTCTACAAGAGTGGACAAGTGGATCTTCCAGGTCTGACAAAAGTGGACAAGTGGATCTGCCAGGTCTGACAATAGTGGACAAGATGATTTGCCAGGTTGTAAAAGAGTGGACAAGTGGGTTTGCCAGGTCCATACAACATTAAGACAATGACAGTTAACTACACTGTTTATGCCACATAACTTCAAGCTCAGTTGCTCCAGAGAAATAACAGGCATTGTCTCAGTCAGGTGCTTCAGTACCAGATTTTAAACATGCAGAACCACGAGTAACAGAAAATAACCAGCATTAGATTCTGTGCTGTGTTGTTTTCACGACAGTGTAATGATATACCCTTACAGCACATAACTAGAGAGAGAAGGACATGACCCTCTTCCATGACCCACTACAGTGTAATGATATACCCTTACAGCACGATACTAGAGAGAGAAGTACATGACCCTCTTCCATGACCCACTACAGTGTAATGATATACTCTTACAGCACGTTAGTAGAGAGAGAAGTAAGTACATGACCATCTTCGACGCCTACAGGAATACTGGATATATGGTGCCATCTCCATGTTGTTTTAGACCAAAGTACACTCGCTGAGTGGTGTTAGAATAAATAGAACAAATCTATTTCACTGGTGTTTTTTTTTTACTTTCCAATAATGCTGTTGGTTTAATGGCATGTTCATGTTGATTTTAATGCAGGCATTGTTACTTAAAGATTCACAAGTGCTCACTTTATTTGTTTCTGTTGACAAGGCCTTCAAATGTCAACTTAATGGTGCATAGCTCAGTTCATGCATATTTGTGTAAATGACACGAAATTCAAATGGCAACTTAATTATGCATCTTTCTGTCCATGCTTATTGTTTGTACTGTTTCTATGTGTCTGTTAGATCCTGGCCTATTCCTTGAGAATAAGCAAAACTAAATTGTGACAATAAAATATACTAAATGTCACTATATTATGACAAACCTACTAAATTCAGATAACAAAAAATGACTGAATTATGACTGTAAAGTCAAATAAATGTGGCTAAAATTTTCCAATAAATTAAACCATGTGTGACTACCCAAACAGTGACAATAAAACCATGTGTGACTACCCAAACAGTGACAATAAATTAAACCATGTGTGACTACCCAAACAGTGACAATAAATTAAACCATGTGTGACTACCCAAACAGTGACAATAAATTAAACCATGTGTGACTACCCAAACAGTGACAATAAATTAAACCATGTGTGACTACCCAAACAGTGACAATAAAATAAACCATGTGTGACTACCCAAACAGTGACAATAAAATAAACCATGTGTGACTACCCAAACAGTGACAATAAAATAAACCATGTGTGACTACCCAAACAGTGACAATAAAATAAACCAAATGTGACTACCCAAACATTGACAATAAAATAAACCATGTGTGACTACCCAAACAGTGACAATAAATTAAACCATGTGTGACTACCCAAACAGTGACAATAAATTAAACCATGTGTGACTACCCAAACAGTGACAATAAAATAAACCATGTGTGACTACCCAAACAGTGACAATAAATTAAACCATGTGTGACTACCCAAACAGTGACAATAAATTAAACCATGTGTGACTACCCAAACAGTGACAATAAATTAAACCATGTGTGACTACCCAAACAGTGACAATAAATTAAACCATGTGTGACTACCCAAACAGTGACAATAATTAAACCATGTGTGACTACCCAAACAGTGACAATAAATTAAACCATGTGTGACTACCCAAACAGTGACAATAAATTAAACCATGTGTGACTACCCAAACAGTGACAATAAATTAAACCATGTGTGACTACCCAAACAGTGACAATAAATTAAACCATGTGTGACTTACCAAACAGTGACAATAAATTAAACCATGTGTGACTACCCAAACAGTGACAATAAATTAAACCATGTGTGACTACCCAAACAGTGACAATAAATTAAACCATGTGTGACTTACCAAACAGTGACAATAAATTAAACCATGTGTGACTACCCAAACAGTGACAATAAATTAAACCATGTGTGACTACCCAAACAGTGACAATAAATTAAACCATGTGTGACTACCCAAACAGTGACAATAAATTAAAACCATGTGTGACTACCCAAACAGTGACAATAAATTAAACCATGTGTGACTTACCAAACAGTGACAATAAATTAAAACCATGTGTGACTACCCAAACAGTGACAATAAATTAAACCATGTGTGACTACCCAAACAGTGACAATAAATTAAACCATGTGTGACTACCCAAACAGTGACAATAAATTAAACCATGTGTGACTTACCAAACAGTGACAATAAATTAAACCATGTGTGACTACCCAAACAGTGACAATAAAATAAACCATGTGTGACTACCCAAACAGTGACAATAAAATAAACCATGTATGACTACCCAAACAGTGACAATAAAATAAACCATGTGTGACTACCCAAACAGTGACAATAAAATAAACCATATGTGACTACCCAAACAGTGACAATAAATTAAACCATGTGTGACTACCCAAACAGTGACAATAAATTAAACCAAATGTGACTAAATTATGGTCATAAAATATACCAGATGTGAGTAAATTGTGACAGAATAAACCAGAATTGTACTACATATATAATGAACCAATCATTAAGCTTTTGTAATTGTTGTATTTCAAATGATCACAATTGCTATGTTACTTCAAGGTGTCTCTTGTCAGATTTCAATGCCTCTGTGTGCCAGTATTGTCTTCGTGTTGTTGAATGAGTATTATCTTGTGTCAAATAAGGAAAAATATATTTAACCGTGATATGAGTACATTTATACTAGCAGGTCCGCATGGCCGAATGGATAAGAACGTATGTTCTTAAACATCCGGTGTGCTAATGCCGAGGTAAGTGTTTCAACCCCTACAATGGACAGCTGGACTAAAATGTTGATCTGTCGTCCTTGACTTGGAGACGTTAATTACAAATACTCTCTGAAGTCAGAGTGGGTTTGCCTGATGGCGAGGGACACTGTTAATAGGGAAAGCTAATCCACACGCAAAATTCAGTCCATCACCACTATGAATAGTGTGTATGGACTACGCTTGGGTTCAATGCGAGTGAGAGCCAAATAAAAACAACAAACATTTATCCTAGCATGCCTTGTGTCTCCTACAGCATTTATCCCCCCTCCCTTGTGCCAAGATATCCTCAGTCAAGTCTCTGTGTCTGCTTTTTTTTTTTATCCTTTGGCTTCTTTTTCCTCCTCCATCTTTTGCTTTTCTCTAGCGATACTAGAGTAATGCATTTAATTGGTTGTTTGACACTTGTGCAAGTGGTATGCCTTCTGTACATGTCTTGGGGTATTTTGACTGAAGAGATATCTTTGTGTGTTTAGTTTTGAGTATATTGTTTGTTTGAGGTCTGTAGTGACTTGGTTTTCCTAGCTCTGTCACTTGCTATTGGACAATCATATGACTAGGTAGTAATTAGCTTCTATCAGACAGTATAGATGAAGTTTGTTGTACAAATCTCAGCTCTGATCTACCAATCTTATTGTTCGTGAGCCAAATGTGTGGCTTCCAAAGACAATAGTCTATGGCAAGCCAGCTCATGGTGGACAGACACGTGATACAAAGACACACATAAAATCTCAATGAAGGACTATGGCATTGACCTTGAGGAAGGGAGGTCACTGATACTAATTGTTCTGCTTGACATAGGCAGATGTCTGCTGGCACAGTAAATCTGGAAAGTGAGATTGAAGAAGCATTATGAAGGCATCTTATGTGAAAGTAAAACAGTTATCTCCCTCTGATCAACTGTCAGTATTTATTTGCCCTCATTGTAGCATTATTTGCCCTCATTATTGCATTATTTATCCTCATTGTAAAATTATTTGGCCTCGTAGCATTATTTGCTCTCTTGTATTGCAACATGTATTCCTCAGCTGTGAGTGGTCTTGTGAGTTAGCTCCGCCTCCACTCTAGGACCGACACATGACCTTGTGAGTTAGCTCCGCCTCCACTCTAGGACCAACACATGACCTTGTGAGTTAGCTCCGCCTCCACTCTAGGACCGACACATGACCTTGTGAGTTAGCTCCGCCTCCACTCTAGGACCGACACATGACCTTGTGAGTTAGCTCCGCCTCCACTCTAGGACTGACACATGACCTTGTGAGTTAGCTCCGCCTCCACTGTAGGACCGACACATGACCTTGTGAGTTAGCTCCGCCTCCACTCTAGGACCGACACATGACCTTGTGCTCCTCTTGGACAACCGCAGACAACAGAAGAGACACTAGACATGAGACAGTACAGTCGTAGACATGTTAGATGTTCAAACCCTAACCCTCAATACAGTGCCATCACACTGCTGCTTCTCTCTTGGCCACCATCCAACCAGTCATCATAGTCATCAACACTAGAGCCTTGCTCCTTGGTGTGGGCTAGCATACTTCTCCCTTTTTATCATTATTGTAATTGTTGCTTTCTAATTATTTTTCTTGTTTCTTATATATTACATTATTACTTGTTTCTGATAGATATATATGAGGGGAAGTCAAGAAGAAGTCACAAATGGTTGAAGAAAAATAACTAAATATGGTAACAACTTGAAACCAGTTTATTTTTATACATACATTGTCCCTTTATTTCTCAACATAATTTCCACCAACATTGATGCACTTATCCCATCGTTTTATCAGTCCTCCCAAACCAGCTGCATAGAACTGCGTGCTCTGTTTTCTAAACCACGTTTTCACTTCACATTCAACTTCGGTGTCATTCGCGAAATGTCTCCCGCCAAGGTGGGTTTTCAGTGGACCAAAAAGGTGGAAATCGCTAGGGGCTAAGTCGGGGCTGTAAGGTGGATGTTCCAGAACTTCCCACCTTAGTTGGTTAATTTTCTCCTGAGTTAATCGAGCTGTATGTGGTCTGGCATTGTCATGAAGAAGCAACATTCCTGTTGTCAGCAGTCGTGGAAATTTCAATCGATCATGCATTATGCTGTATGCTGAACCATGTGAGCACCCTATTGCAGATGCTACAGAGTCTATCGTTACTCGCCTGTCACCTCTAATCATCTCCTCCACCCGCTGCATGAATGCTTCTGTTGCAATCTCAACAGGATGACCAGATCGGATTTCATGAACAATTTTAGAGCGTCCTTGAGAAAATGTTTCTACCCAGGTATGCACCGCTTTATGAGACAAACATTTGTCAGCATAAACAGGAAACATTTCCTTATGAATGTCCTTTGCAGGCAGTCCTTTTGCCCCCCAAAAAATGCAAACAGCATGTTGCTCTTTGGTTGTACACTCCATAAGTACAGTCGTCATTTTGTTTATGCGCTGCACATGCGCTTGAGACACCTAGCGCCACCTGATGAATGGGAATATAAAGTTCAATGTTGCTGTCACCTAATGACTCTTGTAGAAAACACCAACTACATTTACCTGCCATCCCACAGAACTGTGTGACTTATTTATTGACTCACCCTCGTATTATTTTCTTGTTTCTGATATATATTATTTTTCATGTTTCTGATATATATTATTTTGCTTGTTTCTGATATATACAACGTGTATGCATTCAGTGATACATGTGTGCTTGAGTCCTAACCTATGTGTATATTTAATATCTGTATGCATTAATCAAAGTCACTATTTCAACTTGTATTAATTAAAATGTGTCTGATTTTGTGTGTTTTTATATTTGTTGTTTTTTAACAAAAAAGCATATTTCCAATTTTGTGATGATCTTTTACCCTTGTTTTCCTGCAGCCAAATTGGGTATTGCATGTTCTGTTTACATTATAGCATCTTAGTTGCATAACTAGGTAAGAGTAGTGTCCCCTTAAATTTGCATAACCTGGTAAGATTTTTGTCCCCTGACAATTTGCATCAGCTGGTAAGATTTGTGTCCCTTAATTTAGTCAATCAGTGTCCCAGATATTAGTTTGTTTCTGGACTGACCTCAAACTACGAGTTAGCGACAGGAGTGCAGTATCTGGCACACATGCCTGCCTGCCTGTTTTGAGGTCATGCATCAGCCTCATTCTGCAGATCATACCAAGAGAAGTTCACTATAGTGCACAAACTCCCCAGCACGGGCATAGATTCAGCTGTGTTCATATTCTCTGCTTTATTTCTGTGTCATTTCTGCCATAATCTGTTGTTATAATAATAATATGTCCAAGATAGGAGAAACTTTTTACTTGTTCTATTATCTCCCCGTTTACTGTGATGTTCATTGATGGCCTCTCCTTTCCACTGCTAATTATCATAGTTTTTTTGGTTTAGATATTAATATGTCAGCCACATTCTTCACTATGCCTGTTAACTTGTTCCACAAGGTTTTGTAACTCTTGCTCAATTTCTGTTAGTACCACGGTATCGTCAGCATATCTAAGATTGTTTATGATTCTTCCATTGATGCTAAATAGATTGTTTATGATTCTTCCATAGATGCTAAATAGATTGTTTATGATTCTTCCATTGATGCCAAGTCTAGCCAGTTCACCAGCTTGTTTAAAACTTCTCTTGCAGTGCAAACTGCTGTTTTGACCATGATAAAGGTGCGAGCTTTGGTCCATGACATTGAGTATAAGTTGAAGAGGCTTGGGGACAACACGCATGCAACATTTTGAGACATAATTATGTCAGTAGAAATGAAATATTAAAAGTACATTAACTGGGAACCAAATTTTGATGATGTTATGTCTAGCAGTTAAAATCCTTCCATGTAGCTCATTATGTATTGATTGTACAATGGTAACAGATCACATGATGCTGTCTGTGTTATTGATTCTGGGTCACAATGTTATACCACATGTAAGCAGTTAACGTGAAAGGTGTGAACACTTTCATCACACATAAATCCAATGTCAGCAGTTCACACTGAGAAGTGTTCTGATGAATGTGTATTGCTTTGTGATGAGCATGACGATATTGAGGGAATACCTGGGCTGTGAATGTCACCAGACTGTTGGACGTTGCAAGGATCTGTACTCTGTGGACGTGGTGTTTGTTGTATAGCAGTGCTGTTACTCTCTAATGTTGTTGTATAGCAGTGCTGTTACTCTCTAATGTTGTTGTATAGCAGTGCTGTTACTCTCTAATGTTGTTGTATAGCAGTGCTGTTACTCTCTAATGTTGTTGTATAGCAGTGCTGTTACTCTCTAATGTTGTTGTATAGCAGTGTTGTTACTCTCTAATGTTGTTGTATAGCAGTGCTGTTACTCTCTAATGTTGTTGTATAGCAATGCTGTTACTCTCTAATGTTGTTGTATAGCAGTGCTGTTACTCTCTAATGTTGTTGTATAGCAGTGCTGTTACTCTCTAATGTTGTTGTATAGCAGTGCTGTTACTTTCTAATGTTGTTGTATAGCAGTGCTGTTACTCTCTAATGTTGTAATGTCAGTAGCAATCAAACACAATGTGTTCCTGACAACAAGAATACTTTGACAGAGAATTCCCTCACACACACACACCCACCCACACACACACACACACTAGGGGAGGGAGGGGAGGGGGTATGCACACATCTTCATGTGACATTCAACCAAGGAGCTGAAGCTCTATGAGTGGCTATGTGCGCGTAGCTGATTGAGAGCAGCGCTGATCCTGTCTTGAGCGCAATGGGGCCAGGGTTTGACTCATCATCTTGCCAGGTGGGAGACACTGGTCACCTATTGCTCCATTTGGGGGACAGAGTGGTCACCTATTGCTCTATGTGGGCAACAGTGGTCACCTATTGCTCTATGTGGGTGACAGTGGTCACCTATTGCTCCATGTGGGCTACAGTGGTCACCTATTGCTCCATGTGGGGGACAGTGGTCACCTATTGCTCCATGTGGGGGACAGTGGTCACCTATTGCTCTATGTGGGGGACAGTGGTCACCTATTGCTCTATGTGGGGGACAGTGGTCACCTATTGCTCTGTGTGGGGGACAGTGGTCACCTATTGCTCCATGTGGGCTACAGTGGTCACCTATTGCTCTATGTGGGGGACAGTGGTCACCTATTGCTCTATGTGGGGTACAGTGGTCACCTATTGCTCTGTGTGGGGGACAGTGGTCACCTATTGCTCCATGTGGGGGTCAGTGGTCACCTATTGCTCTATGTGGGGGACAGTGGTCACCTATTGCTCTGTGTGGGGGACAGTGGTCACCTATTGCTCTGTGTTGGGGATGGTGGTCACTATTGCTCTGTGTGGGGGATGGTGGTCACTATTGCTCTGTGTGGGGGATGGTGGTCACTATTGCTCTGTGTGTGGGACAGAGTGGTCACCTATTGCTCCGTGAGGGGGACAGTGGTCACCTATTGCTCCATGAGGGGGACAGTGGTCACCTATTGCTCCATGTGAGGGACAGAGTGGTCACCTATTGCTCCATGTGGGGGACAGAGTGGTCACCTATTGCTCTGTGATGGGGACAATGGTCACCTATTGCTCCATGTGGGGGACAGAGTGGTCACCTATTGCTCCAAGCTTCCCGGCCTGCAACATGTGAGGGCTCTATCACATCACAGTCCCCATGGCAGGCAACTGTTTCTGGGCTGTGTTTTGTTTTAGCTCAATTTGTGCTGGGTATGTCACCACAAGCCACACACACATGTGTACCCTACCACACACACACATGTACATAGAGACACACACACACATGTATGAACTATCTCATTACAGCATTGAACCCCCATCACAGATGTGTGCTGTCAAAATGTTCTGGCAACATGTCATGGATGCTGACATTCAGGCTATCTGATGCTGCCCACCGTGGACAGGAGGTGTGATCCTGTGTGGGTTGGGACCCCATGTCTGCTGATGGGACCCTCAGTGGACAGGAGGTTTGATCCCGTGTGGGTTGGAACCCCATGTCTGCTGATGGGACCCTCAGTGGACAGGAGGTTTGATCCTGTGTGGGTTGGGACCCCATGTCTGCCAATAGGACCCTCAGTGGACAGGAGGTTTGATCCCGTGTGGGTTGGAACCCCATGTCTGCTGATGGGACCCTCAATGGACAGGAGGTTTGATCCTGTGTGGTTTGGGACCTCATGTCTGCCGATGGGACCCTCAGTGGACAGGAGGTTTGATCCCGTGTGGGTTGGAACCCCATGTCTGCTGATGGGACCCTCAGTGGACAGGAGGTTTGATCCTGTGTGGGTTGGGACCCCATGTCTGCCAATGGGACCCTCAGTGGACAGGAGGTTTGATCCTGTGTGGGTTGGGACCCCATGTCTGCCAATAGGACCCTCAGTGGACAGGAGGTTTGATCCTGTGTGGGTTGGGACCCCATGTCTGCCAATGGGACCCTCAGTGGACAGGAGGTTTGATCCTGTGTGGGTTGGGACCCCATGTCTGCTAACAGTAATGTTTGTGGTTCATAGTTGATTACAGCAGAGTTTGTGGTTCAAAGTTGATTACAAACAATGTTTGAAGTTCAAAGTTGATTACAATCAATGTTTGAGGTTCATGTTTTGAAGAATACTTTCAGAGAAAAGTGCCTACCATATACTATATGTTACAATGATGTTAAACATATGACATATACTATCTGTAACTCATATCTGACCAATCTATATTTACAAATTGTTCACAAGCTTTTCAGCATTATTACCAAACAGGATTTGTGTAACAGCTAGAGTGTGTGCACTTGATGGGAATTTTACGATGAATAAAAGATTTGATATTTGTTGGCACAGTGTAATTGTTTATTTTGGCTGTTCACAATTATGTGGTTTGTTGACAGTCCTAGCTCTGTAAACACCAGGCATCTGTGGGATTGAGCAACAGCTGTTCGATGTAGGGGTTGAGTTGACAGTCCTTGCTCTGTGAAAACCAGGCATCTATGGGATTGAGCAACAGCTGTCCGATGTAGGGGTTGAGTTGACAGTCCTTGCTCTGTGAACACCAGGCATCTGTGGGATTGAGCAACAGCTGTCCGATGTAGGGGTTGAGTTGACAGTCCTTGCTCTGTGAACACCAGGCATCTATGGGATTGAGCAAAGCTGTCCGGTCTTCTGTGCTGGATGTCTGCTGGTGACTTCCATGGGACAGCACACTGACCATTGTCGAGCAAGTGAACATATTGTACGAGTGTATGCATGTGAGAGAGATTCTTCATTGTCTATGATTATCTTGAATGAACATCGGCTTTATGAATAATAGAAAGACATAAGTCATGCTGATATCACAGAAACAGATTGTGCCTAAATGTGCAATTAAAGTACAGGACGTTATTTTAGGGCAGGTGCAGAAATTCAGATATCTAGGCACATGGATAACATCAGATGGAAGATGCATCACTGAGATAAAGAACAGAATAGGACACGCAAACACTGCATTCTATCATATAAAGAATGTTTTGTGCAATTAAGTCATTGTCCTTGAAAGTCAGAAAAGAGTTCTTGCATGTTACATAGAACCAGTTTTAACATACAGCTGCGAATCCTGGACAATTAGTAAACTGGCGAAAACGTCCACAGAAGTATTGGAGATGTGGTTTTATAGAATCATCATCATCATCATCAAGTGCCATGCCGAATGGCGTAGGCGTTCATGACTCTCCACAGATCTCGGTCTTTGGTTTTCTGGATCAACTCTGCTGATGATATTCCTCCATGCCACAGTCGCAATCCATCCAGTATCATTTCTCTTAGTCTGCCTGTACCTCTCTTCCCCTCGATCTTTCTAGTTGTCACGATGTTCTCCAATGCCTCTCTTCTCATCACATGACCAAAAAAAGCGTTTTGCCTCTTTCTTTTTGTTTTATATAATGTTCTAGTTCATTAGCCCCTTTCAGGCATTCGTTGTTAGTTACCTTCGCAGTCCAAGGAATTCCCAGCATTCGTCTCAGGAACCACACCTCTGTTGCTTCCAAGGTGTGTCTCGTTATGCACCCTTGGGCCGAAACCCTTGGGCCAACACATCTGACTTTTAGCGTGCATTTTTGACAGGTTAGCATTCCTGTGGGACTCATTTTTGTGGTGCCGCCCACATCCCAGCTTGTCAAGTTGGAACGGTCGAATACTTCACGATCAGCCCTCAAGGGAAGGCAGGGACAGTCCATGGCATTTTCCGCCATCCAGAGTGGCTTCCATAGTTGCAGAGCCGACACATAGCGCCCTGGTGCTGGGCTCACCGAGGGAATCGTCACGTCCTGCTCATGGCTGCTTTAATTCCTCACTTCAATGTATTGGGCATTTCGTTCACCACGGGCCTTTCCCGCATAAACCAGACCAGTCTGCAGACGGTATCCACTCAGCGAGTTTTCGATTCGGACATGTGCTTGTCGCTGCGCCCGTCAGAGCTGTTCCGGGCACAAAGGACATTCGGAAAACTAGCTAGTCAATGCTTTTACGGACACGATAGGCATTCGGAAAACTAGGTAGTCAGAGCTGTTCCGACCACGAAAGACATTTCACTCGGACGTAATTGTGTAGTGCCAATTTTTACTTTGCCACTTGTAGGACAGCACTTCGTCTTCGGCGGGCATTTTTTAATGAGGTTAGCCTTCCTCGGGTTTCGAGGCACGTTAGACTCTTGGTATTAAGTGGCAAGACAAAATCCCAGATACTGAAGTATTGGAAAGATCAGGTTGTGTGACGGTTTATTCCATGCTCAGTCTTCGTAGACTTAGATGGATAGGACATCTTAGGAAGATGGATGATGGTAGAATACCAAAGGACATCTTTTTTGATGAATTACAGATGGATAAGAGATCTCAGGGTCTGCCTCTACTACGATACAAAGATGTGTGTAAGCGGGACATGATTGATACAGGCATTGATAATGCACATTGGGAGCAAGTCGCAGCTGAACGTGTTGCATGGAGGGCAAACATCAGAAATGGAATAAAGACAAAGGGGAAAATTATTGCAGATAAGTCACACACCGAGCATGTGAGACATAAGATGGTGCATGATGGTGGAAATGACCACGTGTTCACATGCACCCACTGTGAACGGACATTTACAGCGCGAATTGGCCTTATCAGTCACATTCGCTACCGCCATATGTAACAGTTATTATGCCCTTTTAAAGCACAAACTATCGTTTGTCAAGACGGCAAGGTGCCAATGAATGAAGACACTTATTGTTGTGGTGTCGCCCACATCTCAGCTGGTCAAGGTAGAAAGGTCAAAGACATCACGGTCAACCCTCAAGGGAAGGCAGGGGCAGACCCACTATCCAAGGAGGTTTCCATAATTGCAGAGCCAGCACATATTGCTCTGAGACTGGGCTCACCCAAGGAATCGCCATATCATGCTCATTGCTGCTTTAATTCCTCACTTCCATATATTGGACATTTCGTTAGCCACTCGCCGCTCCCTGCACAAACCAGGAATGGTCAGTCTGCGGACGACATCCACTAGGTAAGTTTTAGCTTCGGACTTCCACGCAATGGATTCGCTAGCCAAGCGTTCCATTTCGTGTTAATGAGACGTTTTTCACCGTTGACTGCACTCACTCTATGAGTATAGATATAGACATTTTCCGTAACCATTTCGTGCGACTGGGGCGCTTTTCTACCTCTAGTACTCGCTCATGAGGTAGGCTACATGTGCTGCCGGCTCAGTACCTTACCTCCGGGTATTGTGAGCGAGACACGGCCATGCCCTCTCATCTGGGGATCTCTCATATCCCCCCGCTGAGGGCCTTCGAACAAGTTTCTGAACTAAGCATATAGCGTGCTCAGCATCTCACCTCCGTTTTGCAGGATGTGGGTATCGGCCCGGTTCTCACATCTAGGGGTTAGTGGCTTAGAGGCGTTCAGCCATATCCCTCATATGATAGCCTTAGGGTATGTGTCTGGACCAAGTATTTGTGGCTTCGTGCACCTGATTTGAGCTTTTGACTGCTATTCTCAGTCTACTTGCAGAGCAGCAGGTTGTGTCTCTCTTAGTCTGGTCCCTATCTCAAGAGCTGTCCGACATGTATATTCATCGGCATAGAGCTTGGGGTCACTGGGACACTCACTCCCCCCCCCCCCCCCACCGCGGCAAGGTGGAAACACATCGGGGGGGGGGGGTACAACGTATAATACATATCTCAATTATAACACAGGGAGGTTGAACATGATATTTGAAACAAACATAAACCCAAGACAACTGTCTCATGAGCAGTGTCGTGTCTGGGAAACTGAAACACTTTGGCCACAGTAAACGTCTCAGCGTCTTGGAGAGAACAATGATGGGAGGCGGGGTTCCTGGGGTCGGATAGGAGGCAGGGTTCCTGGGGTCGATCAGCACGGAGATGGACATAGGCCATTTGCAGAAATGGCCAGAGATGGAGTCTTTTCAACGCACCGTGACGTTCAGCACCGTGACGTTCAGCACACGACCTGCTCCATGATGATATACTTGTATGATCTCAATTTGTCAGATTTGATCATTTGTGTCCTTGGTCATATTCTATGTTTTCATTTGGTTCTGTCAGTTATCCGCAAATGTTTTGACTCCCCGAGTCATTATCATCAAGTGCCTTGTCAATCGGCGTTGACGAACATGATTCACCATACCTTGTTTTCTCCAAGAGCATGTATCTCCTTAATATTCGTGTGCCGGCAACGAATCTTCTCTCGCTGTCTCTCTTTCCGGTTGTCGTATGTTTTCATTTTTCTCATATAATAATGTGGTCAGCAATGACAACTGTTGTTTCTTATGTTTGCTATAAACTGTCGTTGTGCCCAAGCCTCTTCCAACACAAGTAGATGGACCATATTGGCTGCCCAGGCTACATTCAGCACTCTCCCTAAGTCCCTCCCCAGCTGGCGGGTCCTTGGCCATGTGAGCTGCCCAGGCTACATTCAGCAATCTCCTGAAGTCCCTCCTCCAGCCGGCGGGTCCTTGGCCATGTTAGTTGCCCGGGCAACATCCAGCACTCCCCTGAAGTCCTCCCAGACCCCCCAGACAGCCTGTCCAGGCTACACTCAGCACTCTCCTGAAATGCCCCCTCCAGCTGAGGGGTCCAGGCTACATTCAGCACTCTCCTGAAGTGCCCCCTCCAACCGCAGGTCCAGGCTACATTCAGCACTCTCCTGAAGTCCCCCCTACAACCGTCGGGTCCAGGCTACATTCAGCACTCTCCTGAAGTCCCCACTCCAACCGGCGGGTCCAGGCTACATTCAGCACTCTCCTGAAGTCCCCCCTACAACCGTCGGGTCCAGGCTACATTCAGCACTCTCCTGAAGTCCCCACTCCAACCGGCGGGTCCAGGCTACATTCAGCACTCTCCTGAAGTCCCCCCTACAACCGTCGCGTCCACGCTACATTCAGCACTCTCTTGAAGTCCATCCTACAACCGTCGGGTCCAGGTTACATTCAACACTCTCCTGAAGTCCCCCCTCCAATCGGCGGGTCCACACTACACTCAGCACTCTCCTGAAGTCCCCCCTACAACCGTCGGGTCCACACTACATTCAGCACTCTCCTGAAGTCCCCTCGCCTCCAACCGGCGGGTCCAGGCTACATTAAGCACTCTCCTGAAGTCCCCCCCCCCCTACAACCGTCGCGTCCACGCTACATTCAGCCTCTCTTTAAGTCCATCCTACAACCATCGGTCCAGGCTACATTCAAACACTCTCCTGAGTGCCCCCTCCAACCGCAGGTCCAGGCTACATTCAGCACTCTCCTGAAGGTCCCCCCCCCCCTCCAACCGGCAGATCCAGGCTACACTCAGCACTCTCCTGAAGTCCCCCGTACAACCGTCGGGTCCACACTACATTCAGCACTCTCCTGAAGTCCCCCCTCCAACCGCAGGTCCAGGCTACATTCACCACTCTCCTGAAGTGCCCCCCCCCTCCAAACCGGCAGATCCAGGCTACATTCGGCACTCTTCTGAGTCCCTCCTCTAGCCGGCAGGTCGAGGCTACATTCAGCAACTCTCCTGAAGTCCCTCCTCTAGCCGACAGGTCCAGCCTACTTCAGCACTCTCCTGAAGTCCCCCTTACAAACCGTTGGGTCAGGCTACATTCAGCAATCTCCTGAAGTCCTCCCTAACAACCGTCGGGTCCAGGCTACATTCAGCAATCTCCTGAAGTCCCCCTACAACCGTCCGGGTCACACTACATTGAGCACTCTCCTGAAGTGCCCCCCTCCAACCGGCAGGTCCAGGCTACTTCACCACTATCCTGAAGCCCCCCCCCCCCTCCAACCGGCGGATCCAGGCTACATTCAGCACTCTTCTGAAGTCCCTCCTCTAGCCGGCAAGTCCAGCCTACATTCAGCACTCTCCTGAAGTCCCCCCTACAACCGTCGCGTCCACTCTACATTCAGCACTCTCCTGAAGTCCCCCCTACAACCGTCGGGTCCAGGCTACATTCAACACTCTCCTGAAGTCCCCCCTCCAACTGTCGGTTCCACACCACATTCAGCACTCTCCTGAAGTCCCCCCTACAACCGTCGGGTCCAGGCTACATTCAGCACTCTCTTGAAGTCCATCCTACAACCGTCGGGTCCAGGCTACATTCAACACTCTCTTGAAGTCCCCCCTACAACCGTCGGGTCCAGGCTACATTCAACACTCTCCTGAAGTCCCCCCTCCAACTGTCGGGTCCACACCACACTCAGCACTGTCCTGAAGTCCCCCCCGACCCTCCAATCGGCGGGTCCAGACTGCATTCAGCACTCTCCTGAAGTCCCCGCTCCAACCGTCAGGTCCAGGCTACATTCAGCACTCTCTTGAAGTCCCCCCTTTCGCCGGCGGGTCTAGGCTACATTCAGCGCTCTCATGAAGTCATTCCTCCAGCAGTCGGGTCCAGGCTACATTCAGCACTCTCCTGAAGTCCCCCCTACAACCGTCGCGTCCACGCTACATTCAGCACTCTCTTGAAGTCCATCCTACAACCGTCGGGTCCAGGTTACATTCAACACTCTCCTGAAGTCCCTCCTCCAATCGGCGGGTCCACACTACACTCAGCACTCTCCTGAAGTCCCCCCCCCCCCCTACAACCGTCGCGTCCACGCTACATTCAGCACTCTCTTGAAGTCCATCCTACAACCATCGGGTCCAGGCTACATTCAACACTCTCCTGAAGTGCCCCCTCCAACCGCAGGGTCCAGGCTACATTCAGCACTCTCCTGAAGTCCCCCCCCCCCTCCAACCGCAGATCCAGGCTACACTCAGCACTCTCCTGAAGTCCCCCGTACAACCGTCGGGTCCACACTACATTCAGCACTCTCCTGAAGTCCCCCCTCCAACCGGCAGGTCCAGGCTACATTCACCACTCTCCTGAAGTGCCCCCTCCAACCGGCAGATCCAGGCTACATTCGGCACTCTTCTGAAGTCCCTCCTCTAGCCGGCAGGTCGAGGCTACATTCAGCACTCTCCTGAAGTCCCTCCTCTAGCCGACAGGTCCAGCCTACATTCAGCACTCTCCTGAAGTCCCCCTACAACCGTTGGGTCCAGGCTACATTCAGCAATCTCCTGAAGTCCTCCCTACAACCGTCGGGTCCAGGCTACATTCAGCAATCTCCTGAAGTCCCCCCTACAACCGTCGGGTCCACACTACATTGAGCACTCTCCTGAAGTGCCCCCTCCAACAGGCAGGTCCAGGCTACATTCACCACTCTCCTGAAGCCCCCCCCCCTCCAACCGGCGGATCCAGGCTACATTCAGCACTCTTCTGAAGTCCCTCCTCTAGCCGGCAAGTCCAGCCTACATTCAGCACTCTCCTGAAGTCCCCCCTACAACCGTCGCGTCCACTCTACATTCAGCACTCTCCTGAAGTCCCCCCTCCAACCGGCGGGTCCAGGCTACATCAGCACTCTCCTGAAGTCCCCCCCCCCCCCCTACAACCGTCGCGTCCACGCTACATTCAGCCTCTCTTGAAGTCCATCCTACAACCATCGGGTCCAGGCTACATTCAACACTCTCCTGAAGTACCCCCCTCCAACCACAGGTCCAGGCTACATTCAGCACTCTCCTGAAGTCCCCCCCCCCCCCTCCAACCGGCAGATCCAGGCTACACTCAGCACTCTCCTGAAGTCCCCCGTACAACGTCGGGTCCACACTACATTCAGCACTCTCCTGAAGTCCCCCCTCCAACGGCAGGTCCAGGCTACATTCACCACTCTCCTGAAGTGCCCCCTCCAACCGGCAGATCCAGGCTACATTCGGCACTCTTCTGAAGTCCCTCCTCTAGCCGGCAGGTCGAGGCTACATTCAGCACTCTCCTGAAGTCCCTCCTCTAGCCGACAGGTCCAGCCTACATTCAGCACTCTCCTGAAGTCCCCCTTACAACCGTTGGGTCCAGGCTACATTCAGCAATCTCCTGAAGTCCTCCCTACAACCGTCGGGTCCAGGCTACATTCAGCAATCTCCTGAAGTCCCCCCTACAACCGTCGGGTCCACACTACATTGAGCACTCTCCTGAAGTGCCCCCTCCAACCGGCAGGTCCAGGCTACATTCACCACTCTCCTGAAGCCCCCCCCCCCTCCAACCGGCGGATCCAGGCTACATTCAGCACTCTTCTGAAGTCCCTCCTCTAGCCGGCAAGTCCAGCCTACATTCAGCACTCTCCTGAAGTCCCCCCTACAACCGTCGCGTCCACTCTACATTCAGCACTCTCCTGAAGTCCCCCCTACAACCGTCGGGTCCAGGCTACATTCAGCACTCTCCTGAAGTCCCCACTCCAACCGGCGGGTCCAGGCTACATTCAGCACTCTCCTGAAGTCCCCCCTACAACCGTCGCGTCCGCGCTACATTCAGCACTCTCTTGAAGTCCATCCTACAACCGTCGGGTCCAGGTTACATTCAACACTCTCCTGAAGTCCCCCCTCCAATCGGCGGGTCCACACTACACTCAGCACTCTCCTGAAGTCCCCCCTACAACCGTCGGGTCCACACTACATTCAGCACTCTCCTGAAGTCCCCTCTTCAACCTGCGGGTCCAGGCTACATTCAGCACTCTCCTGAAGTCCCCCCCCCCCCCTACAACCGTCGCGTCCACGCTACATTCAGCACTCTCTTGAAGTCCATCCTACAACCGTCGGGTCCAGGCTACATTCAACACTCTCCTGAAGTCCCCCCTCCAACTGTCGGTTCCACACCACATTCAGCACTCTCCTGAAGTCCCCCCTACAACCGTCGGGTCCAGGCTACATTCAGCACTCTCTTGAAGTCCATCCTACAACCGTCGGGTCCAGGCTACATTCAACACTCTCTTGAAGTCCCCCCTACAACCGTCGGGTCCAGGCTACATTCAACACTCTCCTGAAGTCCCCCCTCCAACTGTCGGGTCCACACCACACTCAGCACTGTCCTGAAGTCCCCCCCCCCTCCAATCGGCGGGTCCAGACTGCATTCAGCACTCTCCTGAAGTCCCCGCTCCAACCGTCAGGTCCAGGCTACATTCAGCACTCTCTTGAAGTCCCCCCTTTCGCCGGCGGGTCTAGGCTACATTCAGCGCTCTCATGAAGTCATTCCTCCAGCCGTCGGGTCCAGACTACATTCAGCACTCTCCTGAAGTCCCCCCTACAACCGTCGCGTCCACGCTACATTCAGCACTCTCTTGAAGTCCATCCTACAACCGTCGGGTCCAGGTTACATTCAACACTCTCCTGAAGTCCCCCCTCCAATCGGCGGGTCCACACTACACTCAGCACTCTCCTGAAGTCCCCCCTACAACCTTCGGGTCCACACTACATTCAGCACTCTCCTGAAGTCCCCCCTCCAACCGGTGGGTCCAGGCTACATTCAGCACTCTCCTGAAGTCCCCCCCCCCCCTACAACCGTCGCGTCCACGCTACATTCAGCACTCTCTTGAAGTCCATCCTACAACCATCGGGTCCAGGCTACATTCAACACTCTCCTGAAGTGCCCCCTCCAACCGCAGGTCCAGGGTACATTCAGCACTCTCCTGAAGTCCCCCCCTTCCAACCGGCAGATCCAGGCTACACTCAGCACTCTCCTGAAGTCCCCCGTACAACCGTCGGGTCCACACTACATTCAGCACTCTCCTGAAGTCCCCCCTCCAACCGGCGGGTCCAGGCTACATTCAGCACTCTCCTGAAGTCCCCCCCCCCCTACAACCGTCGCGTCCACGCTACATTCAGCCTCTCTTTAAGTCCATCCTACAACCATCGGGTCCAGGCTACATTCAACACTCTCCTGAAGTGCCCCCTCCAACCGCAGGTCCAGGCTACATTCAGCACTCTCCTGAAGTCCCCCCCCCCCTCCAACCGGCAGATCCAGGCTACACTCAGCACTCTCCTGAAGTCCCCCGTACAACCGTCGGGTCCACACTACATTCAGCACTCTCCTGAAGTCCCCCCTCCAACCGGCAGGTCCAGGCTACATTCACCACTCTCCTGAAGTGCCCCCTCCAACCGGCAGATCCAGGCTACATTCGGCACTCTTCTGAAGTCCCTCCTCTAGCCGGCAGGTCGAGGCTACATTCAGCACTCTCCTGAAGTCCCTCCTCTAGCCGACAGGTCCAGCCTACATTCAGCACTCTCCTGAAGTCCCCCCTACAACCGTTGGGTCCAGGCTACATTCAGCAATCTCCTGAAGTCCTCCCTACAACCGTCGGGTCCAGGCTACATTCAGCAATCTCCTGAAGTCCCCCCTACAACCGTCGGGTCCACACTACATTGAGCACTCTCCTGAAGTGCCCCCTCCAACCGGCAGGTCCAGGCTACATTCACCACTCTCCTGAAGCCCCCCCCCCCCCCCCTCCAACGGCGGATCCAGGCTACATTCAGCACTCTTCTGAAGTCCCTCCTCTAGCCGGCAAGTCCAGCCTACATTCAGCACTCTCCTGAAGTCCCCCCTACAACCGTCGCGTCCACTCTACATTCAGCACTCTCCTGAAGTCCCCCCTACAACCGTCGGGTCCAGGCTACATTCAGCACTCTCCTGAAGTCCCCACTCCAACCGGCGGGTCCAGGCTACATTCAGCACTCTCCTGAAGTCCCCCCTACAACCATCGCGTCCGCGCTACATTCAGCACTCTCTTGAAGTCCATCCTACAACCGTCGGGTCCAGGTTACATTCAACACTCTCCTGAAGTCCCCCCTCCAATCGGCGGGTCCACACTACACTCAGCACTCTCCTGAAGTCCCCCCTCCAACCGGCGGGTCCAGGCTACATTCAGCACTCTCCTGAAGTCCCCCCCCCCTACCCCTACAACCGTCGCGTCCAGGCTACATTCAGCACTCTCTTGAAGTCCATCCTACAACCGTCGGGTCCAGGCTACATTCAACACTCTCCTGAAGTCCCCCCTCCAACTGTCGGTTCCACACCACATTCAGCACTCTCCTGAAGTTCCCCCTACAACCGTCGGGTCCAGGCTACATTCAGCACTCTCTTGAAGTCCATCCTACAACCGTCGGGTCCAGGCTACATTCAACACTCTCTTGAAGTCCATCCTACAACCGTCGGGTCCAGGCTACATTCAACACTCTCCTGAAGTCCCCCCTCCAACTGTCGGTTCCACACCACATTCAGCACTCTCCTGAAGTCCCCCCTACAACCGTCGGGTCCAGGCTACATTCAACACTCTCCTGAAGTCCCCCCTCCAACTGTCGGGTCCACACCACACTCAGCACTGTCCTGAAGTCCCCCCCTCCAATCGGCGGGTCCAGACTGCATTCAGCACTCTCCTGAAGTCCCCGCTCCAACCGTCAGGTCCAGGCTACATTCAGCACTCTCTTGAAGTCCCCCCTTTCGCCGGCGGGTCTAGGCTACATTCAGCGCTCTCATGAAGTCACTCCTCCAGCCGTCGGGTCCAGGCTACATTCAGCACTCTCCTGAAATCCCCCTTCGAACCGGCGGGTCCACGCTACATTCAGCACTCTCTTGAAGTCCCCCTTACAACCGTCGGGTCTAGGCTACATTCAGCACTTTCCCAGTGCAGGATTTACGTATAAGAACCACAAGCTATAGCTTGGGGCCCCCAAGAAAGTGGGGGCCCCAAAAAATATTGTCCGACTGAGCAATTGTCATATATGTATATATGACATAGAATATCTGGACTTATAAAGGGCCCCATATTTCAAATAGCTTAGGGCCTTATATAACAGTAAGGGATTTAGGTTAGTAGTTAGAGAGTTAATGAATGCTGCGCATTCATTAACTAATGGGGAAATAAAGTTAGTGAACGCGTGAGCACGAATGGGTTTAGGTATCCAGGGGTTGCTCACGCGTCACTTGGGATTCGGCCATTAGAAGAACAACAAAGATGTCTGTATTTACATCGGCAGCAGGAAAATGTATTTGATGACTCAATAAACCTTTTATACACTACAACGCGGAGTTTGTCATCTATATTGATGTCAGCCACTAACGATTCACAGCCAGGCCATGATCACACTGTGATATGACCTGATTTGGCGCCGAATATACCAAGATTTCTGAATCGTGCTGTCGCGGCCACTACTGATCACAGAGGTCATCATAAAAGAAATCAAATTGGAATATAGAAGTCAACAGAAGTCATGGAAGGTTGTGTTGAAGTCCTGCACTCTGGAGGAACAACTTATGTCGTATTTTCAAGTCTTTGTGATGGGGTTGATGGTTGTTAAAACCGCCACACAACACATAATGTTCCGAGTGGTGAAACAGAGCAGCCATCGTCAATGTTGAATCCTGTGTTGACCTGCTCGTTCTTTTCGAAACATATGGATGTTCCAGATATGCTGCCGTGAAATCTGGTCTTGCTGGAACTGTCGATTTAACCGTTATCGTCTGAAGTACATTGAAGGTGACCTTGGTTGTCTGAAGATAAAGTCCGGAGTTGTTGGTCAACGCTTATATTGAGCCGGCTCAATCAATCAATCAATCAATCAATCAATCAATCAATCAATCAATTGATTATTGTCTCGATCGTTGTCATTTCAAATCCAGACGGGCACAATCAGCGGCATGAAGACGACTAGAAGGGCCATTTATCGGTGAAAGTAAGTCAGAAGGCACCGACTACGATTGAAGCGAGGAACCTAGCAAATACGCTCGTTTTTCCGTTTTTCTACAATCAGCGGCATGAAGAATATCGATTGAAGTGAGGAATCCAGAGGCTCTTCCTTTTCTTTTCCTGCGAGAGAAGAAGACAACCGTCAAATAATTGTCGATTGGGCGTCATACTCCTTCAATTTTTTCGATTGGACGACAACCATACTCTGTAAGACGCTGGAATTGTTCTAAAATTTTTTACAACGGCAGATCATCAGTTTTGAATAAGAAAAACGATTGGACAAACGACAGGACTATAAGTATAGCAGGTATTGTTAAATTTTAGATTAAGATTTCCAACTGCTTGATTTAGGACATATTAATATATTAGATTGTTTGGTACTGCTGTATTTTCCATTTCAGATTTTTTTAGAATGGAAGCCCAAGAGCTTTCACAAGTACTTGGTGGAGTTGGTAGGGCAATATCAAAGTTGGACTCGGTGTTAAGACAGCAAAGTGTAGTCAGTGATGTCGAGAGGTCAGGCGAGTCAATTTAAGAAATGGATTGTATCCATTGAGAAACATGCATATCTAGTGAACGCTACAGATGAAGATAAATAGAATTTGGCTTATAGAACTAGTGCAAGTCCTATTTCTGATCATATAAGAATAAAGCTAGAAGCTGGAGGAGGTGAAACCTGGGAACAATTCAAAGACGACCTAGCTCACAAATATGCAGAGATTACTGACCCTCAACACGCATTCTCAGTGTTGCGACAGACGAGACAAAATACTACAGAAAGTGTGCAGCTATACAGTGATAGGCTGATCAATTTAGCCGAAGAGTCATTTTTGGGTCAGAATGTCCGAGCTGAGGAAGTGGAACGGATGTTGGTGGGGATTTTTGTTGATGGGATTAGGTCAGATGGACTGAAATTTAAATTAATGAGAGAGAATCCTGCAAGGTTGTCACAAGCTGTAGATATAGCTATACAAGAGGAGAGATTGAGAAGAAGGTTTAGATTGAGGGTAGGACGAGAGTTAGGTAGTAGTTCAGAGGATAGAATTGAAGAACCAATGGAAATAGGACAGTATAGATATGGATGGAGAAGAAGAAGGGGAGAAATACAGATGTTACAAGGAAACAGTAACGTATATAATCAAGGTAGAGAAAGACAAGTGAGAAATACTGTAAGAGACATGGTAGGTAACACAAATAACACAAATGTGGTTTGTTGGGGGTGCCGCCAACGTGGACACATTTTTCGCTTCTGTGGTAACAGACGTGTCCAGTCGAATACACAAAATAATAGATGTGCTCAGACTAGTACACAGAATAGAACTGTAAATGGTAGATCATCAAATGGGAATTATGGAGAGGTGCAGAGAAATTTTATAAGGTCAGGAGATCAGGGAAATTGGCATCCCGCTTACTGAACAGGATCGGCAGTAAGGGGGAAAATAGTAAGGTCCAAAAGATGAATAAATATATTAAAAACCCAAATGATGAGTATAATAGGACATTTAGAAATAAAAAACATAAGAAGTGGCCTCAACTTGGGGAGATAAAACAGTTGTCACTAAATATGATTGATCCTAGTTCATGTATTATAGAAATAGGGAAATATAAAATTAGAACATTAGTTGACTCGGGAGCGCAAGTTAGTGTGATTAAAGAAACATTTTTATATCGAATATTAAAAAATTTCAAAATATTTAGAATTCAGGATAATCTTCATTCGGTAACTGGACAAAATTTAGAAGTGCTTGGTCAAACGATGATAAATTTTAAATTAGGAGGGATAAATGTTAGGCATATGTTCCATGTAGTCAAGGATTTAAATAGAAATATGATATTGGGTAGAGATTTTTTATTGAAAAATGGGGTGAGACTTTATTTTGATTTACATAAATTAAAATTCCAAGATGTTTACGTGGATTTAGAAGAGGATATGCATGTGTCGACACTAGTTAGAGTCAAAACGACCATGAATTTGAAACCACAAACGGTTAATTTAATACAGGCAAAAATGAAAAAAAATCCGTACTTTTCGGTTGGACAAACAGTTAAAATAACGGAATTAGAGAGAGAAATAATAGATGAACCTGGCTTGGAAGTCACCGATGGGTTAATAATATTAGATAAACATCTCAGCTTTCCAGTGATGCTCCTAAACAATACAGGAAAAAATATTAAATTATATAGAGGCTGTGTAATCGCTAAAGTAGCGTATAATAATGATAACATGTTAACTACAGAAAAAGAAAACATGTTGGGAAATGATTATTCAGAAACTCCCATGGTCAGAAATAATGTCAGAAATAATTATAAAAGAAGCTGGAAAAGACGGAATGATGAATTGATCCATACATTCAAAAAATATCCATCTCAAATAGATACAGTAGACAAAAGGACAAGAGAACAAGAATTGTTATCACAGTTAAAAGCCCCACCGGAGAATAAAGAAATATTAGAACAATTGGTGAAAGAAAACCAAGACGTTTTTGCAATTAATGATTTAGAATTGGGAAAAACTAGTACAGTTACAATGGAAATAGACACTGGAAATCATCCACCAATTAGTTTAAAACCATATAGAACTCCTTTAAGAAACAGAGAGATTGTAGAGAAGGCAATTGAAGATATGTTAAAAGCGGGAATAATAACAAGATCGAAGTCTGAGTGGTCATCTCCGATCGTAATTGTGACCAAGGTCGATGGTTCACATCGATTCTGTTGTGATTATCGGGCGTTGAACAAAATCACTAAGAATGTAGCGTACCCATTGCCGGTGATTGATGATATTTTGGGCTTACTTAATGGCTCTACATTCTTCACTACACTAGACGCAAGATCAGGATTCTGGTGTATCCCGATGTCGGAGGATGCTCAAAAGAAAAGTGCTTTCTGTACTCATATGGGTTCTTACGAATTTTTACGAATGCCATTCGGAGTTCGCACAGCTCCATCTCACTACATGTTATTAATAAATGAAGTATTACGTGGGTTTCAAAAGTTTGCGTTGGCATATATAGATGATATTTTAATATATACATCAGGAGACGTACAAGATCATCTAAAACATGTAAAATTGGTATTTGATAGGCTAAGAATACACGATGTTAAGTTGAAATTGAGTAAGTGTGAATTCTTAAAAACAGAAACCAAATATTTAGGGTACATTATTAATAGAGAGGGAATTAAGCCTGATCAACATAAAATTAAAGTTATTAGAGATTTACCTTCTCCGACCAACGTGAGAGAAGTTCGAGCTTTTATAGGTATGACCGGGTATTATAGACGATTCGTTCCAAATTTTGCACAGATAGCAGAACCTATTATAAAATTGACCTGTAAATATGCAAGGTTTAAGTGGACTGAAGATTGTCAGAAGGCGTTCGATTTTTTAAAAAATAGCTTAACAACAGTTCCACTATTGGCACATCCAGATTTAAATAAACAATTGGTTTTGTATACAGATGCTTCAGATAATGCCATAGGAGCATGTTTAACACAACCGTATGAAGGAGAAGACTCAGGAATACCAGGAGTTAAGAATGAAAGACCAATCTATTTCTTGTCACATAGACTTAGCAAATCTCAGCGAAAATGGGCGACTATTGAGAAGGAGGCCTACGCTATACACTATGCTCTCCAAAAACTAAATTATTATCTACATAACGCCAATTTCATTATTAAAACTGATCACATGCCATTAAAGTCTATATTAGAAGCACCAATACAAAATAGGAAAATACAAACATGGGCACTAAATTTACAGGGATACAATGCTAAAGTAGAGTATATTTCAGGAAAACATAATACATGCGCTGATTTATTGTCTAGAATTCCACATACAACAATATCTGAAACCACTACTCAAGATGAGGGAGAACCAGAAATTGACGACAGGAATTGGCAAGTAAATATATTAGATTCTGCTAAAATAAATTGTAAAAGCTCACAGACAGAACAAGATTCTGAATCAATAGAGGAAGATACACAGTTGATGCATTTTAATATGAAAAATGAACAGGAATTAGATCCAAAAATAATACAGATTAAACAAAAATTGAAAGAAACAGGGGAAAACAGTTTTAAAAGAAAATTCTTAGAGCTGCAAGAAGATAATCAATTATATTATGTCGGTGAAAAAGGTGAGGGATTAAGAAAATATATTCCGAAACATTTAGAACGAGAAGTTTTAAAGGCATATCATGATAATAATGGTCATTTTGGACGAGATAAGTTAGTTAAGGCTATTAGCAGTAAATATTACTGGCCGAATTTATTTAAAAGCGTATATGAATATGTTGATGCATGTGAAAAGTGTAGGTTAAGAAACATGAAGATAATTAAATGTCCCTTACAAGATACAGATATTCCTCAATTTCCAATGCAGAAAGTGAGTTTGGATATTTCAGGTCCTCATCCAAAAACATTATCGGGAAATGTATATCTACTACATATCATAGATTCATATAGTCTCTGGCCAGAAGTTTATCCAATTCCAGACAAGAGTTCTGATTCTGTTATAAATATGTTTTTACAAGAATTTATACCAAGGTTTGGGTGTCCACAGACAATACTTACAGACAATGGGAAAGAATTTGTAAATAGAAAGTTTGAAAAATTGTTAAAAGATTTGAATATAAAGCACATAAAAACTTCGTATTACAGACCATCTTCGAATGCCAAAAATGAGAGACAACATAGAACATTGTACAATATACTGGCGAAAAATGTAGAAGAACACGATATGGATTGGGATCTTTATTTGGGAACAGCACTGCGGGCGATCCGTACACACCAAAATGAAGGACAGGTTTCTCACCATTTTACCTACTACATGGAAGAGAACCAATATTACCGATTGACAATTTATTAAAGCCTAGAAGAAAATATATGGGGGAGGAGTTTCAGGAAATGAGGTTGCAAGAAATGCACAAAGCACATATACGTTTAAGAAATAATATAATTAAGGCTCGAGAAAGACAGAAGAAATACACAAATAAAAATGCACACTTACAGGAGTTTAACATAGGTGATAGAGTTTATTACAAAAAACATAGGAGAAACTCTAAGTTTGATGCTCATTGGGTCCCGGGATATTATATTTTAGAAAAAAAGGGTCCAGTATCATATACTATAAAAATCAAATTACAGGGCATGTTGCACGTTCACATGTAGAGCATTTAAGACGGGATAATGAGGAAAAAGATGCAGAGGATAATAATAACAATTATTATTCAGAAGAATTATTTTCAGATGGACAGATTGTCAGACGAACAGAATATCCGATACCTATAGATAATGGGAGAGAATTGGTACAAAAACAAATAATAACAGCATCTACTACTGGTGAACAAGAAGAAACAATACCAAAAACGATCGTGACAGAGGAAAACAACACTTATGGCGGTTATAATAGTGAAGAATCGATCAAAGAAAAAATAGACGCTCCATTTATGAATACTAGACAGGCAGTAAAAAGAAAGTTAGATAGACAGAAAGAAAAAGAAATTAAGAGGCAAAGAAAATTTAGAGAAAATTCCTCAAGTGATGAAGATATGCCACTATTTGAAAGATCATTAAGACATCAAGGTAGAAAGATTAGATTGGATTTAGAAAGGAAAAGATTAGCAGTTGCTAGTAATGGGTATACAGACGCGGAACAAGAGATGGATGAAGAGTCAGAAACTGATGAGGATGGTGCTATGAAAGAAGATATTTCTCCTCGGGAAGATGACGACATTGATGTAGAGATTGCACTTATAGAAAAAAATTTGGAGTTATTAAGAAAATGGAGAAGTGATGAATAGCTTGGTAGAATATTCTGCAGATTGCAGATAGAAGATGAAGTTGGACACGGTAATTGTGAATTTCAAATGAAGAAGGTTAGCAAATAACTTAATCAAGAGTTGTTGAGAGTTGTCGTGATGAGTAGACATAATATTGTATTAAGTTAGGAGTGATTGATATATGCTTTATTATCATTTTGATTTTTAAGTTTGAAGTGTTGAGTTTTTCTTAGACGGAAAATGATTGATTAGTAGTCATAATATATTATGGTGTATGTATATATATGATTTTTCATTTCATCACATATGTTTATTTTGAATAATGTGTGGTGATAAAAATGATGTCAAAGAATGAGGGGGTTGATATTGTTTGCTCTATTGTTTTGACTTCAGTTGTTCTTTACAAAATGTGATGATATGTTACTTTAGCTGTTTATTTTTACAAAACTTTGTTTTTTTTTTAGTTACCCTGGGTGTGTTTAAAATAATTTCTAGGTTGACGTTCAGTTATGGGGGAAAATGAAGAGTTGTTCTTGGGAGCTTGCAGAAAATATGAAACATGGAGTAAGGGCCATGCTTCGTTTTATTAATTTTGTGACTTGAAGTTGAGTTGCTTAACGTGTATAACGTTTATAAATAGAAATTGAGGGTGAAACATGATTGAGTTAAGGGGGAAGTTGTGGTGATTAGCGAAGTAACTCAGTATGTTGTAGAGAAAGTAATGGAGGAGTGATGACTGTGAATCTACAACAATGGCCAGACTGCGAGAGCAGCAAATTAAAAGAGGGGTGGCCAAACAAGAACACTACGCAGGAAGCCAAAGAAGATTGATAAACCAACACAGAACTGGCGTCGTTAGCCGCTAAACGCTGCGGGATTTGCTGAGGAGGGGATCCGAGCACTTATGGACTGAATGGTCCGATGTGCAACGAGGATGATCTGTCGACTAACTAACTAACTAATGGAGGAGTATATTTAAAAGTGGCTGGGGTTTGTCAGCAACAATTGATAATTACATGGGAGTTGGAAAGAGTTAAACCGTTAAAAATGGTTTGGGGGATTGAATTAGGGACTACATTAGACGGTTCGTAATGTAAATACATGGATTGAAAGCCATGGATGAGGGGAATGACGGGCGATACTGGGTAAATGGGGGTTGAAATAGGAGCTGGGTTGAACAGCGTTTAATGGGAGAATATGGGGGGAATGCCAGGTTGAATTTTGGCATTTAAATAAGTGGACTCTGGAGGTGTTGAAGGAATGGTTGATAACAAAAATTATTATTGACGGGAATGAAGATAAATTTTGAAAACTTTATTTTATAAAGTTTTCAGAATGCATGGGAAGAGAAATGTGATTACTTCTTACTATTTTCTTACTTTCTAATTTTCTTCGGTGCGCACCAAACCAATCTAAACTAAACTTTTTTCTGTCTATCCTGGAATAGTGAGAATGTGATTAAGTAAGAAAAAGGTAAGGAAAATATCTTCAATTTTTGTCAATCATAATTTAGATGGACACTTTAAAAGCGGTTCGCTTATAGAGAGTTGTGTAGAGAGTTTTGTAGAGAGTTTATAGTAGGGTTTTGTATTGCTGACATTGTATAGAGTATGTCTCTGGTTAGCGTTTGGCTATGATGAGATAGGAGGATAAGATTTGAATTATGAAATATATGTTGAGGGATTGTTGGGTAGAATCGGTATAGAAGAAGAAATATTTCAGTATTGAGTTAAGTGTTTAAGGGTTGGAGTTGAGACTTTTCCAGAGAAAAAGTCTTTTTGAAGAAGGGGAGGTATATAACAGTAAGGAATTTAGGTTAGTAGTTAGAGAGTTAATGAATGCTGCGCATTCATTAACTAATGGGGAAATAAAGTTAGTGAACGCGTGAGCACGAATGGGTTTAGGTATCCAGGGGTTGCTCACGCGTCACTTGGGATTCGGCCATTAGAAGAACAACAAAGATGTCTGTATTTACATCGGCAGCAGGAAAATGTATTTGATGACTCAATAAACCTTTTATACACTACAACGCGGAGTTTGTCATCTATATTGATGTCAGCCACTAACGATTCACAGCCAGGCCATGATCACACTGTGATACTTATCAAGTCTAAATCCGGCCCTGCACTTCTCTGAAGTCCCCCCTCCAACCAGCGGGTCCACACTACATTCAGCACTCTCCTGAAGTCCCCCCTCAAACCGGCGGGTCCACACTACATTCAGCACTCTCCTGAAGTCCCCCCCCCCTCAAACCGGCGGGTCCAGATTACATTCAGCACTCTCCTGAAGTCCCCACTACAACAGTCGGGTCGACACTACATTAAGCACTCTCCTGAATTCCCCGCTCCACCCGGCGGGTCCAGACTACATTCAGCACTCCCCCGAAGTCCTCCAGCCGTCGGGTCCAGGCTACATTCAACACTCCCCCGAAGTCCTCCAGCCGTCGGGTCCAGAATACATTCAGCACTCCCCCGAAGTCCTCCAGCCGTCGGGTCCAGGCTACATTCAACACTCCCCCGAAGTCCTCCAGCCGTCGGGTCCAGAATACATTCAGCACTCCCCCGAAGTCCTCCAGCCGTCGGGTCCAGGCTACATTCAACACTCCCCCGAAGTCCTCCAGCCGTCGGGTCCAGAATACATTCAGCACTCCCCCGAAGTCCCCCTCCAGCCGTTGGGTCCAGAATACATTCAGCACTCTTCTGATTCCTGAAGTCCCCCCTCGGGAGCAGGACCACACACAGGGGAGAGCACTCTGGTCTATCCAAACATGGCGGCCACCAGCGAGCGCGAATGGCAACCCTTCTGTCTGGTAAAGTTCTGTCTTGTACGATAAATTTAGGCAGCAAGCCGGTTGTGAATACACTTGTCTGTAAGATTCTTCCTTTTTTGAAAGCCACAACAGCCTGGTTTGATTTAGTTTGGCAGCTTTCTTGCAGAAGAGGCCTGTTGGCGAACAACATTCCGTTCCGAGCAGCCCCGGTTTTTTTTTCAAAAACATTCATCAGTCAATGATGAGCCTCCTAGAGACGATGATAAATTGTTTAATTGTAATGCTTTTGTTGACTTGGTTGGCAGCTGTCTAACCTGTAACACCCACATGTGTTTTGTATAAACTCACTGACCGAATTTTTAGTATAAACTCATTGATGCTGTAGTGTAGTTTCTAGAGTAGTATCAAGTATAGCAGTTTTGATCATGATTTTAAAATTGCGTATTTACTAATGAGACCACCACAGATAGATAGGCATTGAAAAACCAGATCTAACTAACGGTACCTCAGTGATATCTTTGTGTCAATTCTAAGTGGAGATATTCACATTTTAGTGTCCGGATCTTGAACAACAAAAATTTTCTCGATTCCCGTAACATCGGAACTTTCCTGTGTGTCCCAGTATATTCACTGCCAGTCCATGCTATATTGTCTTAAACGAGTCAGACGGATATGAAAACTGACTTTAAAAAAAATGTTCCGTCATGTTAAATGATAAAAAAATAGTAAAAGTATACAAATAAATTATTAATATTCCTTAAACTTGTATTCTCTTTAACTTTAGTTGTTCATATTGCACGTTTTGAGCGTTAAAAGTTTCCACCGCCAAGTCCGATCGATATCTGCGCTGGCCGCCATTTTGGTTTTCCATTCATAAAGTTTAAACATCTCCGCAGAAATATTTTTTTATACCACAAGTGGAAGACGGTTGGCGTTGAAACTCTATATACATGTAAAGATGGATGCAGAATTAGAAAATCCATCTAACAATAAGTGCAGATTAATTTAACCCTTTTAGGACGGAACAACATTGGGCCAAATTTAGCTTTCCCTCTGAAGAAGACGGAGTCATTTTTTTGGAGTACAGAAATGACTGAAGTCACAATTCAAAACAATGTTTTCCCAAAGTGAATTTGAATACCGAAGACACAAACAATAGATTGCACGATTTATGGCCTGACATATTTCGCTGCATCTCATCAGGTACATACTGCAGAAATCACACAACTTACGTGAATTAACTAGATAAATCCTTCAAGTTGAAATATACACATATTCGCACAGTAATGTCACTTATCTACCACGGTAATTTTAAGCTGACTAACATGTCTTTCTGTTTGCACAATTTTGGCTTACGTTGATAGATCATAATTGCTTCTGCAAATATTAACAAGCAAGTATTTTGTGTTAAATAACACTGCATTTCGCGTGTTGTTTAACACAAAATACTTGCTTGTTAAAATTTTTAGAAGCAATTATGATCTATCAACGTAAGTCAGAATTGTGCAAACAGAAAGACATGTTAGTCAGGTTAAAATTACCGTGGTAGATAATTGACATTACTGTGCGAATATGTGTATATTTCAACTTGAAGGATTTATCTAGTTAATTCACGTAAGTTGTGTGATTTCTGCAGTATGTACCTGACGAGATGCAGTGAAGTGACAATTTTGAAAATAAAAAAAAAAAAATTAGAACCCTATATATGTATATAAAAGTATATATATTCTTAACCCTTTTAGGACGGAACAACATTGGGACAAATTTAGGTTTCCCTCTGAAGAAGACGGAGTCATTTTTTTGGAGTACAGAAATGACTGAAGTGACAATTTTATAAATTCAAAAAAAAAATATTAGAACCCTATATAGATATATACAAGTATATATATTCTTAAAGAGGATATAGTAAAGTTTATTTCTGTGTATGATTGAAGTTGTTTTGTTCATGTTTACGCAAATTTGATGACCTCATTTGTATTTTGTGAAAAATAAAATATTTCATACCACTATGTATGAATTGGTACTAAATATTTAAAAAAAATGGTACTCACCTAAAATTTCCTCATTGAATACCTACACCACTTTAGAATAATTTTAAACACTTATGGTTAAATAAACAACAACTATGAAGTCCCTATTGACATTTGTAATAGGTTGGCTATCAACTGGTGACATGTTTTGTGGTCCGGCCATCGCCATGAAAGGGTATAGATAAAACGATCTTCTTTATTCCCAATACACAAAACTACGGGGACACGAGGTTGAAATCCTCATGGGCACTTTCTGTATCACTAAAGTCATTATCTGACAGTCCTGAACTGACAAAATCGCTACTATCAGAGCTAGTCAATGCTAGTACGTCTTCGGGTTCAAAGCTGGCCATTTTAGAACTCAAAAATCCACGAAAAAATGGGTTACTTCGGGGAAAAAAGCACAAAATAATATCCACTTGTTTGAATCACGCTAGAAACGGCAATATGAAGGCCAAAATGGCTGACGATTGCAAGGAAGCATTTGATTGGTCTGTACTATTAAAAGCTAACCAATCAAAGCAGTTCTTACAACGGGGCCGAAGGAATCAGCCGATTCGGGTTTTTCGCCACAACCGCGTGGTGACGTCAGGGCCGATTTTTCGGCCGAGCAGGAGTAAAAGGGTTAAACAAGCTCTAGAAAACAAAATTACTTACCGTATATCAAATAAAGATATTTATTTAAAAGTCAAGATAATTTCAACCAATTGCTATGCATAGAATATTAGACTGACCTATCCCGCAGAAACTAAGATATTTGTTATTGTCATGTGATATTTGAATGAATGTCGGAAGCATGCGTGGTCTTTACAGCAGCTACTTTTGGGGAAACAATGGATCATTCCGGGATGGCACGTTATATAACTTCCGGTTTCAGATCGGGTCGTGGCACTGCTAGTATATCTACTTATTGATGTTTTAGTATAAACTCAGCGATTGATGTTGTAGTTGTAGTTCCTGGATGACTTGCCTGATGCCATAAATAATAAATGTCATGGTACCATGACACATGATAATGACAGATGACACATTTGTTGTTGGTAGTCTTGTCATTCTGACAGTACATGAAAATGTTTTGTGTGTAATCTTGTGTAGACAGTACATGAACATGTTTTGTGTGTAATCTTGTGTAGACAGTACATGAACATGTTTTGTGTGTAATCTTGTGTATGTGTAGTGTAGACAGTACATGAACATGTTTTGTGTGTGATCTTGTGTAGACAGTACATGAACATGTTTTGTGTGTGATCTTGTGTAGACAGTACATGAACATGTTTTGTGTATAATCTTGTGTAGACGGTACATGAACATGTTTTGTGTGTAATCTTTTGTAGATGTTACATGAACATGTTTTGTGTGTGATCTTGTGTAGATGGTACATGAACATGTTTTGTGTGTAATCTTGTGTAGACAGTACATGAACATGTTTTGTGTGTAATCTTGTGTAGACAGTACATGAACATGTTTTGTGTGTAATCTTGTGTAGACGGTACATGAATATGTTTTGTGTGTAATCTTGTGTAGATGGTACATGAACATGTTTTGTGTGTAATCTTGTGTAGATGGTACATGAACATGTTTTGTGTGTAATCTTGTGTAGATGGTACATGAACATGTTTTGTGTGTAATCTTGTGTAGACAGTACATGAACATGTTTTGTGTGTAATCTTGTGTAGATGTTACATGAACATGTTTTGTGTGTAATCTTGTGTAGATGGTACATGAACATGTTTTGTGTGTAATCTTGTGTAGATGGTACATGAACATGTTTTGTGTGTAATCTTGTGTAGATGGTACATGAACATGTTTTGTGTGTAATCTTGTGTAGACAGTACATGAACATGTTTTGTGTGTAATCTTGTGTAGATGTTACATGAACATGTTTTGTGTGTAATCTTGTGTAGATGGTACATGAACATGTTTTGTGTGTAATCTTGTGTAGACAGTACATGAACATGTTTTGTGTGTAATCTTGTGTAGACAGTACATGAACATGTTTTGTGTGTGATCTTGTGTAGATGGTACATGAACATGTTTTGTGTGTAATCTTGTGTAGACGGTACATGAACATGTTTTGTGTGTAATCTTGTGTAGACAGTACATGAACATGTTTTGTGTGTAATCTTGTGTATGTGTAGTGTAGACAGTACATGAACATGTTTTGTGTGTAATCTTGTGTAGGCAGTACATGAACATGTTTTGTGTGTAATCTTGTGTAGACAGTACATGAACATGTTTTGTGTGTAATCTTGTGTAGGCAGTACATGAACATGTTTTGTGTGTAATCTTGTGTAGACAGTACATGAACATGTTTTGTGTGTAATCTTGTGTAGACAGTACATGAATATGTTTTGTGTGTAATCTTGTGTAGACAGTACATGAACATGTTTTGTGTGTAATCTTGTGTAGACAGTACATGAACATGTTTTGTGTGTAATCTTGTGTATGTGTAGTGTAGACAGTACATGAACATGTTTTGTGTGTAATCTTGTGTAGACAGTACATGAACATGTTTTGTGTGTAATCTTGTGTAGACAGTACATGAACATGTTTTGTGTGTAATCTTGTGTAGACAGTACATGAACATGTTTTGTGTGTAATCTTGTGTAGACAGTACATGAACATGTTTTGTGTGTAATCTTGTGTAGACAGTACATGAACATGTTTTGTGTGTAATCTTGTGTAGACAGTACATGAACATGTTTGTGTGTAATCTTGTGTAGACAGTACATGAACATGTTTTGTGTGTAATCTTGTGTAGACAGTACATGAACATGTTTTGTGTGTAATCTTGTGTAGACAGTACTATGAACATGTTTTGTGTGTATCTTGTGTAGACAGTACATGAACATGTTTTGTGTGTAATCTTGTGTAGACAGTATATGAACATGTTTTGTGTGTAATCTTGTGTAGACAGTATATGAACATGTTTTGTGTGTAATCTTGTGTAGACAGTACATGAACATGTTTTGTGTGTAATCTTGTGTAGACAGTACATGAACATGTTTTGTGTGTAATCTTGTGTAGACGGTACATGAACATGTTTTGTGTGTAATCTTGTGTAGACAGTACTATGAACATGTTTTGTGTGTAATCTTGTGTAGACGGTACATGAACATGTTTTGTGTGTAATCTTGTGTAGACAGTAATGAACATGTTTTGTGTGTAATCTTGTGTAGACAGTATATGAACATGTTTTGTGTGTAATCTTGTGTAGACAGGTACATGAACATGTTTTGTGTGTAATCTTGTGTAGACAGTACATGAATTATCTTGTAGACGTACATGAACATGTTTTGTGTGTAATCTTGTGTAGACAGTACATGAACATGTTTTGTGTGTAATCTTGTGTAGACGGTACATGAACATGTTTTGTGTGTGATCTTGTGTAGACAGTACATGAACATGTTTTGTGTGTAATCTTGTGTAGACAGTATATGAACATGTTTTGTGTGTAATCTTGTGTAGACAGTATATGAACATGTTTTGTGTGTAATCTTGTGTAGACAGTATATGAACATGTTTTGTGTGTAATCTTGTGTAGACAGTACATGAACATGTTTTGTGTGTAATCTTGTGTAGACAGTATATGAACATGTTTTGTGTGTAATCTTGTGTAGACAGTACATGAACATGTTTTGTGTGTAATCTTGTGTAGACGGTACATGAACATGTTTTGTGTGTGATCCACAGCCAGTGCCACAGCAGAGACATGTGGGTCTCAGTTGTGTCTGGGGGCTGGGCAAACAGCTGCATGTCTACCAGACTCAGACACCTCCCAGGATTGTTGCAGAGAAGGCACATAGTGAGTGGTCAGCTTGTGTGTGCTGTCAATGCTTGTGTTTGCTGTCAGTGCTTGTCTGTGCTGTCAGTGCTTGTCTGCGTTGTCAGTGCTTGTGTGTGTTGTCAGTGCTTGTCTGCGTTGTCAGTGCTTGTGTGTGTTGTCAGTGCTTGTGTGTGTTGTCAGTGCTTGTCTGTGACATATGGTCCCATGATTGACTCATCTGCCTTCTGTTGTTCCCAGTAACTGGAGTTCCCAAGGTGGACAACCAGCGGATATTTGATATCCAGTGGAATGCGGAGATGCACGATGTGTCCAGAAAACTGGTCAATGAAACACACAGTAAGTATCGACAAGGGTTACTGGGTTAAGGACAGCACTGTCCTGTCTCTCATTGTGTATTTTGTAGCATTATTAAATGGCATGGGAAGATCCCAGACACTGAAGTGTTAGAAAGAGGTGTCCATGCCCAGTATCCTCACTCTACTAATGAAGAATCAGATTTGCTGGGCTGGTCACATGACTCGCATGCCAGATCACAGGCTCCCTAAATGAATTTTTTACATTGAGCTGCGCTATGGTAAACGCACCTGAGGCGGCCAGAGGAAATGCTTTAAAGACACTCTGAAGATCTCACTAAATGCTTTTGGAATTCATCACAACACTTGGGAGATTGCTGCCAAAGACCAAAATTTGTGGCGTACATCATTACACAAGGGTGTTGTCACTTATGAAGCAAACGGGACTTCAAGAGCTGTGGAAAAAAAAAGGCTGGACAATAAAACCACTGCAGGAGATCATCCTCCTGGGACGTCAAGCATTCTTTTCGAACCAAAATAGGCCTTACCAGCCATATTAGAACTCATGGCTCCATACTTTCAACCCCAAACACTATTTTAACCCTTTACCGGGCAGACGCTTGTCCGTTTTGTAGCCCTGAACGGGCAAGATTTTTTCAGGTTCTGTAAAAATTTCGGGTCGCGTTAGTAAAAACATCACAAATAAGGTGTTAGTCAACCGATTTTAGTTAAATAAACAACACAATGAAGGGAAAAGCATGCAGAATATGTTACTCACGTGATTGTTGCCGGTAATCCATATATGAACACAAATATTTACGAAATACGGCATGTTGTTTGTGATTTTCCGTCATCTATACGGCAATTTACAAACACATTTTCAGAATCATAATCACTTTCTTTAAAGTCCGACTCACGACTGCTAATGCAAAGTAACGCTTTGCACTGATATCTAGCTCCGATTAATAATCAACTTCGTGCCCTTTAACCCTTTACAGGGCAGACGCTTGTCCGATTTGTAGCCCTGAACGGGCAAGATTTTTTCAGGTTTGGTAAAATTTCGGGTCGCGTTAGTAAAAACATCACAAATAAGGTATTAGTCAACCAATTTTAGTTAAATAAACAACACAATGAAGGGAAAAGCATGCAGAATATGCTACTCACGTGATTGTTGTTGGTAATCCATATATGAACACAAATATTTACGAAATACAGCATGTTATTTGTGATTTTCCGTCATCTATACGGCAATGTACAAACACATTTTCAGAATCATAATCACTTTCTTTAAAGTCCGACTCAGACTGCTAATGCAAAGTAACGCTTTGCACTGATATCTAGCTCCAATTAACAGTCAACTTCGTGCCCTATAATGTCATTTAAATTGAACCTAGCGAAATCTCGGCTATCACTTGAAGAATCGCCGAAATCCGTTTTGAAAAACAGCGTAAAAACCCCGAAAACTATCAAAAATAGTCCATAAAAGTCCGTTCAAATTCATTGTAGCGCGTTTACAAATGGCGGCCACGTTGTCAAGTTGTCGGCGAAAGCGAAAGTAGCCGTCGGAACTGTCGGAAAGCTGAGAGATCGCGTTTTTACAATGCATAATAGTATCGGACGCGATCAGACGCTATGCACGTTTAAGGCATCGGGCGCTATTGGCCGCTACGCCCTGTAAAGGGTTAATGTCATTTAAATTGAACAGAGCGAAATCTCGGCTATCACTTGAAGAATCGCCGAAATCCATTTTGAAAAACAGCGTAAAACTATCAAAACAAGTCCATAAAAGTCTGTTCAAAGTCATTGTAGCGCGTTTACAAATGGCGGCCACGTTGTCAAGCTATGGGCGAAAGTGAAAGTAGCCGACGGAAGTGTCGGAAAGCCGAGAGATCGCGTTTTTACAATGCATAATAGTATCGGCCGTTACGCTCGTATTTAGAGACCGGCCGGTAACGGACGCTATGCCTTGTAAAGGGTTAAATGACAATCAAGGGCATCACTATCCTTTCTCTCGTTGTGTATTTTTTAGTAACGACAGTCTAGTGAAGGTAATCCATTATAATAAATGGAGTGACATAGCATGGTTGAGGGCAGGTAACTCTCAACTGCTTGACACACCAGCAGGTGTCAAGATGATGTGGTGCAGATTGGAGGCTTTAGGCTGCAGGCAGTGTTATGTTTACTGGGTTCTCATGCATTAAAACAAGGCAAATTATGTTCTTCTTCTTCTTCGTTCATCCGGAGTTTTTTTTTTCCGGACGTGATTGCGTTGGTGCAGATAACATCACAACAGAAATGATTAAAGCTTTAGAAGAATTTGGACTAGAGCAAGTCACCAGACTGATGAACACATTATATGATACTGGAGATATACCTCCTGAATTATGTAACTCTGTATTTATTGCAATCCCAAAGAAATCAGGAACCTTGGAATGTGATCAACATAGAACAATTAGTATAATGAGTCACATCACAAAGATTTTGCTAAGAATTATCATGCAAATAATAAGGAAGAAGATACAACCTGAAATAGGGGAAGAACAATGTGGGTTTGTAGAAGGAAAGGGTACAGTAAATGCTGTGTATATGCTGCGAACAGTTATTGAACGTGCTATAGAAGTAAACAAGGATATACATCTTTGCTTTATTGACTATACAAAGGCTTTTGATAGAGTTAGACATGTCAACATGGTGGATATGCTTGCAGATCTACAAATTGATGGGAAAGACATTAGACTTATAAAAAACATATATTGGAAACAACAAGCTGCCATAAGGATTGATAATGAAGTGGGACAGTATCAGCCAATTAAGAGAGGTGTTAGGCAGGGATGTGTGATGTCTCCAGATCTTTTTTCCCTATACAATGAAAATATTTTCAGAAATATAGAGGATATAAATGGAATCAGCATTGGAGGACGAAACATCAATAACATTAGATATGCAGATGATACAGTATTAATTGCAGACAATGCGCAGGACCTGCAACAATTAGTAGGACCTGCAACAATTAGTAGATGCGGTTGTTGTACACAGTGAGCAACTGGGGTTAGAATTAAATTGTAAAAAGACTCAGGTTATGGTCGTCACTAGGAAGGAAGAAGTGCCACAATGTAATATACAAGTAAATGGAAATATTCTTCAACAAGTGAATCGGTACAATTATCTTGGAACAGTCATAACATCTGATGGGAGATGCCTTGAAGAGATTAGAACAAGAATCGCCATGGCGAAAGTAGCCTTTAGCAAGATGAAAAACATTCTGACCAATAAAAAGATGTCAATTGAAACGAGAAAAAGAGTGTTGAGGGGATACATAGAGCCTGTTCTTTTGTATGGATGTGAAACTTGGACAATGAGCAGTCAAGCTGAAAAGCATCTGATGGCTGCAGAAATGTGGTTTCTGAGGAAAATGCAAAGAATACCATGGACAGACAGAAAAACCAATGACCAAGTACTACAGGAGACAAATGAACATCGTAAACTGATTAGAGAAATTAGACGTAGACCGTCAAAATTTTTTTGACATGTTATGAGAAGAAATGGATTGGAGAACTTCGTGACAACTGGCAAGGTCGAAGGGAACAGACCAAGGGGACGACCGAGAGGAAAATACCTGGATGGCTTGGCCACATGGCATGGACGAGACAGGAACACTAAGCTGATCCACGACACTGGCGATTGAGTGAAATGGCGAGTCATGACTGCCCACGCTTTCCGGCATGGCACATGATTGATTGATTGATTGATTGCGTTGGGCCTGTTTACAGCAGAGCTGCGTTCTTGCACTGTTAGGCCGACACATCCGACTTCTGAGGGCATGTGTTGACCGGGTTAACCTTCCCGGTGCAAATTATGTTCACTGGGTTCTTATGCATTAAAACATGGCAAACTATATTCACTGGGTTCTCATGCATGAACACAAGGCAAGTGATGTTCACTGGGTTCTCATGCATGTTGTATGTACTACAGACAGCGGTATGTCACTAACTACTTGTATATACTACAGACAGCGGTATGTCACTAACTACTTGTATGTACTACAGACAGCGGTATGTCACTAACTACTTGTATGTACTACAGACAGCGGTATGTCACTAACTACTTGTATATACTACAGACAGCGGTATGTCACTAACTACTTGTATGTACTACAGACAGCGGTATGTCACTAACTACTTGTATGTACTACAGACAGCGGTATGTCACTAACTACTTGTATGTACTACAGACAGCGGTATGTCACTAACTACTTGTATGTACTACAGACAGCGGTATGTCACTAACTACTTGTATGTACTACAGACAGCGGTATGTCACTAACTACTTGTATGTACTACAGACAGCGGTATGTCACTAACTACTTGTATGTACTACAGACAGCGGTATGTCACTAACTACTTGTATATACTACAGACAGCGGTATGTCACTAACTACTTGTATGTACTACAGACAGCGGTATGTCACTAACTACTTGTATGTACTACAGACAGCGGTATGTCACTAACTACTTGTATGTACTACAGACAGCGGTATGTCACTAACTACTTGTATGTACTACAGACAGCGGTATGTCACTAACTACTTGTATGTACTACAGACAGCGGTATGTCACTAACTACTTGTATGTACTACAGACAGCGGTATGTCACTAACTACTTGTATGTACTACAGACAGCGGTATGTCACTAACTACTTGTATGTACTACAGACAGCGGTATGTCACTAACTACTTGTATGTACTACAGACAGTGGTATGTCACTAACTACTTGTATGTACTACAGACAGTGGTATGTCACTAACTACTTGTGTCTTCTCAGATATCTTTGTCATGCTGCAGGGGCAAGTGAAGAGTCTGTCAGACACCACGCTCTATAAACAGTGAGTCTGTGCTGAGTTTTGTCTGTGTACACTGTGGACAGGTCGGATGTGAGCTGTGTTGTGTGACAGGTCGGATGTGAGCTGTGTTGTGTGACAGGTCAGATGTGAGCTGTGTTGTGTGACAGGTTAGATGAGAGCTGTGTTGTGTGACAGGTCAGATGTGTGCTGTCTTGTGTGACAGGTTGGATGTGAGCTGTGTTGTGTGACAGGTTGAATGTGAGTTGTGTTGTGTGACAGGTCAGATGTGAGCTTTGTTTTGTGACAGGTCAGATGTGAGCTTTGTTTTGTGACAGGTCAGATGTGAGCTTTATTGTCTGTACTCATGTATTTGTTCATGTGTAGAATTTAGAGTGAACATACTTGTCCATGTGTAGAATTTGGAGTGAAAATTATTTGTTCATGTGTAGAGTTTGGAGTGAACATGTATTTTGGAGTGAACATATATTAGTTCATGTATAGAGTTGATGTGAGCATGTATTTGTTCATGTGTGGAGATGATGTATTTGTTCATGTGTAGAATTTGGAGTGAACATATATTTGTTCATGTGTAGAATTTGGAGTGAACATGTATTTGTTCATGTGTAGAGTTGATGTATTTGTTCATGTGTACAATTGATGTGAACATGTAATTGTTCATGTGTAGAATTTGGAGTGAACATGTATTTGTTCATGTGTAGAATTTGGAGTGAACATATATTTTTTCATGTGTAGAATTTGGAGTGAACATGTATTTGTTCATGTGTAGAGTTGATGTATTTGTTCATGTGTACAGTTGATGTGAACATGTATTTGTTCATGTGTACAGTTGATGTGAACATGTATTTGTTCATGTGTGGAGATGATGTGAACATGTATTTGTTCATGTGTAGAGTTTGAAGTGAACATGTATTTGTTCATGTGTGGAGATGATGTGAACATGTATTTGTTCATGTGTGGAGATGATGTGAACATGTATTTGTTCGTGTGTAGAGTTGATGTGAACATGTATTTGTTCATGTGTGGAGATGATGTGAACATGTATTTGTTCATGTGTAGAGTTGATGTGAACATGTATTTGTTCATGTGTGGAGATGATGTGAACATGTATTTGTTCATGTGTAGAGTTGATGTGAACATGTATTTGTTCATGTGTGGAGATGATGTGAACATGTATTTGTTCATGTGTAGAGTTGATGTGAACATGTATTTGTTCATGTGTGGAGATGATGTGAACGTGTATTTGTTCATGTGTAGAGATGAAGTGAACATGTATTTGTTCATGTGTAGAGTTTGAAGTGAACATGTATTTGTTCATGTGTGGAGATGATGTGAACATGTATTTGTTCATGTGTAGAGTTGATGTGAACATGTATATGTTCATGTGTAGAGTTGATGTGAACATGTATCTGTTCATGTATAGAGATGATGTGAACATGTATTTGTTCATGTGTAGAGTTGATGTGAACATGTATTTGTTCATGTGTGGAGATGATGTGAACATGTATTTGTTCATGTGTAGAGTTGATGTGAACATGTATTTGTTCATGTGTGGAGATGATGTGAACATGTATTTGTTCATGTGTAGAGTTGATGTGAACATGTATTTGTTCATGTGTGGAGATGATGTGAACATGTATTTGTTCATGTGTAGAGTTGATGTGAACATGTATATGTTCATGTGTAGAGTTGATGTGAACATGTATTTGTTCATGTGTAGAGATGATGTGAACATGTATTTGTTCATGTATAGAGATGATGTGAACATGTATTTGTTCATGTGTAGAGATGATGTGAACATGTATTTGTTCATGTATAGAGATGATGCCGGCTTCGTGGCTTAGAGGTTATGACTTTTCTCCGTAATCTTGTATACTCTCGTCAGGTAACGTGATGACGGTTCAAATCAGCAGTGGTTCGAATCACATTGGTAACTTACGGGGTATGTGAGCTGGCCGCTCAGAAAGCAATGGCAAACTACTGAGCGTAATCTTGCCAAGAGATCAACATACAGCTGAAAGATGCTGGTGTTGACAGCTAAGTCCTGTAAAGGATATGCTTTAAAAAAAAAAAAAATAGAGATGATGTGAACATGTATTTGTTCATGTGTAGAGTTGATGTGAACATGTATTTGTTCATGTGTAGAGTTGATGTGAACATGTATTTGTTCATGTGTAGAGATGATGTGAACATGTATTTGTTCATGTGTAGAGATGATGTGAACATGTATTTGTTCATGTATAGAGATGATGTGAACATGTATTTGTTCATGTGTAGAGATGATGTGAACATGTATTTGTTCATGTATAGAGATGATGTGAACATGTATTTGTTCATGTGTAGAGATGATGTGAACATGTATTTGTTCATGTGTAGAGATGATGTGAACATGTATTTGTTCATGTACAGAGATGATGTGAACATGTATTTGTTCATGTGTAGAGATGATGTGCGTATGTTTGTCTGGTGACAGGTTGAGGAAGGCTAGCAAACAGTACCGGGCTGTGTTGAAGGCTTGCAGTCTGGAGCTCATGCAGATCGCAGGTATGAACACGCACGTCACAGCTTTTGTCTCATGTCTGTTGTGTGAGCACACATGTCAGCTTTTGTCTCATGTCTGTTGTATGAACTCACACATGTCAGCTTTTGTCTCATGTCTGTTGTATGAACTCACACATGTCAGCTTTTGTCTCGTGTCTGTTGTATGAACTCACACATGTCAGCTTTTGTCTCATGTCTGTTGTGTGAACACACACATGTCAGCTTTTTTCTCATGTCTGCTGTATGAACACACATGTCAGCTTTTGTCTCATGTCTGTTGTGTGAACACACACGTAACAGCTTTTGTCTCATGTCTGTTGTGTGAACACACACGTCACAGCTTTTGTCTCATGTCTATTGTATGATGTCATCAAATGTCCCGTGTCCATCATCGTGATGGTCTTCCCCTGCCTCAATCATGTCCTAGCCCAGGCCATCTGTGATGTCTTGTGTCCATCATCGTGATAGTCTTCCCCTGCCTCAAGCATGTCTTATCCCATGGCATCTTTGATGTCTTGTGTCCATCATCGTGATAGTCTTCCCCTGGCCTATCTTCCAGGAACCATTCCTGTCACTACTGTGTTCATTCAAAACCACCCCGTGACTTTTGATGTGTCCAAAGTAGTTTATTTTAAAAGATATGGTACTATTTATAGACCAGTTTTCTTTAATATTCAAGTATTTTAGAATGTTGGTATCTTTCTTCTTGTGGTCCAAGGTAATCTAAACATATTTCTGTAACATTGCAGTTTTAATTGTCCACTTGAGTGTTTATGAAATAGAATATAAGCTTTGTTCTGCATATATAACAATTGGGTAGCAAAGATCCAAGAAATGAAATTTAATGCATCGACCATGGCAGGAACTCTCACCTTCATGGTGTCTGATGACCTGGAGATTCATGTGTTTGTGGTGTTCTCCAGAAGATGTACATAACCTGCTCTCTGTTGTCTAGATTCATGTGTTTGTGGTGTTCTCCGTGAGATGTACATAATCTGCTCTCTGTTGTCTAGATTCATGTGTTTGTGGTGTTGACCATAAGATGTACATAACCTGCTCTCTGTTGTCTAGATTCATGTGTTTGTGGTGTTCTCCATGAGATGTACATAATCTGCTCTCTGTTGTCTAGATTCATGTGTTAGTGGTGTTCTCCATGAGATGTACATAATCTGCTCTCTGTTGTCTAGATTCATGTGTTAGTGGTGTTCTCCATGAGATGTACATAATCTGCTCTCTATTGTCTAGATTCATGTGTTTGTGGTGTTCTCCATGAGATGTACATAATCTGCTCTCTGTTGTCTAGATTCATGTGTTTGTGGTGTTGACCATGAGATGTACATAATCTGCTCTCTGTTGTCTAGATTCATATGTTTGTGGTGTTGACCATGAGATGTACATAACCTGCTCTCTGTTGTCTAGATTCATGTGTTTGTAGTGTTCTCCATGAGATGTACATAATCTGCTCTCTGTTGTCTAGATTCATATGTTTGTGGTGTTGACCATGAGATGTACATAACCTGCTCTCTGTTGTCTAGATTCATATGTTTGTGGTGTTGACCATGAGATGTACATAACCTGCTCTCTATTGTCTAGATTCATGTGTTTGTGGTTTTCTCCATGAGATGTACATAACCTGCTCTCTGTTGTCTAGATTCATGTGTTTGTGGTGTTGACCATGAGATGTACATAACCTGCTCTCTGTTGTCTAGATTCATATGTTTGTGGTGTTGACCATGAGATGTACATAACCTGCTCTCTATTGTCTAGATTCATGTGTTTGTGGTGTTCTCCGTGAGATGTACATAACCTGCTCTCTATTGTCTAGATTCATGTGTTTGTGGTGTTCTCCGTGAGATGTACATAACCTGCTCTCTGTTGTCTAGATTCATATGTTTGTGGTGTTCTCCATGAGATGTACATAACCTGCTCTCTATTGTCTAGATTCATATGTTTGTGGTGTTCTCCATGAGATGTACATAATCTGCTCTCTGTTGTCTAGATTCATATGTTTGTGGTGTTCTCCATGAGATGTACATAACCTGCTCTCTATTGTCTAGATTCATATGTTTGTGGTGTTCTCCGTGAGATGTACATAACCTGCTCTCTGTTGTCTAGATTCATGTGTTTGTGGTGTTCTCCATAAAATGTACATAACCTGCTCTCTGTTGTCTAGATTCATGTGTTTGTGGTGTTGACCATGAGATGTACATAACCTGCTCTCTGTTGTCTAGATTCATGTGTTTGTGGTGTTCTCCATGAGATGTACATAACCTGCTCTCTGTTGTCTAGATTCATATGTTTGTGGTGTTCTCCGTGAGATGTACATAACCTGCTCTCTGTTGTCTAGATTCATATGTTTGTGGTGTTCTCCATGAGATGTACATAACCTGCTCTCTATTGTCTAGATTCATATGTTTGTGGTGTTCTCCATGAGATGTACATAACCTGCTCTCTGTTGTCTAGATTCATGTGTTTGTGGTGTTCTCCATGAGATGTACATAACCTGCTCTCTGTTGTCTAGATTCATATGTTTGTGGTGTTCTCCATGAGATGTACATAATCTGCTCTCTGTTGTCTAGATTCATATGTTTGTGGTGTTGACCATGAGATGTACATAACCTGCTCTCTGTTGTCTAGATTCATATGTTTGTGGTGTTGACCATGAGATGTACATAACCTGCTCTCTGTTGTCTAGATTCATATGTTTGTGGTGACCATGAGATGTACATAACCTGCTCTCTGTTGTCTAGATTCATATGTTTGTGGTGTTGACCATGAGATGTACATAACCTGCTCTCTGTTGTCTAGATTCATATGTTTGTGGTGTTGACCATGAGATGTACATAACCTGCTCTCTGTTGTCTAGATTCATATGTTTGTGGTGTTGACCATGAGATGTACATAACCTGCTCTCTGTTGTCTAGATTCATATGTTTGTGGTGACCATGAGATGTACATAACCTGCTCTCTGTTGTCTAGATTCATGTGTTTGTGGTGTTCTCCATGAGATTCTCTGTTGTCTAGATTCATGTGTTTGTGGTGTTGACCATGAGATGTACATAACCTGCTCTCTGTTGTCTAGATTCATGTGTTTGTGGTGTTGACCATGAGATGTACATAACCTGCTCTCTGTTGTCTAGATTCATGTGTTTGTGGTGTTCTCCGTGAGATGTACATAACCTGCTCTCTGTTGTCTAGATTCATGTGTTTGTGGTGTTGACCATGAGATGTACATAACCTGCTCTCTGTTGCCTAGATTCATGTGTTTGTGGTGTTGACCATGAGATGTACATAATCTGCTCTCTGTTGTCTAGATTCATATGTTTGTGGTGTTCTCCATGAGATGTACATAATCTGCTCTCTGTTGTCTAGATTCATATGTTTGTGGTGTTGACCATGAGATGTACATAATCTGCTCTCTGTTGTCTAGATTCATATGTTTGTGGTGTTCTCCATGAGATGTACATAATCTGCTCTCTGTTGTCTAGATTCATGTGTTTGTGGTGTTCTCCGTGAGATGTACATAACCTGCTCTCTGTTGTCTAGATTCATGTGTTTGTGGTGTTCTCCATGAGATTCTCTGTTGTCTAGATTCATGTGTTTGTGGTGTTGACCATGAGATGTACATAACCTGCTCTCTGTTGTCTAGATTCATATGTTTGTGGTGTTGACCATGAGATGTACATAACCTGCTCTCTGTTGTCTAGATTCATGTGTTTGTGGTGTTGACCATGAGATGTACATAACCTGCTCTCTGTTGTCTAGATTTATATGTTTGTGGTGTTGACCATGAGATGTACATAACCTGCTCTCTGTTGTCTAGATTCATGTGTTTGTGGTGTTCTCCATGAGATGTACATAATCAGATGTGTATAAGAGACAAGATGTACATAACCTGCTCTCTGTTGTCTAGATTCATGTGTTTGTGGTGTTGACCATGAGATGCACATAACCTGCTCTCTGTTGTCTAGATTCATGTGTTTGTGGTGTTGACCATGAGATGTACATAACCTGCTCTCTGTTGTCTAGATTCATGTGTTTGTGGTGACCATGAGATGTACATAACCTGCTCTCTGTTGTCTAGATTCATGTGTTTGTGGTGTTGACCATGAGATGTACATAACCTGCTCTCTGTTGTCTAGATTCATGTGTTTGTGGTGTTGACCATGAGATGTACATAACCTGCTCTCTGTTGTCTAGATTCATATGTTTGTGGTGTTGACCATGAGATGTACATAACCTGCTCTCTGTTGTCTAGATTCATGTGTTTGTGGTGTTGACCATGAGATGTACATAACCTGCTCTCTGTTGCCTAGATTCATGTGTTTGTGGTGTTGACCATGAGATGTACATAACCTGCTCTCTGTTGTCTAGATTCATGTGTTTGTGGTGTTGACCATGAGATGTATATAACCTGCTCTCTGTTGTCTAGATTCATGTGTTTGTGGTGTTGACCATGAGATGTACATAACCTGCTCTCTGTTGTCTAGATTCATGTGTTTGTGGTGACCATGAGATGTACATAACCTGCTCTCTGTTGTCTAGATTCATATGTTTGTGGTGTTGACCATGAGATGTACATAACCTGCTCTCTGTTGTCTAGATTCATGTGTTTGTGGTGTTGACCATGAGATGTACATAACCTGCTCTCTGTTGTCTAGATTCATGTGTTTGTGGTGTTCTCCATGAGATGTACATAATCTGCTCTCTGTTGTCTAGATTCATGTGTTTGTGGTGACCATGAGATGTACATAACCTGATCTTTGTTGTCTAGATTCATGTGTTTGTGGTGTTGACAATGAGATGTACATAACCTGATCTCTGTTGTCTAGATTCATATGTTTGTGGTGTTGACCATGAGATGTACATAACCTGCTCTCTGTTGTCTAGATTCATGCCAGGACGAGGCCCACAAGTTGAAGTACGAGCAGCACATTCAGGAGTTTGAGATGGTACAGTTGATATGGAGTCTGTGTGAGATCATCTTCATCGACATCCATCCAGGTGTGTGCGTCTAGCCTGCTGTGTTCTTGTCTCACTTCCTGTTCGTCTGGTTTCTCTTGCTACAGTTCAGTTACGCATGCTGATTGTTAGCATGTTGTTGTTGATGTTATTACTGTCTACCCATTCATAAATTTGTGGTTTTTTATTTTTTGTTCGCATGTCCTTTACAGGACATCGCTGTTAACATCAGCATCTTTCAGCAGATTGTTGATTTCTTGACAAGATTACGCTCAGTAGTTTGCCATTGTTTTCTGTGCGACCGGCTCACATACCCCATAAGTTACCGACGTGGAGAGAACCACTACCGATTCTCGCGCAACGTCCCATTACTCATGAGAGTATACAGGATTATGGAGAAAGTCATGTAACCCCTAGACCAGAGAGACCGGCAAATTTGTCGTTACTGTTGTGTTATTACTGTCCACCCATTCATAAATATGTGGTTACTGTTGTGGTATTACTGTCCACCCATTCATAAATTGGTGGTTACTGTTGTGTTATTACTGTCCACCCATTCATAAATTTGTGGTTACTGTTGTGGTATTCTTTCAGGTGGTCTTATTCTGACGCCAATGCTGGACTGGCTGCGCTGGCACTTTCAGGAGGGCAAACACATGGCGATGGAAGTCAGCCAAGCGGAACAGCCCTGCTCTCACTCTCACTACTGGGATTCTGTGAGTTCATTTATGCTTCATTATTGTCTGTGTGTGCTTGTGTTCTGTCAGCTTCAACAATATTGTCTGTGTGTGCTTGTGTTCTGTCAGCTTCAACTTTATTGTCTGTGTGTGCTTATGTTCTGTCAGCTTCAACAATATTGTCTGTGTGTGCTTGTGTTCTGTCAGCTTCAACTTTATTGTCTGTGTGTGGTTATGTTCTGTCAGCTTCAACTTTATTGTCTGTGTGTGCTTGTGTTCTGTCAGCTTCAACTTTATTGTCTGTGTGTGGTTATGTTCTGTCAGCTTCAACTTTATTGTCTGTGTGTGCTTGTGTTCTGTCAGCTTCAACTTTATTGTCTGTGTGTGCTTATGTTCTGTCAGCTTCAACAATATTGTCTGTGTGTGCTTGTGTTCTGTCAGCTTCAACTTTATTGTCTGTGTGTGGTTATGTTCTGTCAGCTTCAACTTTATTGTCTGTGTGTGCTTGTGTTCTGTCAGCTTCAACTTTATTGTCTGTGTGTGGTTATGTTCTGTCAGCTTCAACTTTATTGTCTGTGTGTGCTTGTGTTCTGTCAGCTTCAACAATATTGTCTGTGTGTGCTTGTGTTCTGTCAGCTTCAACTTTATTGTCTGTGTGTGGTTATGTTCTGTCAGCTTCAACTTTATTGTCTGTGTGTGCTTGTGTTCTGTCAGCTTCAACATTATTGTCTGTGTGTGCTTGTGTTCTGTCAGCTTCAACTTTATTGTCTGTGTGTGCTTATGTTCTGTCAGCTTCAACTTTATTGTCTGTGTGTGGTTATGTTCTGTCAGCTTCAACTTTATTGTCTGTGTGTGGTTATGTTCTGTCAGCTTCAACTTTATTGTCTGTGTGTGCTTGTGTTCTGTCAGCTTCAACTTTATTGTCTGTGTGTGGTTATGTTCTGTCAGCTTCAACTTTATTGTCTGTGTGTGGTTATGTTCTGTCAGCTTCAACTTTATTGTCTGTGTGTGGTTATGTTCTGTCAGCTTCAACTTTATTGTCTGTGTGTGCTTGTGTTCTGTCAGCTTCAACTTTATTGTCTGTGTGTGCTTGTGTTCTGTCAGCTTCAACTTTATTGTCTGTGTGTGGTTATGTTCTGTCAGCTTCAACATTATTGTCTGTGTGTGCTTATGTTCTGTCAGCTTCAACTTTATTGTCTGTGTGTGCTTATGTTCTGTCAGCTTCAACTTTATTGTCTGTGTGTGCTTGTGTTCTGTCAGCTTCAACTTTATTGTCTGTGTGTGGTTATGTTCTGTCAGCTTCAACATTATTGTCTGTGTGTGCTTATGTTCTGTCAGCTTCAACATTATTGTCTGTGTGTGCTTGTGTTATGTCAGCTTCAACATTATTGTCTGTGTGTGCTTGTGTTATGTCAGCTTCAACATTATTGTCTGTGTGTGCTTGTGTTATGTCAGCTTCAACATTATTGTCTGTGTGTGCTTGTGTTATGTCAGCTTCAACATTATTGTCTGTGTGTGCTTATGTTCTGTCAGCTTCAACTTTATTGTCTGTGTGTGCTTGTGTTCTGTCAGCTTCAACATTATTGTCTGTGTGTGGTTGTGTTCTGTCAGCTTCAACATTATTGTCTGTGTGTGCTTGTGTTCTGTCAGCTTCAACATTATTGTCTGTGTGTGCTTGTGTTCTGTCAGCTTCAACAATACAGGTGTAGCAGGTGTAGAGTGCTAGCCCCATATTTGTACAGAACACTGGGCACTCCATGAGTCATGTGGTGGGCTCCAGTGTTTTGTCAGTACTCTAGAACACTCCATGAGTCATGTGGTGGGCTCCAGTGTTCTGTCAGTACTCTAGAACACTCCATGAGTCATGTGGTGGGCTCCAGTGTTTTGTCAGTACTCTAGAACACTCCATGAGTCATGTGGTGGGCTCCAGTGTTTTGTCAGTACTCTAGAACACTCCATGAGTCATGTGGTGGGCTCCAGTGTTTTGTCAGTACTCTAGAACACTCCGTGAGTCATGTGATGGGGCTCCAGTGTTCTTGTCCGTACTCTAGAACACTCAAGTGAGTTCCATGTGGTGGGCTCCAGTGTTTTGTCATTAACTCTAGACCACTCCGTGAGTCATGTGGTGGGCTCCAGAGTGTGTTTGTCAGTTACTCTACGAACCCACTCCTGAGTTCATGTGGTGGCTCCAGTGTTTTGTCAGTACTCTAGAACACTCTGTGAGTCATGTGGTGGGCTCCAGTGTTTTGTCCGCAGTACTCTAGAACACTCCATGAGTCATTGGTTGGTGGGCTACAGTGTTTTTTGTCAGTACTCTAGAACAACTCCATGAGGTCATGGTGGTGGGCTCCAGTGGTTTTGTCAGTACTCTTAGCACACTCCATGAGTCATGTGTGGGCTCCCAGTAGTGTTTTGTTCAGATACTCTAGATCACTCCCATGAGTCATGTTGGTGGGCTCCAGTGTTTTGTCAGTTACTCTAGAACCCATCCACTGAGGTCATGTGGTGGGCTCCACGTGTTTTGTAGCCGTACTCTAGAACACTTCCATGAGTCATGTGGTGGGCTCCAGTGTTTTGTCAGTACTCTAGAACACTCCATGAGTCATGTGGTGGGCTCCAGTGTTTTGTCAGTACTCTAGAACACTCCATGAGTTCATGTGGTTGGGCTCCAGTGTTTGTCAGTACTCTAGAACACTCCATGAGTCATGTGGTGGGCTCAGTGTTTTGTCAGTACTCTAGAACACTCCATGAGTCATGTGGTGGGCTCCAGTGTTTTGTCAGTACTCTAGAACACTCCATGAGTCATGTGGTGGGCTCCAGTGTTTTGTCAGTACTCTAGAACACTCCATGAGTCATGTGGTGGGCTCCAGTGTTTTGTCAGTACTCTAGAACACTCCATGAGTCATGTGGTGGGCTCCAGTGTTCTGTCAGTACTCTAGAACAATCCATGAGTCATGTGGTGGGCTCCAGTGTTCTGTCAGTACTCTAGAACACTCCATGAGTCATGTGGTGGGCTCCAGTGTTCTATCAGTACTCTAGAACACTCCATGAGTCATGTGGTGGGCTCCAGTGTTCTATCAGTACTCTAGAACACTGGGCACTTCATGAGATGTGGTGGGCTCTTGTATTCTGTCAGTACTCTAGAATATCAGTCAGTTTCTAATTGTTTTCATATGTTTCATTATTTGTCCTCATTTATAACCACATCATGAGAAGAGAAAAAAAGAGAAAGACAGCTGGAAGGACATATGGAAAGAGAAATTTAGGAAAATGAGAGGATATTCTTGATAGCCTTTCATGATGGTCTGGAACAGTGTCAGCACACGATCTAAGTGTTCTGTTGGAGATCAGGAGATGTGGAGAATGATGATTGCCTATGCCAGTCAGCAGAGCATTGGATGATGATTATTATTACATGACCACAAGTGTGGTTTCTGAGAGGAATGTTAGGATACCTTGGACTGCCAGGGTTTCTGAGACAAATGAATATATATATATATAATATATATATATATATATATATATATATATAATATATATTATATATATATATATATATATATATATATATATAAATGTTGCATATCCCTTACACGATGTTGCAGTCAACACCAGCATTTTTCAGCTGCTGTTGATATACTAGGCAAGTTTTTACGTTCAGTAGTTTGCCGTTGCTTTCTGACCGACCGGTTCCCATACCAACACGTTGTAACACAATGCGACACAGTCTGCTGCATAACTCGGTTGCGGCTGCTTTTTGAACGCTTGGTAAGCGGCTCACGAACCGCGTTCGCAAGCCTTTGGCCACGGAATCCGGCTGAGATATATAGGAAACTCTTTATAAAACTGCCGTAGGGGTTTACGGCACTGTGGATCATAAGAGGCAGGACTGGTTTGCGGCCAATAGCGATACTCTGCAGCCCTTGATTGATAAGAAGAAGAAAGCTCTCTTAAGAAACAAGGAAAGACCAACGCGTAACACTCTGAGTGAGCTAAGGCAAGCTAGGAAGGATGTGCAAAAGGCTGCCAGGCAGTGTGCAAATGATTATTGGATCAAGTTATGTGAGTCCATTCAAATCGCAAGTGATAAGGGAGACATAAGAAGCATGTATGAAGGAATAAAGAAAGCCTGTGGTCCAGTGATCAAAAGAAGTGCACCATTGAAAACCTTGACTGGAGAAGTCATCACTGATAAGAAACAGCAGATGGGTAGAGCACTATTTGGAGCATTACTCAAGTGAGACCAAACTAGCGGATGATGCCCTCAACGCCATAGAGGCTCTACCAACTCTTGACCACCTGGACACACTTCCCACCATAACAGAAGTTAAGTGTGCTATAAATGAACTTGCATCTGGCAAGGCTCCAGGTAAGGATGGGATTCCAATAGAGGTTATCAGGAGTGGGCAAGACACACTCACTATACAGATCCACCAGCTAATAGAGCTATGCTGGCGTGAAGGACAAGTCCCACAGGATTTCAAAGATTCAAGCATCATAACACTGTACAAGAACAAGGGCGATCGGAGCGACTGCAACAACTATAGGGGTATCTCACTTCTGTGTATTGTTGGAAAAGTATTTGCCAGAATTGTTCTGCGCAGACTTCAAGTCCTAGGAGATCAAGTCTACCCTGAATCACAGTGTGGCTTTCGACAGAACCGGTCTACCACTGATATGATATTCTCATTGCGACAAATGCAAAAAAAATGCCGTGAACAGAATCAACCACTGTTTATTGCCTTCATCGACCTCACAAAGGCATTTGATTTGGTCAGTCGTGAGGGTCTGTTCAAGGCACTAAAGAAGATTGGCTGCCCACCAACTCTTCTGTCCATTGTGGAATCGTTCCACACAGGCATGAAGGGTATAATCAAGTTTGATGGTGCAACTTCTGAAGAATTTGAAATCAAGAGTGGAGTTAAGCAAGGTTGTGTACTAGCTCCCACCCTCTTTGGAATATACTTTTCACTTCTACTGAAATATGCATTTCGTGATCAGGATGGTGGTATATACATTCACTCACGCTCAGATGGCGGCCTCTACAATGCTCAGAGATTGAAGGCTAAGACCAAAATTAGGAGGGTACTGATCAGAGAGTTGCTTTTTGCAGATGATGCTGCAGTTACGACCCACTCTGAGGAAGAATTGCAATGTCTACTATCTGCATTCTCCAATGCTTGTCTGAATTTGGTTTAACAATTAGCAAAAAGAAGACACAGATTATGTCACAAGGTGCACATGGGGTACCATCAATCTTTATTGACGACGCCGAACTAGAGATAGTAGACCATTTTACATATCTAGGATCAGTGGTAAATAGCAAATTATCCCTAGATCAGGAAATCAACATCCGGATTGGTAAGGCAGCAACAACAATGAACAGGTTAAGAAAAAGAGTCTGGGAGAACAGGAAGCTTACTGCCAAAACAAAAGTCCTTGTCTATCAAGCCTGTGTCCTTAGTACTCTTCTCTATGGCAGTGAAACCTGGACAACTTACTCACACCAAGAGAACAATTTAAACAGCTTTCATATGCGGTGTCTGCGAAGAATTCTTGGTATTAAGTGGCAAGACAAAATCACAAATACTGAAGTATTGGAAAGATCAGGTTGTGTGACAGTTTATTCCATGCTCAGTCTTCGTAGACTTAGATGGATAGGACATCTTAGGAGGATGGATGATGGTAGAATACCAAAGGATATCTTTTTTGGTGAATTACAGATGGGTAAGAGACCTCAGGGTCGGCCTCTACTACGATACAAAGATGTGTGTAAGCAGGGACATGATTGATACAGGCATTGATAATGCACATTGGGAGCAAGTCGCCGTCTGAACGTGTTGCATGGAGGGCAAATATCAGAAATGGAATAAAGTCAAAGGAGAAAATTATTGCAGAAAAGTCACACACCAAGCGTTTGAGACGTAAGATGGTGCATGATGGTGGAAATGGCCACGTGTTCACATGCACCCACTGTGAACGGACATTTACAGCGCAAATTGGCCTTATCAGTCACACTCGCTACCGCCATAGTTAAAAGTTATTATGCCTTTTTAAAGCACAAACTATCGTCTGTCAAGACGGCAAGGTGCCAATGTTATATATATATATATATATATATATATATATATATATATATATATATATATATATATATATATATATATATATATATATATATCACACACACAGAGAGGGAGGGGAGAGGGGCACACATGCACCTTCACACCCATACTTAGTACAGTGTATCCCTGGGAAGGTTAACCCGTCAACAAACATCCGCAGAAGTCGGATGTGTCGGCCTAACGGCGCAAGTACGCAGCTCTGCTGTAAACAGGCACAACACAATCACGTCCGGAAAAAAAACTGCGGATGAACGCAGAAGAAGAAGAAGAAGAAGTACAGTGTATGATGCTACAGTGAGTGACTGTCATTGGTGGTTGCAGTTTCATGTTATTCTCAAGACTTGACATGTGACATTGTCTGCCTGTTCTCTGCACAGATATACAGACTGCTGCTTCAGGGCAGCATAGATAATGTCCGCAAGCTGCTGGCACTGCACACATACAGCAGTTCAGATCCCTTCACCAGTGTGGATGAGTTATTGTCTACCATGCCTCAGTGGACAGTAAGTGGCTGTCTGTTCATGTCTGTTGTTGTTGTGTAAGACAGTATGTGGTTGTCTGTTCATGTCTGTTGTTGTCATGTAAGACAGTATGTGGTTGTCTGTTGTTGTGTAAGACAGTAAGTGGCTGTCTGTTCATGTCTGTTGTTGTTGTGTAAGACAGTAAGTGGCTGTCTGTTTATGTCTGTTGTTGTGTAAGACAGTAAGTGGCTGCCTGTTCATGTCTGTTGTTGTGTAAGACAGTAAGTGGCTGCCTGTTCATGTCTGTTGTTGTGTAAGACAGTAAGTGGCTGTCTGTTCATGTCTGTTGTTGTTGTGTAAGACAGTAAGTGGTTGTCTGTTCATGTCTGTTGTTGTTATGTAAGACAGTAAGTGGTTGTCTGTTCATGTCTGTTGTTGTTGTGTAAGACAATAAGTGGTTGTCTGTTCATGTCTGTTGTTATTATGTAAGACAGTAAGTGGCTGTCCGTTCATGTCTGTTGTTGTGTAAGACAGTAAGTGGTTGTCTGTTGTTGTTATGTAAGACAGTAAGTGGCTGTCTGTTCATGTCTGTTGTTGTGTAAGACAGTAAGTGGCTGTCTGTTCATGTCTGTTGTTGTTGTGTAAGACAGTAAGTGGCTGTCCATTCATGTCTGTTGTCATGTAAGACAGTAAGTGGCTGTCCATTCATGTCTGTTGTTGTCCTGTGAGACAGTGGCTGTCTGTTCATGTCTGTTGTTGTCGTGTAAGACAGTAAGTGGTTGTCTGTTGTTTAAGACAGTAAGTGGTTGTCTGTTCATGTCTGTTGTTGTTGTTTAAGACAGTAAGTGGTTGTCTGTTCATGTCTGTTGTTGTCATGTAAGATAGTAAGTGGCTGTCTGTTCATGTCTGTTGTTGTTGTGTAAGACAGTAAGTGGTTGTCTGTTGTTTAAGACAGTAAGTGGTTGTCTGTTCATGTCTGTTGTTGTCATGTAAGACAGTAAGTTGCTGTCTGTTCATGTCTGTTGTTATCATGTAAGACAGTAAGTGGTTGTCTATTGTTTAAGACAGTAAGTGGTTGTCTGTTCATGTCTGTTGTCATGTAAGACAGTAAGTGGCTGTCTGTTCATGTCTGTTGTTGTTGTGTAAGACAGTAAGTGGCTGTCTGTTCATGTCTGTTGTTGTTGTGTAAGACAGTAAGTGGTTGTCTGTTCATGTCTGTTGTCATGTAAGACAGTAAGTTGCTGTCTGTTGTTTAAGACAGTAAGTGGTTGTCTGTTCATGTCTGTTGTTGTCATGTAAGACAGTAAGTTGCTGTCTGTTCATGTCTGTTGTTATCATGTAAGACAGTAAGTGGTTGTCTATTGTTTAAGACAGTAAGTGGTTGTCTGTTCATGTCTGTTGTCATGTAAGACAGTAAGTGGTTGTCTGTTCATGTCTGTTGTTGTGTAAGACAGTAATTGGCTGTCTGTTCATGTCTGTTGTTGTGTAAGACAGTAAGTGGTTGTCTGTTCATGTCTGTTGTCATGTAAGACAGTAAGTTGCTGTCTGTTGTTTAAGACAGTAAGTGGCTGTCTGTTCATGTCTGTTGTTGTGTAAGGAGGTAAGTGACTGTCTGTTCATGTCTGTTGTTGTCATGTAAGACAGTAAGTTGCTGTCTGTTCATGTCTGTTGTGTAAGACAGTAAGTGGTTGTCTGTTCATGTCTGTTGTGTAAGACAGTAAGTGGTTGTCTGTTCATGTCTGTTGTGTAAGACAGTAAGTGGTTGTCTGTTCATGTCTGTTGTTATGTAAGACAGTAAGTGGTTGTCTGTTCATGTCTGTTGTTGTTATGTAAGACAGTAAGTGGTTGTCTGTTCATGTCTGTTGTTGTTGTGTAAGACAGTAAGTGGTTGTCTGTTCGTGTCTGTTGTTATGTAAGACAGTAAGTGGTTGTCTGTTCATGTCTGTTGTTGTCATGTAAGACAGTAAGTGACTGTCTGTTCATATCTGCTGTTGTGTAAGACAGTAAGTGGCTGTCTGTTCATGTCTGTTGTTGTTATGTAAGACAGTAAGTGGTTGTCTGTTGTTTAAGACTGTAAGTGGCTGTCTGTTCATGTCTGTTGTTGTCATGTAAGACAGTAAGTGGTTGTCTGTTGTTTAAGACAGTAAGTGGTTGTATGTTCATGTCTGTTGTTGTTGTATAAGACAGTAAGTGGCTGTCTGTTCATGTCTGTTGTTGTTGTGTAAGACAGTAAGTGGTTGTCTGTTCATGTCTGTTGTTGTTATGTAAGACAGTAAGTTGCTGTCTGTTCATTGTCTGTTGTTGTTATGTAAGACAGTAAGTTGCTGTCTGTTGTTATGTAAGACAGTAAGTGGCTGTCTGTTCATGTCTGTTGTTAAAAAAAAAGTCGCTTAAAAGTCGACAGAGTCGACTTCATTGCACCGGGTTTTATCCCATATGGCTCGGTCTCTTTCCGCAGCACGGAAAGCCTTGTTGTTGTGTAAGACAGTAAGTGGTCTTCAAGTCTGTCGTGTAGTGTTCATGTCTGTTATGTGATGTTCATGTCTGTTATGTGATGTTCATGTCTGTCATGTAATGTTCATGTCTGTTGTGTGATGTTCATGTCTGTTATTCAAGTATGTTGTGTGATGTTCATGTCTGTTAGTCAAGTCTGTTGTGTGATGTTCATGTCTGTTATTCAAGTCTGTTGTGTGATGTTCATGTCTGTTAGTCAAGTCTGTTGTGTGATGTTCATGTCTGTTATTCAAGTCTGTTGTGTGATGTTTTCATGTCTGTTATTCAAGTCTGTTGTGTGATGTTCATGTCTGTTATTCAAGTCTGTTGTGTGATGTTCATGTCTGTTATTCAAGTCTCTTGTGTGATGTTCATGTCTGTTATTCAAGTCTGTTGTGTGATGTTCGCATCTGTTATTCAAGTCTGTTGTGTGATGTTCATGTCTGTTATTCATGTCTACCTGTGGTGTTCATGTCTGTTATTCAAGTCTGTTGTGTGATGTTCATGTCTGTTATTCAAGTCTGTTGTGTGATGTTCATGTCTGTTAGTCAAGTCTGTTGTGTGATGTTCATGTCTGTTATTCAAGTCTGTTGTGTGATGTTTTCATGTCTGTTATTCATGTCTATTGTGTGATGTTCATGTCTGTTATTCAAGTCTGTTGTGTGATGTTCATGTCTGTTATTCAAGTCTCTTGTGTGATGTTCATGTCTGTTATTCATATCTGTTGTGTGATGTTCGCATCTGTTATTCAAGTCTGTTGTGTGATGTTCATGTCTGTTATTCATGTCTACCTGTGGTGTTCATGTCTGTTATTCAAGTCTGTCGTGTAATGTTCATGTCTGTCATGTGGTGTTCATGTCTGTTATTCAAGTCTGTCGTGTAATGTTCATGTCCGTCATGTTGTGGTCATGTCTGTTATTCACTTCTGCCATGTGGTATTCACGCCTGTCGTGTGGGGCCATTTGGTTAGTCAGTTTTTGTGTCCGTAGCATAAATCATATTTAATACATACATTTGTATTTGGACCTGCTCACATTCTGCGCTTGACATGTTTTTATGTCTGTAGAGAAATATCTTCATTCTATCCACCAGTTTCAGCGAGCACAATCAGTGGCGGAGTATGAGATGAGGTGGAGGCACTGGAGAGATGAATGTATTCGCAGATATGAGGCCGGAGAGTTCGCTGCTTATCCACAGCTTGAGACCATTGTTCAAGTAAGCTCCTACACTGATTTCCTTAACTCGTTCCACTTGGAACAATTTTCTCAACAGCACACCAGATTATCATTGCCAGGAAGATTGCAGTCTGGTCAGAATAAGTAATAATCTGTATGAAGTCATTGAACAGAAAGCAGCAAGTGGTAGACCTTAGAATGTGGGTCAGACATGTGGACCTATAACATCATGTTCAGTGATTAAGTCTGGAACAGTGACAAGATGAGGACAGGGCGATTCATGATACTGTAGCAGGCCCTTATGCCTAATGTTCTCATCACTGCACACAGAAAAGTCTCTGGACCTCTGGCCATATCTCACGCACCCTTATGCCCCAGGTGTCTGCCATGCCCCGTGTCCCTCATACCCCAGGTGTCTCCCATGTCCCTCATACCCCAGGTGTCTGCCATGTCCCATACTGTCCGAAGAAGATTTGTCCTGGGCTGTGTGGAGATGGCTGGCATTCAGTCCTCTGTGTTACAGCACCGTGCAGCAATGGGAGGATTCACTTGTCCTGAGCTGTGTGGAGATGGCTGGCATTCAGTCCCCTGTGTTACAGCACCATGCAGCAATGGGAGGATTCACTTGTCCTGAGCTGTGTGGAGATGGCTGGCATTCAGTCCCCTGTGTTACAGCACCATGCAGCAATGGGAGGATTCACTTGTCCTGGGCTGTGTGGAGATGGCTGGCATTCAGTCCCCTGTGTTACAGCACCATGCAGCAATGGGAGGATTCACTTGTCCTGGGCTGTGTGGAGATGGCTGGCATTCAGTCCCTTGTGTTACAGCACCATGCAGCAATGGGAGGATTCACTTGTCCTGAGCTGTGTGGAGATGGCTGGCATTCAGTCCCTTGTGTTACAGCACCATATAGCAATGGGAGGATTCACTTGTCCTGGGCTGTGTGGAGATGGCTGGCATTCAGTCCCTTGTGTTACAGCACCATGCAGCAATGGGAGGATTCACTTGTCCTGGGCTGTGTGGAGATGGCTGGCATTCAGTCCCTTGTGTTACAGCACCATGCAGCAATGGGAGGATTCACTTGTCCTGGGCTGTGTGGAGATGGCTGGCATTCAGTCCCTTGTGTTACAGCACCATATAGCAATGGGAGGATTCACTTGTCCTGGGCTGTGTGGAGATGGCTGGCGTTCAGTCCCTTGTGTTACAGCACCATGCAGCAATGGGAGGATTCACTTGTCCTGGGCTGTGTGGAGATGGCTGGCATTCAGTCCCTTGTGTTACAGCACCATGCAGCAATGGGAGGATTCACTTGTCCTGGGCTGTGTGGAGATGGCTGGCATTCAGTCCCTTGTGTTACAGCACCATGCAGCAAGTGGGAGGATTCACTTGTCCTGGGCTGTGTGGAGATGGCTGGCATTCAGTCCCTTGTGTTACAGCACCATGCAGCAATGGGAGGATTCACTTGTCCTGAGCTGTGTGGAGATGGCTGGCATTCAGTCCCTTGTGTTACAGCACCATGCAGCAATGGGAGGATTCACTTGTCCTGGGCTGTGTGAAGATGGCTGGCATTCAGTCCCTTGTGTTACAGCACCATATAGCAATGGGAGGATTCACTTGCCCTGGGCTGTGTGGAGATGGCTGGCATTCAGTCCCTTGTGTTACAGCACCATATAGCAATGGGAGGATTCACTTGTCCTGGGCTGTGTGGAGATGGCTGGCATTCAGTCCCTTGTGTTACAGCACCATGCAGCAATGGGAGGATTCACTTGTCCTGGGCTGTGTGGAGATGGCTGGCATTCAGTCCCCTGTGTTACAGCACCATGCAGCAATGGGAGGATTCACTTGTCCTGGGCTGTGTGGAGATGGCTGGCATTCAGTCCCTTGTGTTACAGCACCATATAGCAATGGGAGGATTCACTTGCCCTGGGCTGTGTGGAGATGGCTGGCATTCAGTCCCTTGTGTTACAGCACCATATAGCAATGGGAGGATTCACTTGTCCTGGGCTGTGTGGAGATGGCTGGCATTCAGTCCCCTGTGTTACAGCACCATGCAGCAATGGGAGGATTCACTTGTCCTGGGCTGTGTGGAGATGGCTGGCATTCAGTCCCTTGTGTTACAGCACCATGCAGCAATGGGAGGATTCACTTGTCCTGGGCTGTGTGGAGATGGCTGGCATTCAGTCCCTGTGTTACAGCACCATATAGCAATGGGAGGATTCACTTGTCCCTGGGCTGTGTGGAGATGGCTGGCATTCAGTCCCTTGTGTTACAGCACCATATAGCAATGGGAGGATTCACTTGTCCTGGGCTGTGTGGAGATGGCTGGCATTCAGTCCTCTGTGTTACAGCACCATGCAGCAATGGGAGGATTCACTTGTCCTGGGCTGTGTGGAGATGGCTGGCATTCAGTCCCTTGTGTTACAGCACCATGCAGCAATGGGAGGATTCACTTGTCCTGGGCTGTGTGGAGATGGCTGGCATTCAGTCCCTGTGTTACAGCACCATGCAGCAATGGGAGGATTCACTTGTCCTGGGCTATGTGGAGATGGCTGGCATTCAGTCCCTTGTGTTACAGCACCATGCAGCAATGGGAGGATTCACTTGTCCTGGGCTGTGTGGAGATGGCTGGCATTCAGTCCCCTGTGTTACAGCACCATATAGCAATGGGAGGATTCACTTGTCCTGGGCTGTGTGGAGATGGCTGGCATTCAGTCCCTTGTGTTACAGCACCATGCAGCAATGGGAGGATTCACTTGTCCTGGGCTGTGTGGAGATGGCTGGCATTCAGTCCCTTGTGTTACAGCACCATGCAGCAATGGGAGGATTCACTTGTCCTGGGCTGTGTGGAGATGGCTGGCATTCAGTCCCTTGTGTTACAGCACCATGCAGCAATGGGAGGATTCACTTGCCCTGGGCTGTGTGGAGATGGCTGGCATTCAGTCCCTTGTGTTACAGCACCATATAGCAATGGGAGGATTCACTTGTACTGGACTGTGTGGAGATGGCTGGCATTCAGTCCCCTGTGTTACAGCACCATGCAGCAATGGGAGGATTCACTTGTCCTGGGCTGTGTGGAGATGGCTGGCATTCAGTCCCTTGTGTTACAGCACCATATAGCAATGGGAGGATTCACTTGTCCTGGGCTGTGTGGAGATGGCTGGCATTCAGTCCCCTGTGTTACAGCACCATGCAGCAATGGGAGGATTCACTTGTCCTGGGCTGTGTGGAGATGGCTGGCATTCAGTCCCCTGTGTTACAGCACCATATAGCAACGGGAGGATTCACTTGTCCTGGGCTGTGTGGACATCTCTGAGTTTGTTTACATGCTGTTTCCAGTTTGTATGTAGCAGGTTTTGTGCTTGATGATGTCACTGCATTGATTGCCTCTCTGTTATCTCAGGTTTTGTGTGTGATAATGTCACTACATTGATTGTCTCTCTGTTGCCTCAGGTTTTATGCGGAGATGAGGCAGTATTCAGGGAGATGAAGGACCAGTGTGAGACCTGGTATCACTTGTTGGTGTCCAAACTGTACTATCAGAACCCTACAGTTCGGCTCACAGATCTCAGCTTTGAAATCAAGGTCAGCCATTCTTACAGTTTTTATTGATTTCAATGTGGGTGTTGTGGTGTTACATTTCTGTTGACTTCAGTGTGGATATTGCGTGGTTAAATTTCTGTTGATTTTAATGTCAGTTTGGGAACCCTGTGAGGCCACTAAATAAATGTACACGTATTGTTTGTTGCCCGTAGAAGTAGTAGACGGAAGGAGAGACTAGAGGACATACTACACAATATAACAATTGAAATCTATAGTTACCGACTGGGATTCAAACCTGACACCACCTCGCTGCAGGAATATGTGTACTTTAACACAGCTAGAGCGCTTTTGTCCATTCAGCTGATTAGAATTTATTCATGTCTGTCGAAAGACACAGTGAAGATCAAAATCTTTTTCTGAACATTAATTTTTTTTTTTAAAAGTTCACAGACAGAACTACATGTCAGCCAAACATGACAATTGTGATGGAAATGACTTTCAGTAAAGAAATTCCTAAATTATGTGCAATGGTAAATAATGTGTGACAGTCAATGGTGTGTGACAGTAAATGACGTGTGCCAGTAAGTGATGTGTGACAGTAGATGACATGTGACATTGCATGTGTAAGACGTGCTATAACCCTGACACTTGCCCACACGGTGGTGACTTTGCTGGTTTCAGCCCTGCCAGGCGGTGTACAGCCTGTCCAGTGAGAACTTCCCAGAGCTGGACAACATCCTGCAGGCAGCGCTGGAGTTTGACATCCACCAGGTCATTAAAGAAAGCTGGTCAGTGCGGATCTGTCGCTACCCGTTGCTGTGATTTTCTCGTCTTCACACCTTTGTTGTTACACTGTTGCTGTAGTGTCCACATCTTCATGCCTTTGTTGTTACACTGTTGCTGTAATGTCTTCATGTCTTTGTTGTTACACTGTTGCTGTAGTGCCTTCATGCCTTTGTTGTTACACTGTTGCTGTAGTGTCCACATCTTCATGCCTTTGTTGTTACACCGTTGCTGTAGTGTCCACATCTTCATGCCTTTGTTGTTACACTGTTGCTTTAGTGCCTTCATGTCTTTGTTGTTACACTGTTGCTGTAGTGCCTTCATGCCTTTGTTGTTACACTGTCGCTGTAGTTTCCACATCGTAATGCCTTTGTCGTTACACTGTTGCTGTAGTGTCCACATCTTCATGCCTTTGTTGTTACACTGTTGTTGTAGTGTCCACAGCTTCATGCCTTTGTTGTTACACTGTTGCTGTAGTGTCTTCATGCCTTTGTTGTTACACTGTTGCTGTAGTGTCTTCATGCCTTTGTTGTTACACTGTTGCTGTAGTGTCCACATCTTCATGCCTTTGTTGTTACACTGTTGCTGTAGTGTCCACATCTTCATGCCTTTGTTGTTACACTGTTGCTGTAGTGTCCACATCTTCATGCCTTTGTTGTTACACTGTTGCTGTAGTGTCCACATCTTCATGCCTTTGTTGTTATACTGTTGCTGTAGTGTCCACATCTTCATGCCTTTGTTGTTACACTGTTGCTGTAGTGTCCACATCTTCATGCCTTTGTTGTTACACTGTTGCTGTAGTCTCCACGTCTTCACGCCTTTGTTGTTACACTGTTGCTGTAGTGTCCACATCTTCATGCCTTTGTTGTTACACTGTTTCTGTAATGTCTTCATGCCTTTGTTGTTACACTGTTGCTGTAGTGCCCACATCTTCATGCCTTTGTTGTTACACTGTTGCTGTAATGTCTTCATGCCTTTGTTGTTACACTGTTGCTGTAGTGTCCACATCTTCATGCCTTTGTTGTTACACTGTTGCTGTAATGTATTCATGCCTTTGTTGTTACACTGTTGCTGTAGTGTCCACATCTTCATGCCTTTGTTGTTACACTGTTGCTGTAGTGTCCACATCTTCATGCCTTTGTTGTTACACTGTTGCTGTAGTGTCTTCATGCCTTTGTTGTTACACTGTTGCTGTAGTGTCTTCATGCCTTTGTTGTTACACTGTTGCTGTAGTGTCCACATCTTCATGCCTTTGTTGTTACACTGTTGCTGTAGTGTCCACATCTTCATGCCTTTGTTGTTACACTGTCGCTGTAGTGTCTTCATGCCTTTGTTGTTACACTGTTGCTGTAGTGTCCACATCTTCATGCCTTTGTTGTTACACTGTTGCTGTAGTCTCCACGTCTTCACGCCTTTGTTGTTACACTGTTGTTGTAGTGTCTTCATGCCTGCGTTGTTACACTGTGGCTGTAGTGTCTTCATGCCTTTGTTGTTACACTGTTGCTGTAGTGCCTTCATGCCTTTGTTGTTACACTGTTGTTGTAGTGTCTTCATGCCTATGTTGTTACACTGTTGCTGTAGTGTCCACATCTTCATGCCTTTGTTGTTACACTGTTGCTGTAGTGTCCACATCATCATGCCTTTGTTGTTACACTGTTGCTGTAGTGTCCACATCTTCATGTCTTTGTTGTTACACTGTTGCTGTAGTGTCTTCATGCCTTTGTTGTTATACTGTTTCTGTAATGTCTTCATGCCTTTGTTGTTACACTGTTGCTGTAGTGTCTTCATGCCTTTGTTGTTACACTGTTGCTGTAGTGTCCACATCTTCATGCCTTTGTTGTTACACCGTTGCTGTAGTGTCCACATCTTCATGCCTTTGTTGTTACACTGTTGCTTTAGTGCCTTCATGTCTTTGTTGTTACACTGTTGCTGTAGTGTCCACATCTTCATGTCTTTGTTGTTACACTGTTGCTGTAGTGTCTTCATGCCTTTGTTGTTATACTGTTTCTGTAATGTCTTCATGCCTTTGTTGTTACACTGTTGCTGTAGTGTCCACATCTTCATGTCTTTGTTGTTACACTGTTGCTGTAGTGTCTTCATGCCTTTGTTGTTACACTGTTGCTGTAGTGTCCACATCTTCATGCCTTTGTTGTTACACTGTTGCTGTAGTGTCCACATCTTCATGTCTTTGTTGTTACACTGTTGCTGTGGTGTCTTCATGCCTTTGTTGTTACACTGTTGCTGTAGTGTCCGCATCTTCATGCCTTTTGTTGTTACACTGTTGCTGTAGTGTCTTCATGCCTTTGTTGTTACACTGTTGCTGTAGTTTCCACATCTTCATGCCTTTTGTTGTTACACTGTTGCTGTAGTGTCTTCATGCCTTTGTTGTTACACTGTTGCTGTAATGTCCACAAATTCATGCCTTTGTTGTTACACTGTTGCTGTAGTGTCCACATCTTCATGCCTTTGTTGTTACACTGTTTCTGTAATGTCTTCATGCCTTTGTTGTTACACTGTTGCTGTAGTGTCCACATCTTCATGCCTTTGTTGTTACACTGTTGCTGTAGTGTCCACATCTTCATGCCTTTGTTGTTACACTGTTGCTGTAGTGTCCACATCTTCATGCCTTTGTTGTTACACTGTTGCTGTAGTGTCCACATCTCATGCCTTTGTTGTTACACTGTTGCTGTAGTGTCTTCATGCCTTTGTTGTTACACTGTTGCTGTAGTGTCCACATCTTCATGCCTTTGTTGTTACACTGTTGCTGTAGTGTCCACATCTTCATGCCTTTGTTGTTACACTGTTGCTGTAGTGTCTTCATGCCTTTGTTGTTACACTGTTGCTGTAGTGTCCACATCTTCATGCCTTTGTTGTTACACTGTTGCTGTAGTGTCCACATCTTCATGCCTTTGTTGTTACACTGTTGCTGTAGTGTCTTCATGCCCTTGTTTTACACTGTTGCTGTGTGTCCACATCTTCATGCCTTTGTTGTTACACTGTTGCTGTAGTGTCTTCATGTCTTTGTTATTACACTGTTGCTGTAGTGCCTTCATGCCTTTGTTGTTATACTAGTTGCTGTAGGTGCCGCACAGTCCGCATGCCTTTGTTGTTACACTGTTGCTGTAGTGTCAGATCTTCATGCCTTTGTTGTTACACTGTTGCTGTAGTGTCTTCATGGCCTTTGTTGTTACACTGTTGCTGTAGTGTCCACATCTTTCATGCCTTTGTTGTTACACTGTTGCTGTAGTGTCCTCATGCCTTTGTTGTTACACTGTTGCTGTAGTGCCCACATCTTCATGCCTTTGTTGTTACACTGTTGCTGTAGTGTCTTCATGTCTTTGATTTATTACACTGTTGCGTGTAGTGGCGTTCATGCCTTGTTGTTATACTGTTGCTGTAGTGTCCCACATCTTCATGCCGCTGTTGTTACACTGTTGCTGTAGTGTCCACATCTTCCTGCCTTTGTGTTACGCTGATTGCTGTATTGTCTCATGTCTTGGTTATTGCACGGTTTCGGGTAGTGCGCTCATGCTTTGTTGTTATACATGTTGCTGTAGTGTCCACAGGTCGTTCATGCCTCTGTGTTACACTGTTGCGTCGAGTGTACCACATCTTCATGCCTTTGTTGTTACACTGTTGCTGTAGGTCCACATCTTCATGTCTTTGTTGTTACACTGTTGCTGTAGTGTCTTCATGCACTTTGTTGTTTGACACTGTTGGCTGTTAGTGTCCCATCTTCATGCCTTTGTTGTTACACTGTTGCTGTAGTGTCCACATCTCATCTTCATGCCTTTGTGTTACCTGTTGCGGTAGTGTCCACATCTTCATGCCTTGTGTTGTTACACTGTGCTGTAGTGTTCCACATCTTCATGGCCTTTGTGTGTTACAGCTGTTTGCTCTGTAGTGTCCACATCTTCATGCCTTTGTTGTTACACTGTTGCTGTAGTGTCCACAGCTTCATGCTTTGTTGTTACAGCGGTTGCTGTAGTGTATTCATGCTTTGTTGTTTAAGCACTGTTGCTGTAGTGTCTTCACATGCCTTTGTTGTACACAACTGTTGCTGTAGTGTCTTCAGTGCTTTGTTGTTACAACTGTTGCTGTATGTGTCCACATCTCTTCATGCCTTTGTTAGTTACACACTGTTGCTGTAAGTATCATGCTTTGTTGTTACACTGTGTGCTGTAGTGTCTTCGTGCTTTGTGTTGTTACTCTGTTGCTTGTAATGTGCTTCATTCATGCCTTTGGTGTTACACTGTTGCTGTAGTGTCCACTATCTTCATCATGCCTTTGTTGTTACAACTGTTGCTGTAATGTATTCGTGCCTTTGTTGTTAGCACTGTTTGCTGTAGTGTCCTTCATGCCTTTGTGTTACATACACTGTTGCTGTCGTGTCCACGAATCTTCATCGCCTTGTGTTGTTAGCACCTGTTGCTGTAGTGTCACATCTTCATGCCTTTGTTGTTACACTGTTGCTGTGTCATGGTGTGCATGCCTTGGTTGTTACACTGTTGCTGTAGTGCCCGACATCTTCATGCCTTTGTTTGTTACACTGTTGCTGCTATAAGTGTCCTGCATGCCTTTGTATGTTTACACTGTTGCTGTAGTGTCCACATCTCATGCCTTGTGTTGTATACACTGTCATGCTGTAGTGTCCACATCTTCAGGCCTTTGTTGTTACACTGTTGCTGTAATGTATTCATATGCCTTTGTTGTTACACGGTTGCGTGTATGTGCCCACATCTTCATGCCTTTTGTTGTTACACTGTTGCTGTAGTGTCACTGCATGCCTTTGGTGTTACACTGTTGCTGTAGTGTCCACATCTTCATGCTTTGTTGTTACACCACTGTGCTGTAGTGTCCACATCTTCATGCCTTTGTTGTTACACTGTTGCTGTAATGTATTCATGGCCTCTGTGTACACTGTTGCTGTAGTGTCCACATCTCACACCTTTGGTGTTTGCCCTGTTGCTGTAGTTCCACTCTTCATGCCTTTGTTGTTACACTGTTGCTGTATGTCTTCATGCCTTTGTGTGTTACACTGTTGCTGTAGTGTGGTCAACATCTTCATGCCTGTTGTTACATGGTTGCTGTAAGGTATTCATGCCTTTGTGTTCACACATGTTGCGGTAGTGTCTTCATGCCTTTGTTGTTACCACTGTTGGCTGGTATTGTCCACATCTTTATCATGCCTTTGTGTTACACTTTTGCTGTAGTGTCCACATCTTCATGCCTATGTTTTTACAACTGTTGTGTAGTGTGCATCTTCATGCCTGGTTGTTGACCTGTTGCTGTAATGTATTCAAGCCTTTGTGTTGTTACACGGTTGCTGTAGTGCCCACATCTTCATGCCTTTGTGTTACACTGTTGCTGTGGTGTCTGCATGCCTTTGTTGTTACACTGTTGCTGTAGTGTCCACAGCTTCATGCCTTTGTGTGTTACACTGTTGCTGTAGTGTCACATCGTCATGCCGTTGTTATGTTACACTGTTGCTGTATATGTAGTCATGTCCTTTGGTAGTTTGACCACGTTTGCTGTAGTGGCCCACATCTTCATGCCTTTGTTGTTACAGCTGTTGCGTGCTGTAGTGTCTGCATGCCTTGTTGTTAACACTGTTGCTGTAGTGTCCACATCTTCATGCGCTTTGTTGTTACACTGTTGCTGTAGTGTCCACATACTTCATGCTTTGTTGTTACACCGTTGGTGTAGATGTATTCATGCCTCTGTTCTTACACTGTTGCTGTAGTGTCACACCTTCACACCTTTGGTGTTACCCTGTTGCTGTAGTGTCCCCATCTTCATGCCTTTGTTGTTACACAACACTGTCGCGTGTAGTGTCTTCATGCCTTGTTGTGACACAGTTGCTGTAGTGGCCTACATCTTCATGCTTTGTTGTAACACTGTGCTGTATGTGTCCACATCCGTCATGCCTTTGTTGTTAGCACTGTTGCGGTAGTGTCCCACATCTTCATGCCTTTGTTGTTATACACTGTTGCTGTAGTGTCCTCATGCCTGTGTGTTGTTACACTGTTGCTGTAGTGTCCACATCTTCATAGCTTTTGTTGGTACCTGTTGCTGTAGTGCCCACATCTCATGCTTATGTTGTTACACTGTTGCTGTAGTGTCTTCATGTCTTTGTTGTACACTGTTGCTGTCGGTGTCCACGATCTCCATGCCTTGTTGTTACACTGTTTGCTGTAGTTGTCTTCATGATGGCCTTTGTTGTTACACTGTTCCTGTCAGTGTCACATCTGCATGTCTTTGTTGTTACGCTGTTGCTGTAGTGTCCACATCGTTCATGCCTTTGTTACACTGTTGCTGTAGTGTCCACATCTTCATGTCCTGTGGTTGTTACAACTGTTGCTGTAGTGTCCACATCTTCATTCAGCCTTTGTTGTTACACACTGTTGCTGTAGTGTCTCATGCCTTTGTGGTGTTACACACTGTTGCTGTAATGTCCACAATTCATGCCTTTGTTGTTACACTGTTGCTGTAGTGTCCACATCTTCATGCCTTTGTTGTTACACTGTTGCTGTAGTGTCTTCATGCCCTTGTTGGTGTTTTTACAGAGTAACATTTTGTTCTAAATGTATACCTGAGATGAAGGTATTTGGATAAATCTGTAGGCATATTCTGAGATTACCTGTAGTTTTATTTTTGTTTTATATTAAAGGTGATAATGAGGGTTCTAGGAGTTTTTTAGAGCCAGTTCTGTAGTATACAATTCAATCATGGACAGTTAGTAGATCAATGAGAAATTACTTTACAGGATGCCTAGATGTGGTTCCATAGACAAATGACAACAACTTGGACAGATAGAAAGAGAGTAAAGAAGATATCTTGAAAATTAAAATGCATGTAACGAAGAGAACTGATTATTGACAATCCACATACTTTTGACATGTCAACAGAAGCTGTACAATAAAAAATGTGACAACAGGACATTTTAACTTTAACCCTTTACGAAGAGGCATAATAGCGTCCGGTTCCTGCGATGCATAGACGCGCATGAGCGTCCGATCCCTGCCGATACTATTATGCATTGTAAGATACACGAGTCTGCTCGGCTTTCCGACACTTCCGACGACTACTTTCGCTTTTGCCGACAGCTTGACAACGTGGCTGCACATTGTACACGGATAGTATGAATGTGACGAACAGACTTTTAAGGACAATTTTTGATATGTTTTTTTCGAGGTTTTTACTCTGGGCTGTTTTTTCTCATGGATCCGACGATTCTTCAAGTGATAGCCGAGATTTCACTAGGTTCATTTTAAATGACATTAAAGGGCACGAAGTTGACTATTAATCGGAGCTAGATATCAGTGCAAAGCGTTACTTTTGCATTAGCAGTCTGAGTCGGACTTTAAAGAGAAAGTGATTATGATTCTGAAAATGTGGTTTGTAAATTGCCGTTAGCTGGACGGAAAAAATCATTGTTGTGCCGTATAGAATAGACGGAAAATGACACACAAGCAATTTGCCGTAATATTCGTACAAAATATTTGTGTTCATATATGGATTATACCTGATATACAAAAATTAAGGGTTCTTAAGTAATATATACTATTTTAAGGTTGAAGGGAAAAACAGTTAGGAAATTAGGAGTGGGTGAGGGAAATAAGGGAAATTTAATTGGAATTAAATGGATTAATAGATTAGACAAAGTGCCCTACCCCGAAAGAAACAACGACACGAGGAGAAAAAGAGGAAAAAAAGGAAACGAAGAAAGACCGAAGCAATCTGTAGTAAACACTATTCTAAAAAAAGCAAAATTAGAAAAATGATTCTCCAACTGCTTTGTCTCCCTTTTTTTTTTAGTTTAAAGTACTAGTTGTCTACAATTTCTACTGATCTTACAGAAGGATTAGAGATATTTCTATAAAATCTAACAATTCCTTCCTGCTTCTACGGGTCAGCTAAAAAAAGAAAAATATCCTATTCTAAACAACAAGATGTGACTATTTTTAATGGGTTATTGAGTGTAAATTCCTTGAAATTAATGATATTGTAAAATTTTGAAATTATTTTTGACTGAGTAAATTTTGTTTTAAATGTTTGTTATTTAATGAAAGCATGGAGCTTAAATAAAATTTTTGTGTATTTTTTTTTTATTTTTTTCCTATTTTTTTTTTTGAAGTAGTTTTTTCCCTTGAATGTAAAGAGGAAATATAGGATCAGAATAGGTTGTGAATGGAGGGGGAGGGTGTGGGGAGGGGAAAGGGGGAGGGGGGGGGTGGGTGAACAAAGAAAAACCAAAGCTGGTGAAATTGGGGAAAAATGGGGATAAGGGAAGTTCCCTTCCTTGTGTTGTTTCATTTAACTAAATCGGTTGACTAACACTTATTTGTGATGTTTTTTCTACCCCCCCGCGAAGCGAACCGGAGAGAACCCCGAAATTTTACCGCCCTGAAACCATTCTTGCCCGTCACAAGGCTAGAAAATGGACCAAGGCGTCGCCCTGTAAAGGGTTAAGGAGATATACGTCAAGATTAATAAAAAAGAACAACAGAAAGTTGGATGGGAAGTGAGACAGTGGAAAGATCAGAGAGAAGATGCAGGAAATCATAGCATGGGGAAACATCCGTATATAAATAATTGAGTAAGGGTCAAACAAATGAACTATCCAGAACAAATGTGTATCTCCACTGAAAGTCAGCATAGAGACTTGAAGGAGGTACGAGTGTATTACATTTTGCAAGATCCAGCCATGCAGACTTGTATCAAACAATGGTGTTTGCAAATGTGACTACAGTTACTAAAGTGTCTGTGTGTGTTCTGTACAAGTGTTATTATAATAACCTCTTGAAGTCGTGTCTGCCTATGAGTTGATGTGCCCTTCGAGCAGAGCTTGGCATTCCCGTGGAAGGGTTCATCTCTCATTTGCTTGTTGCAGTCATCTTTGTTCATCAAGTGCAACATGACGCCATACAGTAGCTTATCTCCAGTACTGTTATTTTCTGGACATGACCAGGTGCTACTGATGTCGATCTCATGATCTGTTGATTCACTGTCTTTCAGTTCCTTCCTGAGCAACCGAAGTTGGTGGTTTGTGTCCCACCTGGCCGACGTGCTGCATCACTGTGGGCAGCTGGACCCTCAGAAACTGCCGTAAGATTTCTGGAAATGTTCGAGTGCTTTGTGGGAATGTACAAGTGTTTTGTCACAATGTTCTGTTGTAATGTTTAAGTGTTCCTTTACAATGTTCAAATGTTTTGTTGTAATATTCAAGTGACCTGTTACAATGTTCAAGTGTTCTGTTACAATGTTCAAGTGTTTTGTTGTAATGTTCAAGTGTTACAATGTTCAAGTGTTCTGTTGTAATGTTCAAGTGTTACAATGTTCAAGTGTTACAATGTTCAAGTGTTACAATGTTCAAGTGTTACAATGTTCAAGTGTTACAATGTTCAAGTGTTACAATGTTCAAGTGTTACAATGTTCAAGTGTTACAATGTTCAAGTGTTACAATGTTCAAGTGTTACATTGTTCAAGTGTTACAATGTTCAAGTGTTACAATGTTCAAGTGTTACAATGTTCAAGTGTTCTGTTGTAATGTTCAAGTGTTACAATGTTTAAGTGTTACAATGTTCAAGTATTACAATGTTCAAGTGTTACAATGTTCAAGTGTTACAATGTTCAAGTGTCACAATGTTCAAGTGTTACAATGTTCAAGTGTTACAATGTTCAAGTATTACAATGTTCGAGTGTTACAATGTTCAAGTGTTACAATGTTCAAGTGTTACAATGTGTCAATGTTCAAGTGTTACAATGTTCAAGTGTTACAATGTTCAAGTGTTACAATGTTCAAGTGTTACAATGTTCAAGTGTTACAATGTTCAAGTGTTACAATGTTCAAGTGTTCTGTTGTAATGTTCAAGTGTTACAATGTTCAAGTGTTACAATGTTCAAGTGTTACAATGTTCAAGTGTTCTGTTGTAATGTTGCAAGTGTTACAACGTGTTACAATTGTTCTAAGTGTAATGTTCAAGTGTTACAATGTTCAAGTGTTCTGTTGTAATGTTCAAGTGTTACATTGTTCAAGTGTTACAATGTTCAAGTGTTACAATGTTCAAGTGTTACAATGTTCAAGTGTTCTGTTGTAATGTTCAAGTGTTACGATGTTCAAGCGTTCTGTTACAATGTTCGAAGTGTTCTGTTACAATGTTTAATTCTGTTGCAATGTTAAATTATTCTGTTACAATGTTAAAGTATTCTGTTACAATGTTAAAGTGTTCTGTTACAATGTTTAAGTATTCTGTTACAATGTTAAAGTATTCTGTTACAATGTTCAAGTATTCTGTTACAATGTTAAAGTGTTCTGTTACAATGTTTAATTATTCTGTTACAATGTTAAAGTATTCTGTTACAATGTTTAATTCTGTTACAATGTTAAAGTATTCTGTTACAATGTTAAAGTATTCTGTTACAATGTTAAAGTGTTCTGTTACAATGTTTGAGTCTGTTTACAGGGTTAGCAAAACAGTGTGAAAGTATCTGTTCCTGGGGTCTGCTGTCCTCTGTTACAGAAGTGTTAGAATGTTGCTGTTACACTGTTTAATTCTGCTGGGTCTGTTACAATGTTAAAGTTATCAGTTATCAATTATCAGTTGGGGTATCTTCGTTGCACTCCGGACATGTCCATAGGTGCTCAGATCCTCCCCCCAGCATATGCATTAGCGACCGGTGGCTAATAGTGCCAGTTCTGTGTTGGTTGACGAGGCGCTTTGTTTTCCCGATGTACCTCTCGCGTCTGGATGTGCCGATTCTTACTCCCAAGTCTTTCATTCTGGACAGCGATGTGGAATCACTGACGCCAAAGTCCTCTGTTCTCGCCATATCTTTGAGGACGTTAATAACATCGGCACGATCCATGGACTGGCCATCTACAGGGGGTGCAGAGCCAGCCAGTTTATCAGCTCGTTCATTTCCCTCGACTCCCGCATGTCCTGGGACGAAGATGAAGATGACTTTACGGACAACAGACTTCCGCAGCGACTCAGTCCACTGTCTACGTACAGATCCAGCTTCGACCTTCTGAATCATGCTCATTGAATCACTTAGTACACACACGTTGGTATGATGCTGTGATTCCAGCCATATGAAAGCCTGTGTAACTGCCATCACCTCCATTGTCATGCTGCTCGTGGTCATAGAGTGGGCACCACTGGATTCTTGAACGGTTCGGCTCGCTGAACGGGCTGTAAATGCCCACGCACTTCTTTGCTGCTTTACAACAGATCCATCTGTATAGATGAGCACTTCGGGGCTATCCGAGTGTTCATAGATGAGCGCGTTAACCTCTGCATTGACAGCGGCAGGGTTCTGCGATAATGCAGGAGAAAGTGCACTTAAAAGCTGGAGGAACCGGCACCCATTCCTTGCTGGGGTTAGATAACTGGTAAGACTGCAGACCTGTCCTGACGACATCTTCCGCCCGACCATCCATGACTTGCCCCTCTTTAGCCTGTCACCCTTTTCTCTGAATATAGCATCATGCAGAGGGTGCTGCTCATCTGCACTTATTTTTAAGTATGCCGAGCTCTCCAGATCTTGATCCTGTGTTCCATTGTCGGGAAGTCAAGGAGGTATCCCATTGCTAACACAGCTGGTGTCTCTCGTGCAGCCCAAAAGTGATGCGCATGGCTTCGTTTGATACCGTTTCAAGTCTTCCAATCTGTGTAGGGCTGACAGTGAGATGCGCAGGCATACTCTGATGCGTGACAGCACTAAGTCCTTGGAACAGAAGTATTAGCAGTCTTTGCTCGCTATTGGCAGTCACCATGACTCTCATTGCTGACTAAACCTTTTCGAGCGTCGTTATGACATAATCGACATGATCTCTGAAGACGAGCTACGATGCAAACCTCGCAGCACCAGATATGTCTATTGACTGGGTTCTACTCAAGAATGCTCCCATCCATTCTTACTGTCGCAGGTCTGTTTCACAATATGGTTGTTTAGGGAGACCCATGTAACCGATGTGCCCTTTGCAGGTTGACACGGGCGCGGGCGGCATCAGCACACCATGAGGACAATCGATCTAGTTCGTCCATGCTGATATCATTGGCACCGCCTAGTCTATTCTCGACCCTGGCCGATACGACGAGGATGTGCGTCAACGAATGACAGAGTCCTACCCCTCCCGTCCACTGTGTTCAGTGAGTCAGCACACGTGTTTACAGATATGTTAAAGGTATTCTGTTACATGTTCGAAGTTAGTTCTCGTTACAAAAACAATGTTCTTTAATTCTGTTAACCTGGTCACAAATGCCGCTAGAAGTCGGATGTGTCGGCTAACGGCGCCAAGGAACGCAGCTCGGCTGTACAACAGCACAACAGCGTCACATCAGATCGGAATGAACGCAGAGAAGAGAAGAATGTTACAGAGTAGTTCCTGTTCACAATGTTTAATTCTGTTGCAATGTTACAGTATTCTGTTACAATATTCAAGTGTACTGTTGCAGTGTTAAAGTATTCTGTTACAATATTCAAGTGTACTGTTGCAATGTTAAAGTGTTCTGGAACAATGTTCGTGTGTACTGTTGCAATATTCAAGTGTTCTGTTACATATATTTCCCATAACTTCTGTCGCTGGGTGTCTGACCTACAATGAGCTGGAAGCTGCTGTCTCCTGTTGGTGACTGACAGGTAGCGCCACTGGCCACAATGGTGCTGCAGGTTTTGTGCACTGATGGTTGTCTACGGTGTGGCCAGATGTTAGACTTCAGATTT